>CM051710.1:1110000-1660000 GCA_028022725.1 Lycodopsis pacificus
TTTCACTTCCAGTGTACAAACACAAAGCTTCTATAGTTGTGCATGTGTGCGTGTGTTGCAGCTGGACTGCTGCTCTGTTACGATCTGCCTGCGCAGACGGACCGTGAAGGCAGACAGATGGATCGTTTCCTCGTCAGCCGCAGCCGCAGCTACCAGCAGACATTGGCAGCCCTCATTCATGAAGTACGTGTACAGCGGTTCCTCTCTACCTCTCACGCTGCTCTTTGCTTTCAGCTATTTCAAACTGACCCAATCAACCTCTTGCCTGCTTGTGATGTGCAGGTGAACATCCAGCCGTCCGAGTGGCACCGTGCTCTCCTCCTGCCTCAGGCTTGGAGAGGGTTCATGAGCCGAGCGTTCCACGCTGTGCTGCAGGTTTGTGCTGCTGGATCGATAGATCGATGAGATGTTGTTGAAGAAATGATCAGTGCTGCGTGTGAGGGGAGAGGACACCTTCTCCATGCATGTTATGTAGAGCAAGGAGATTCATAACACTGTGGACTGAATTGAAGTACACATGGCTTCAAGGTTTCTCCAACATGTGTCGGTGTGTGTTGGGCCCATCTTATTGTGATTATTATCGGTGGCGTTCCATATTATCAATAATTCTTCCCACGTCTTGGTGACCAAGTGTGCTTCAGAGCATATTGCCTCTCAGCCTCCCGTCTCTCTTTGAATCTGTACTGAATTCTTTGGGTTCATAAATAACTGATGCTCATGTAAGATAGAGATAACATTTCCCTCATCATTCCTCAATTATAAATGTATCAAGCATTTCTCTCATCCTGTGGGATTTACAATCTTTTCCCAGTGTTTTGATGAAAATGTCTGTATTGTGAAATCTGTAAAGAGTCACTTTCAGGAAGGAGAACATCATTTCTTAATTGTTGAGAGTGTCCCTTTCACACAGTTAGTGCACATAATCAAGTTCATATCTGACCGTCTTTTGAATCTTATATCTAATTGAAAATGTGTGAAATCTTTCATTGTGCCTGTTTGTCAGAGGAGAGATTGATGTGGAGAGCCTGAGTGAGTATCTTATCTCTCTCCATAAGCATACGGTGAACATATCTTCTTCATGCAGCTCAGGTGGAAGTTGCTGGCATTGGCGTAAGTTCAACCATGAGATCTCTTCCCCACACAGTTAGAGGTTTTAGTCGTACTGCCTTAAAGTACGATCTCAGATGCGGAGGTCATCGACCTCCTGCCATCTTGGAAAGTTACAAAGGTTTACGTCTTCTTGCACGTCTCCCTCGCCAAATGAATCTGGAGAGCAGTCGGTCCAATTTATTCAATTTGGATTTTGGTATCTCAAATGGTAGCATTTGAAATGGGAGGAGCAACCTGAGCAGTACATTTATCTGGATGCTCTTCATGTGTCCTAGTCGGGACCAAGGCAGCACTGTCCATCTGTCCATATACTGATACTTCTGAATATTTGGTATTTTGTTATCATTGTATATTTATAACTGTGGGTCTTTCTTTGGTTTTGACAGAGTCATGTCGGTGTTTACCTGGTGAACTGACATGTGGTTGTGTGTTGTCCTGTCTTCAGGGTCGACGTGCTGATTTGGAGATGCAGCAGAAACGAGGCAAAGAGGAGCCGGAAGAGCTGCAGTACAAACAGCACTGTGCCTGGCTGTGGTGAGTCTCACACACCTGTCAACCACTGCTCCTGTGTGTGTGTGTGCACTAACTGTGTGAAAGGGACACTCTCAACACACACACACACACACACACACACACACACACACACACACACACACACACACACACACACACACACACACACACACACACACACACACACACACACGTCAACCAGTGCTCCTGTGTGTTCACACACACACACACACGTCAACCAGTGCTCCTGTGTGTTCTCACACACACACACACACACACGTCAACCAGTGCTCCTGTGTGTTCACACACACACACACACACGTCAACCAGTGCTCCTGTGTGTTCACACACACACACACACACACGTCAACCAGTGCTCCTGTGTGTTCACACACACACACACACACACGTCAACCAGTGCTCCTGTGTGTTCACACACACACACACACGTCAACCAGTGCTCCTGTGTGTTCACACACACACACACGTCAACCAGTGCTCCTGTGTGTTCACACACACACACACGTCAACCAGTGCTCCTGTGTGTTCACACACACACACACGTCAACCAGTGCTCCTGTGTGTTCACACACACACACACGTCAACCAGTGCTCCTGTGTGTTCACACACACACACACGTCAACCAGTGCTCCTGTGTGTTCACACACACACACACACACACACACACGTCAACCAGTGCTCCTGTGTGTGTTCACACACACACACACACACACACACGTCAACCAGTGCTCCTGTGTGTGTTCACACACACACACACCTGTCAACCACTGCTCCTGTATGTTCACACACACACACCTGTCAACCACTGCTCCTGTATGTTCACACACACACACACACACACACACACACACCTGTCAACCTCTGCTCCTGTATGTTCACACACACACACACACACACACACACACACACCTGTCAACCACTGCTCCTGTATGTTCACACACACACACACACCCGTCAACCACTGCTCCTGTGTGTTCACACACACACACACACACCTGTCAAACACTGCTCCTGTATGTTCACATACACACCAACACGGTTTCCTTACTAAAGGGGGCTCAGCGGCAGCATGTAGTCAGGCCTTCATCATCGTATTAGCTTGTGACTTTTTCTCTAAACTCAATTTCAGGACATTGTAGCTCACAGCAAGAATGTGTCTTTACGTGTGAAAAGGTTGCTAAATAACTTTCAATGTACCTGTATAATATATATAATTATTTAAAGACTGGTAGCAGCATTGTCATGGTGACTCATGACTTGGACACAAACAGACCCCCTCACCATGAGTCATAGAGGTTCAAAACACATTTCTGTTGTTTTCGATGATAATTCACTCTTGACATTAGCAAAAGGATTGAGCCAAAAGTTATTAAACCAAAACATCTTGATACTGTATGTTGCCGTTTCATATTATATTTGACTCACTGCAGTTTTTTTTCTTTATTCCGATGTGTTTCTATTGAGCACCAAATCTAAAAATGACATGGGAATGTACAACACCTATTTCTACAAATTCATCTTTTTTGATTGAAACTGAAAATGTGCTTAACACATACTGTTCATGACATCTTATAGGTTTGTTTGTTTACATGTCAAGCTGCTCTTTGTTTTGCTAGCAGCTATATTTAGCTACACTGTAGCAATTTTGCACTGTGCTTATTCCCAAAGTACTTATGTCGAAGACGTCGGTACATAGTAAAACAAATATATACATGGTTTAAACATATGCATCAATAAAATATGCATGTACACTAAATCAACCAAGACGACAAGTAGAAAGGGAGGCGGAGCCAAGTGACAGGTAACAGTTCCAATGCTCTACGTTCACTAACGGCCACCAAAGCTTCACAGCATCAGGGAGAAGAAGAAGAAGAAGCCTTCCATAGATTAGATATGTGTGATTGTTAACAAATATATACAAATTCATAATACAGAGAGAATTGTATTAAAAATTATGAAAATAACAGGAAAAGTCATCTATGATACAATATTCACAGGAAACATTCTGCTCATAATTCATCCAAATGGTTGTACTTCCTGCAGTTAATGCGTTCACTATTTGGGTTAATGGTGCAATTTAATTAGTTCTGTGCTGTTATTGTTATGCATTCAATATAAAATGATAAGCATTGAATAAACTGTTCAGAAAAGTGCGTCTGTGTTACTACAAATATCGATATAGAAATATACTGTAAATTATGAATGGAAAATTAAATTTAAAAAAACTCTAGCATTGTTAAAGGTTCATTAATCTACCTTTTTTTTGTTTAGAGTTGATCATCACAGTCTCACACCCTGATACAAGTATCAATAAACGGCATTCAAAGTACCGGTACAGTCGGTTACCTGGAACCAGACGCACACAAAGTGAAGAGCTGATGGACGGAGGGAGAGTGTGTCAGTGTGTCTTTGAAGACATGCTGTTATTCATTGCATTAGTCCTCTGTTCATACTGCGATGCTCATCTCTTTCTTTCATCCTTTCTTCCTCGTCCCTCCGTCTTCGTCTTCTCGTCCCTCTCAGGGCCAGAGATCAGCTGGCAGACGTCATGAAGGCTGCTACAAAGTGAGTCCTGCTTCACAACATTTTACTTCCACAGGAAACTAAAACGGTGGAGTTTACGACTTGAAATGCAGAGATGGATCATAAATGTAAAGTGTCAATGCTAACAGTAGTGTGTTCTCTGTGCTCTTCAGGGACAGTCCTGTCGTTCAGGGGAACTCCATCCTGGCTCTGAGCGGCCTGGCTGCTGTCCTGGCTAAATACGAGAGCAACCTGCCTGCTGACGGAGACGGCAGCCTCAGGGTAACATTCTCAATATCTATGTTATGAAAGATATTACTGTGTGACACCATTCAATATGTAAAACTTCATAACTTCACCTTTGGTTCATGAAAGGGATGGTTAATAAGTTAATTTATTTCTTAATCTATATTTATCTTCTTTTATATGTAAATCATGTGTTGATTTTGAAGTAATCTTATTTTAATTAGATACAAAAATGTGATAAAGCTAGTGTTAATTAACACAATTATTGTTATGATTAACAGTAGTATTCATGTTATTAAAGTGGATTATTACTGTACGTATTGTTCATGGACTGTGGGTTTTGTCCCAACAGCAGTAGATTGATCTGTTTTTTTAAAATGTAATAAATAATGCAGTATTTCCTTCCGGTCTATTCATAGTCAAGATCATAATATATATCTATCAATAATCAAAGAGATGCTGTGATATTATAGTGATCTTAAACAGGTGTTATCATGTCATGTGTGTGTGTGTTATTAAAGAATCAAAGGATACGTCTGGTCATAATCATCTCAAGACCGAAAGCAAATCTATTTAAACTCGCTGTTAAATGACAACCATACTAGACCCTGAACTGTCTCCCAGTCAGGTACAGCAATGATTTAAACATCCCAGCAAAGGTTTGCATTGTCAACCATTCAACTTCTGTTACCTAGTGTTGGTCCTCAGAACAGGTCTGTCCCCCAAACAACGATGTGATCAAGTTCATGATGGGATTCCAAGTGTAGGAAATATATATTGCTCACTGACCTTTTGCTGTAGGCTGGACCAGAGTTTGTGCCCACAGCCAGCTGGCTGGCCATGGTCGTCAACACCCTGCTCAGCATCAGCAGCAGCAGCTACAAGGCCAGAGGACAAGTCTTCCCATGGTTCCTCCATGTAAGTCTCCTCTGGGTTCTTTGTTCGTCCTAAAAGCTACTACAAATATGTCGGCAGATACCCATGTCTGTTCTGATTCAATCTTACTCTTGATATTGTCTTGACGCTTGAGATAAAAACCCATTAAATCATATTTTTATGTGTGTGATGAAACAAATGTAAAAAACAAAAGGCCAGTCACAGTTTATGAAGTGGTTTTGGCTGACACTGACTCAACATCACTTGAGGACATTTATCAGCCTTCACACAGCTCCATCTGGAGACTACAGGCTTTATTCTACTCTTTGGAAACACAGATACTTCTGTGTACTTATGTGAATAGGAGTATTGATTTAAGACAGAAATCTTTTAAGTTGCAGCAATTGAGCTTGTGTTATTAATGACGTGGCTCCTAATAAAAGGACATGTAATGAGCTTTAACTTCCTGTAGGTGTCCTTGGTTCTTTCCAACTGCGCTACAGCCGTACTGTACCTTCTCCTCACTGACTAGTAATGATGGATGAATGGGATCTGCTGCTGTGTCTCTTCACTCTAACTCCTCCTCCTTCCCTCACAGCGGTCCTACTCGGGTGAGAACACAGCGAGTGCCATAGCTCGCTCCTGTGCCAGCCTGGCGCTGTCGCTGCTGGTCCCGGTGCTAGTGGTGTGGCAGAGGGACGGTCTGGGACAGGTCCTGTCAGCGCTGCAGGCCGGCCTGCCGGGCTCCCCCACCGCCGACGACTCCCAGGCTGTCCAGTTCCACTCGGGCCTGGCACTCGGCATGGTGCTTTCCAGTGTGCACCACCAACGCCTTAGGTAGAGTCTGAATCTGTAGTAATGACTCCAGCACACGCTCTAACCCGTCATCTCTTCTTCACCTGACTGTCTCTCCCTGTTATCCAGCGATGTCTCTGTGCAGAAGGACACTGATCTCCTCCTCAGCTCTCTGGATGCTCTGGAAAGTTGCTCCTTTAACCCCAACCTGGAATACAAGTGAGTGCTGAGTGCTTACCAGTACTAACCAACCAGTAGAGGATAACAACATGCGGTCTGGTTTATACCATTGAATGCTTTCCAACTGCTGCTTTGTGAGCATCAGAGTCAACATTGTCATCATCATTTCCCACAAAGTAAAGAAAGCCCTTTGATGGCTGGTCTTCTGACCCAGTTTCCTCCTGTGCTCTCCCTCAGTACTGGCTGTGTGTTAGGTCTGGGTCTGGTGCTCGCAGCTCTCTGCAGCAGTGGACAGAAAGACCAACATGTCCATGTCACCCTGACCCTGGACAAACTACTGTCCAACCTGCAGGACAGCAGTGGGCAGGGACGCATGCTGCAGGAGGTACAAACCAGTTCTACTCCCACAGAGCTTTAGAGGTCTCAGTGACTTGCACACTGATAGGAAACCTTTGTCTCACTTAATGGCAGTATCTTTCTCACTTTTGGGTCAATTTAGCTGTTGTATGAGGGTAAAGGGTATCCATAGAAAACCTTTATTAGAAAGTGGATTGTAATAGTTCTTTTGTAACTTTGACTACGTCCAACTGTGCAGGTTTTGGCGTACTCTGTGGCATGTGTGAGCGTCTCGGCCTTCAGCGGAGGACTTATAGATGCTGACAAGGCGGAAGAGGTCATGAACACTCTGCGCAGCCTGACTGAGGAGAGCCAGCAGGTCAGCAGGAGGTTGTTTTGTGGGCGTTAGCAGCTGCTCCATGCATGGTGATTCTGATGTTCACACAATGTGCTGACAACATCATCAAAAACAGACCATGTTGAGCCACACTGACTTAAATGAATAAATGGCCCTTTCTGTTTGCTTCCATCCATTTGTTGTCACTTATCCGGACCGATTCTTGGTAGTAGCAGGATAAGCAAGGTCATTTAGACGTCCCTCTAACCAACAACCATTTTCTGCTTCTCTGGGGATCCTGAGGTGGTCCCAGGCCAGATGAGATATGTGGTCCTCTAGCAAACGAGCAGACGCCCAATCCAGTGTTTTCTGGCAGGGAAGCCTGGTCTCTGACTTGGAGGTACTGACTCTCATCCAGTGTGTGCTGGAGGTCTGATGGAGCCAACAGAACCACATCATCTGCAAAGAGTAGAGATGAAATTCTGAGAATTAAGAATTGTCTGTGTTAAAATGAGTTGTTCATCCTGGCTACACTGCTCACTACTAAGCCAAGTCAAAGTACAAACTGATAAGAAGCAATTCAAGCGTGGGCGGCAGAGTAGACTCCGATACCATTAAACCAATACCAGGTAATCAATACAAGGTAATGTGCTCGCTTTTGCCATAGAAAAAATCGGATTCAGTATTTAGTACTAAGCACCATTGTGAGGCATCTGCTGTAGTCTAACCCCGGTTTCTATGCTGGTGTGATGTTTCTGTTCAGACTCCTGGCTTCTCCCTGGCTCTAGGGTTGGTGGTCCACGGCCTGTCAATGTCCGGCCATGGTAAAGCAGAGGACATCCATCCTCGTCTGCTGGCTGCTTGGATCAAGATCTTATTGGCCGAGGTCCTACATTTACATTAAGTCTCCTATTTACAACTGCAATAGATACTATACTTATACACCATTAATCTCTATAGGCAGATTCTGCATTCACATGTAGAATCTGTAGCAATAGAACAGAATGTAGGCATCGGAAGCCTTCTGCTTTCCGTTTGTAGTCCAAGTAGTATCGACCAATCACGTTCCAATAGACTTTGGTTGAATGCAGGTAAAGTCTGTGGAGAGCAAAAGCCGAAGTTTACATTTTACTTGCAAACTATAAACTGCACACAGTAATAATACCAGTAATATAAAGAAGTTGAAGCTTAATTGTCATGAACAGTGTAACTTGTGTGTTGAATGAATTGTCTTGGTGTTTCAGGGTTGTCCCACTATGCAGCGACTGGCTGCCATCAACGGCCTCGTGGCTTTAGTCGGATCTGAGAGTTCCCTCATTCAGGTAAGAAATCCACTTGTGTGCTGGGACAGCTAACCGCTAACTGGAGGTCCGTATCCCAGATCTGAGTTACGCTCTCCTCCTGACAGAGTAGTCTCCTGGTGGATGATGGTGGAATTGATCTGAGGATGTTGAATTTAGTTATGTGGTATATGCCTGAACCATCTTTTCCAATCTCAGCAGCTAGCACTAGCTCCAAAATTCACTAACTCTAGTTGGGAAGTTGCCACGTCGGCATCTCTGACAGCTCATCCCTCCAAAGCCACTCCCCCGAAATTATAATAATGAAAGTAAACAACCGAAATGACTAAGAATTATTTTTCTTTTTTTTTTGCCAGAGAATCAGATTTATTGATTGCTGTTGAGATGTGAGGAGGATTTCAACAAATGTAACCAAAATGTTTCTAAAATACGTTCTCGCTTTAAGTACTTTGTTGTCTGGCAATCAGGCCCAAGGGGCCAATACATTGTTCCACTTTTGAAATATTGGGAGTGAAGTATTTCTGTTTGTAATAATTCATGTTTGCTCTCATGAGTCCTTGAATGTTTCTGTGTTACAGCAAACGAGTGCGTTGGAGCTTTCCTCCCAGCAGCAGAGCAGGCTGAATGAGGTCATTCGAGCCATCACACAGGTATGTCACATGACATGTTTTGTTCTTGATAGTGTGAAGGTTTTGCTTTTACACTTGCTTTTTCCAAAACCTAGAGTAAAGCATGGTCACTGTTGCAGTTTCTGGTTATTATTTTCTGTGTTATTTCTATGAAATATTCCTGCTTGCTCTGCAGATACTGTACAATGTAAGAGACACATTGGCTCGTCTTGCTCTCTTCTGCAGATCGTAACCTTCTCAGGAGCCATTGGTTTGCGGTCCAACAGTGCTTGTTTGGTTGGTCATTTGCATTTGTCCCACGTGTCCACCAGCCACAGTCACACAGCCGGTAGGAACGGCACGGTCCCACGTTGTCCCCATTGACTGGGATGGAGCCTACTGCAGTTATTGTCCGTCTTCACAATGAGGAGCGATGTGGTGTCTTTGTCTTTATGTCTCTCCGTGTCCTCCTCTCATGTTCTCAGTGCCTCAGGATTTCAGTTACCTCTCAGAGAGAAGCGTCATCAGATCCATTATTGACTTCATCACAGAGGCTGGAAGAAAAGGTTAGTTGACGCGTTAAACAATGTTATTTTCAACAACATGCCACACATTTGAACATACGATTTGAAAATATAGTACATAAATTGCCTGCATATGCTTGAATTTGACTTGTCACTCTCTTCCTTTGGACCCAGGTCCAGAGTTTGCTCATCCAGCTCTGGTTAAATCGGCTCTGACCCCACTGGCATCGGTTGGAACCAGCTTCCAGTACCCGCCCGTCAACTGGAGTGCTGTCCTGTCTCCTCTGATGAGGCTCAGCTTCGGTGAGAGCTCTCACACATGTGTCTCTTTGTGCCTCAGGGCTAGCAGAGTCCAAGCTCAGCATCTTCTTTGTCGTCGACAGGAGAGGATGTTCAGCATCAGTGTGTGCTGCTGGCAGCATGTCAGGCCCAGTCCTCTCAGAGTGCCTCTCTCTTTCTGGGCTCCTGGCTGTCACCACCCCTTGTGCATAGCCTCAGTGTAAGTTCCTCTTGAGTATTGAGCGAAATGTGTCCTCAGCATCGAACTTTCAGAGAGTTTCAATTAGCCAATGTTGGCATCAGCCCAGCACAGACGAGGTTTCCTGCTGCAGGATGTAGTTGAAAGAAAGAGGGAAGACTTCGGTCCTTGGTGCTTAACTGAGTGGAAGGGAGGGGGAAGACTTCGGTCCTACCGGAAACGGACTTCTGACAACGCCGACTTACCTGAAAGTATTCTCCTTCCCAACGGAGTCTCAAACCTCCTATTCAGGCTCGACGCCCTAAAAAGGCCGCGTTCTCGCGGGCCCAGATACTCCGGTACGGGCCAACGCTTTGTGAGACGCCCGAATCAGGGCGAAGTCGGTAACCCGCCCTCGAGCTGGCGACCCACCGTTAAAGGGGGCAACGTAACTCGGGGTGTGGCGGGTCGTTCGCAAGAATACCCGCCGTTAGACACGGGAGATAAACCACAGGAAGAGTCAACGTCTTCACACTGTTCAGCAGGGTTTGTCTTATTGGCGGATATTAGCTTCTGCAAATATGTCGGATTAAAGATACAAGATATAAAATAAGAAATGTTTGAGGTCATAAAACAGTAGCTCCATTACACAGTTGTCCTCCAGAGAGCACATGTGTGTGTGTATGTGTATATGTATATATATATATATATATATATATATATATATATATATATATATATATATATATATATATATATATATATATATATATATATATATATATATATATATATATATATATATATATACATACACACACACACACACACACGTATAATGTACAAGTCAAGTTGCAAACTTGTCGCCTTGTGGCAAACTGTTGCATCTTAAGTGACAGATGTGGGCTTCTTGTACTTTATCTAGATCCAAAGAGTGTTAATAAATAAATAAATAGATCTGGATATACAGGTGCATCTCAATGAATTAGAATATCATCGAAAAGTTCATTTAAAGTGAAACTCATATATTATATAGATTCATTACACACAGGCTGATATATTTCAAGCGTTTATTTCTTTTAGTTTTGATGATTAATACCCCAAAATTCAGTATCTCTGAATCTAAATTGTGATTTGTCTAAATTACAATATTGTGAATAAGTTGAATATTGTAGACTCATGGTGTCACTCTAATCAGCTAATTAACTCAAAACACCTGCAAAGGTTTCCTGAGTGCTTTATGGAGAGACATTTGTCTCAATATTCATAATCTACAAAGTCTTTATTTACAAATGTCTATGACAATTAGTTAGTCATTTATGATGTTCAATCCACGAGCAAATGTAAAACAATTTTACAAAAATAAATGTATCCCAACTTGAGTTAATCTTTTCTTTTTTACATATAGTATAATTATGATTCTGGAAAGCTTCCTGCACATATAGTACATGTTGTTTAAACACCAGCAGACATATAAGAACTTCGCTTCATGAAATGCTGTTTCAAATTGACTGATGTTTATCTCAGGAAATGTATAAGTAAACAAGTTTTTAATGATTACCAGATGTTGACTGTGGATTTGTGTACTTGACATTAGTTCTGCAGATAGTGGGTTCCAAACGGATCGAGGTTCAGTACCGAGCCCTGCTTGTAATACAGTTTATATTTCTGCTCCAGTACCAGACTCGGGCTCACCTGTTTGAGAGCCTGGGCTTGTGGATGAAGCATGTTGCTGAGGACAAGCTCCAGGTCCACATGGAGAGTCTGGGCCTGCAGCAGTTCCAGGAGGACCTCCGACCCCAGCGTCTGGCCCTGTGCCGGTCCCTGCTGCAGGGCCTCGCTCAGGCCATGGCGCTCCAGAACCCCCCCAACAACTGCTGGACCATCCTCTGCTCCACCACTGAGAAGATCTTCACCCTGCTGCCCAACCAGATCCAGGTACCAGGCAGAAATGAAACCTTCAGAAAGTTCATTTCTATTCTTCAACTAACTTTTCAACTTCTGTTCATGTTGATACAGCAGCTGACGCTTCATCTGCTTTGACAGTTCAACTGATATGTCAACACCTGACATGACAATCACTTTAGTCTCTTACACTTTACGTGACAATTCAAATGCTCATCAAGTACATTTCAGCTGCTTCACTGGCAATAGTTCACTTCAGCTGTTAACTGTGCTCACGCTTTAACTGCCTGCTACACATTCACCCACTTTTCAACCAACTTTAACTTTTTTCTTTTCAACTGAGTTCAGATATTATTTGTCAACAGACATTTGAACTGCTTTCAGTTCACACATTAGAGCTGAGGTCGGCAGTTTTCTGGAAAAGGCAAAAACAACAACAGCAGAGCTACAATATCGAAGTGTCTACCTGAAGGCACGTGCACACCCGTGTGCATTTATAGAACATCCAATAGGAAGACGGGACCAAGAGGAGGTGCAGAAATCTACTTTTCTCTCGGCCCACTTGAATCACAATATGATGAAACTTGGTTCTGTGGGATTTTTGCCCAGTGACTCCTCGCCCAACTAACACTGACTTTATAGCTGCTTTCACTCGTCAGCTGACAGTTCACCTGCTTTCAGCTTTTACTCTTCATTTGACAATATAGGTCAACTGTTTACATACAAACTTGAGACTAAATAGTTTAATCGGCTGTGATTTCAACAGACCATTCAGAATATCCACTGTTTCTTTTGCTGATGATGAATTCATTTGTTTTAGGATAATGAAGTGGATTTGTACGTGGGAATCGTCAAATGTCTGTCTGAGATGTCTGATGCAGAGATTGACCGGATCACACGGGTCACAGAGGTACAGTGTGATGTGACAAAGAGCCGATAACTAAATGGTATATTGAAAAACAGCAAAGCACTTGTGTCATGTGCTAACACGGTGAATGGTGTAGCGTCTGGCTCATGTCTGAACTACAGAGTGTCTACCACACATTTCTGATATTCCTAAATATAATCCTTACAGTCCAATTTAGCTTTGACCTGTTTTGGAAAATATTCATATATTTCTTCAGAGAAGATTCTTGTGTGTTAAGTACATAAATGGAGTCAGTATGTGGTTAGCCTAGCGCAGTGGCGGCTGGTGGAACATTTTTTAGGGAGGGCCATCCTATCAATTTCAGCAAACATCCCAGTATGATTTAATGCAAAAAAAATTTAGTATCAAACACGCATTATTACTTGGCAGTTAAATATTTAACATTTATTCCAACATGAAAAAAAGCAGTAAATAACACTTGTATAATATAATACAATATAATATAACATGTTTATTTATTGAGATGCCCGTATGGACCTTGTTATAGGAGGTAAAGATCAGGAGAAGTAAACATGAAGTGTAATTATGAATACTGATGTTAAATTAAGCTATGATGAGTTTTCACTGTTAATTTAACATCTGTAGGAGCCAAATTCAATGTGATGTTAAATATTCACTTGTATTTACATGTTTAACTGTAATCACTTCTGTTTCTACTTTGAATGTTACAAGGATGTCGTTATAATTTGTTATAGTAAGAAATACATGTAAGTGACAAACTGTCACTTTAAGGACACTGCGACAGTTACTGACAGTGGTGAGTAATATCTGAGGCAGTATGGAGCCGCACAGTTTTCCACCGTGTTAGGAAATGTGTTATGAAACGTGTTAAATGGAACGATCTACGTGGATTAAGTTGTGGATAACCTGTGGATACGTATGGTATGTAGAAGTAATCAGCGTACTTTTAGGAAGAAAGGAAGTTGATTGACTGACTTGTACGAAGTAGTGAAGCTTCGCATGTAGTCTGCTGTCTGATTGTGAGGTCAGGCTGATCTGATATCAGCTCTTTGGCTGCAGAATCTCTGTCAAAGTTCTCCTCTCAAACGGGTCTTGGAGGAGGAGAGCTCGCGCTGGCGCGGTCGCCTGTCGAGACTTCTCCTGACGAGAACGCGCAGCTCAGGGGGCCTGATCGTTCTGGCCCATAGCTGAATCTATGTGAGGGCGCTGATTGGCTAAATTGTATGTCACTCATTTATATCTTGAATCAGCAATTGGCTAAGCGGCTTCATAGACCCGTCTTTTTTGGGCCAAAACGATCAAGCCCCCCTCGCTGCGCGCTCTCAGACGTGTCGTGCACACAGGCAGAGAGCACGAGCAGACGAGCACACAGGGAGAGAGGACGAGCAGGAAAAGCATATATTTTGCGCAGATATCATATTGTCAACACATTACTGGGTACATTCCATAGTTAAAAAACACAAATATTGACAATTTCTATAATTTATGATTATTATAATTTTTTTTTCTTTTTTCGTGTGGCTCATGGTGGGGCCATGCCCCATGGCCCTCTATTGACCAGCCGCCACTGGCCTAGCGTAGCATAAAGAGAAAGGAAGCAGAGGGAACCTTGCTCTGTTAAAATATCTGCCTAGCAACGCCTCAGAAGCTCACTGAGCAACATGTTCTCTTTGATCTGCACACAGACAGACGTGTAAACTAGCATCTGTGGGTTGAGGTGGAGTTCGGATAGCTAGCCTCAACTAGCTTAAAGCTGTTGGGATCATTCTGATGGGACACATTTATGTTCGTAAAACAAGACAATCCAGATAAAAGCTGGTGCAGGCTAGTGGCTAGCAGCATGCTAACACATTCTGCGAGCCACAATGTATTTTTTGATACTACAATTGGAGAGCGGCCAAGTGAATTGTTTTGAATCTATACACATAGTAGTTTAAAAAGCTACAGGGGACAACTAGCGCTGGACAATGTGTACATTTGTAAATGAAAGTGAAAACTCTGTCCTGTTCAGACTCAGATGGAGAAGACCTGCTTCGTCCTGGCTTACTTGACCTCCCAAGGCCGAGTTCCCCTCCTGGGTCTCAATGACGTGATTGCCGGTGTGCTTCGTGGTTGGCCACGCCGCAGAGTCGGCTGGCTCCTCCTGCAGACCTTTTACCAGTGTCGCCTGGCCACCAGCCCCAATACAGGTCAGGAGCTGCTCTCGCTGCATTCACAGTGAAAAAGAATACTAAGCTTTCAACGGTAAAAGAAACGATGGCGGTTTCTGATACGGCCACTAGATGGCACCAAAGTCAAGAATGTCTAAATCCATAAATAATGATTGATTTATAAGCAAGGCAACACATAGTATGCCTCTTCTCAAGGTTTCTTTTTATTTCTCTTTCTCTGCATGCAACACGTGTATCGTAGTTGTACAGTATCTTAATGTCCAATCATCTTTATTCTTCATCATAGGCGTTTCCAAACGAATGGAGTGGCTGCTGGAGCTAATGGGACACATCCGAAATGTCGCCTACGGTGCAACCTCCATCACGTGTGGAGACGCCAAACTGGTATGTTTTTGTGAGCCATGCTGGAAAACTGCAGTGAGGTATTTCTAGAGCTGTCAGTGTGTTGTTACCACATGCCACAGATGATGTTTCAGCATGTAGCTGAGAGTCATGCTGACACGGTTTGGAATGCAGCTCCACTAAAATAAGTTCAATGTGCAGACGGGTTTTACACTTTGTTGGTCGTATTTAACAGTTCAAAGTCCATCAAATGATCTGTTACAAATGACCATCTTTTTAATTGAAAGGATTATTCTGGTTTATTTTAACTTGGGTTGTATTTTTGTAGTTGTCATCACTTCGGATGTTTTCTGGTAAGTGTGAACACAGTGACATTGTTACAATGAAGTCCGACGGTGTAAGAAACACAAGCAGAGGGGTCGTAAACGTGATTACCTTTGTGAACGATGGCCAGTTCTGTAGAAATATATACCAATATATATATACCAGATTCATATCTAAAGTACCCTCCTGTAGGTCCATCTTCACACAGTCACACTGTGCTGTGGTCAGGGATCTCAGGGACGAGCTGAACGGGGCATATTGGATCTCAGCATCCTCCATAGAAATAGTGAATATTTATATATTATTGGTGGCTTCACTCAAACAGTAGGAATTATTTTTGGTGTATTGGTTCATAACATACATATTATAAAAGAAAATGATTTTGAAAATAAAAACAAGTACAAAAATCAAGAAACCTAAATATAGATCAGAATACAATTTGAATAACAATACAAAAAATACTATAAAATAAATAAATGTGTACAATGTATCTGAATTCAAATGAAAGCTGTATAGAAGAGAATTGCAATTTAAAATATGAAGAAAAGAATATATTGTGCAACATATCTGCAGTTGTTAGAATCGTCTTATTCCACACATTCTTTGTCCTTGTCAAAACATGGCACCTACATTACCCACAATACAATTGATTCTGCCAGCAGTGGACACACTGAACTATGTTGCTTGATGATCTGTCATACTGTTGGTGTCATTTACATCTCTTCTCTATTTGTAACTCTTTGCTGCATTGAAATGATCTGAACGCAGAGTTCCCTTCCTCTCCTGCAGGCCACAGACTTCCTGTTCCAGGTCTTTGCTGCTGCTGTGGTTTCCTGGGGCGACCACTCCATGCCTCTCCTCCTCGGCGTCAGGGCCCAGTGGTTCCCATGGCACCCCGACTCCAAGCCCCAAACTCTGCAACACAGTCTGTACGGCGAGGAGTCTCTCACGGACCGCGCCCTGCCGCAGTGCCTGCTGGGTATGTCCCGCAGCCTGGCTCTGCTGCTGGACAAAGAGCCCTGGAGCAGCCAGACCCACAAGGTTAGTGAGTTTAATATTCTGCACTTTGAAAAACAATCACTACGGTTTTTTAGAGCAGGATGATGACGACCTGAGCGTGTGTTTGTGTCTCAGTTCATAGACTGGCTTTTCAGCATCACAGAAGGTCCTGAACAGACTCTGTCAGCCACCACCGTCAGCACAGCCAAAGGTAAAGAATGCAGAAACACTCAGTTATAAAGTGTTGAGCCCCGGAAACAGTAATGCTCTTCCAATGACACCGTATGACATTTCAGACTCGCACTTCACAGAAAGCTCTCTGTCCAGGGAACATGATTCCATTACGTGATGTTCCAATACTCAGTGTTTGAAGTCTTAACGCTCTCCTGGACTAAGAGACTAACAGTGATGTCATGACTGATTTACATCTGTGAGGCTTGAAACTGGGCTGAAGTAAGAGAGGTGGATACCGTGCTGCCAAATGTCCCAGTGGCCAACTGTGGTCCTACACCTAGTGTCCCTGAAAGCATGTCCCCATAGAGCAGGACCACCAACTCAGCTCTCAACCAGTGAAGCAAGCACAGCTTTGTGAGGCAGGCCTGAGCCCTGCATCGCTCGTAATGAGCTGGCGGATGGATTCATGACCCACATATTTAAGGTTGCTAAATTATTTCTGATAGAATTATTTCCATCTGAAATTTTGAAGGGGTTGCTTCAATATAGAAATAACAAATGCTGCATATCGGATGGAAAGCTTTGGCAAGTATTTGTCTTGTGGGCGCCAGTTGACGGAGCATCATCAACAGACCATCATTATAGAAGAGAAGTATGTAGAACTGCTGACAGGAGACCTTCAGCTGCAAACAGTCAATTATTACTCTTATGTAGACCATGCAGGTTTAAAATATACAAAACAAATGGTCTTTACAAATGTTTTTAGGAAGGAAATGCCATCAAAATAAGTGGAGAGTAACAATACTGTATATACAGTATAAAATGATTTACACCATATTATATATGTGTATTTAACATGATATGCAATGTAGAGTGATCCTAAAAAGATGTTGTAGGCAGGTCATGGACAAAAACAAAACAATGAAAATATCCATAGAAGGCTGCATCATCTGATGGTTGTTGTTTCAGCTGCCCTGTTGGCCCTGAAGTCCTCCGCTGAGTTCAAGAAGAAAGCCGTGTGGACCAGAGCATCCGGTTGGTAGCCCAGAGCAGCCGTGGCTCTTCACACAGACATGACTGCAACAGCTCTCCTGCCTCTGACTGCTGGACATGATGCAGCGCTGGCTCTGGATGTGTGAGGCTCACTTCAGGGACATGGACTCTGTACTGCACTGCCATGGCAGCTCTACTTCAATCACAACGTCAAGAGGAACGTGCCCTGTCAATACATGCCCATTAAAAGTTCAAATATTTTCGGATGTTGAGTTTGAGTTTCTGGCACTTGAGTTCAAGTTCTCTAGAAAATACAGATTTTAATGATCCCACATTGTGATGACATCAAGCTCACAGCATTTAAAAAAGTAGTCCCTGATGAACTTCAGAGGAATATCCTGAAGGACTTCCAAACATTCAGTCTTTACGGTGTCATTTCCGTTTCATCTTCTTGTTCCATTTCTCCAGGTGGTGATGTCTCTCCTTCAGCAGTTGCCAGACGGTCACAGCGGCCCCTTAAACAGACAACACTACTGTTAGAAAGTCAGAACGAAAACAAGATGTGTCATGTTGTACAGCTGCAAAAAGATTGCTATCCTACTATGAGGAAGTCATAGCCTGCCCCGCTCTGCCTCTGATTGGCTGGTGCTGGTTGCCTTGGTTAGGTTCGGTCATGAGGAGTGAGATTAGTTTGGGTATAAATATCAGGGTAAGCCAATCAGAGGGGAGTGGGGTGGGTCATGCCTTCGCTATAGTAGGATTCTTAATGATGCCTCCGCCTGTAGTATGGGTTGCCAGATTTGTGGTTTGAGCACAGAGTATAGTCTGTGTACAGGCACAATAGTACCAAACCTGGCATCCTGACTGACAGGAAGAAGCTGCAGCCAGCTGTTGTTACCAAGAAGTAGTTCCAACAAGCAACTCCCCCAAAACCTCATGATAAAAGTGTCGGAAAAGAGACTCGGAGGGTGAATGTCTTCCTTGGTTTAGGAACCCGTAGAGCACCTCTTTCATGAGTGAAACATCACAGATGACACAAACAGCCCCCTCATCCATCGTGTGCTGGATTGGCACAGTGTGGGGCGGCACCCACACAGTTTTTCTTTTTTTGTGCAAAGAACTGCAGGGTCATTACGGTTTATGTGGTGATCATCATGACAAAAGATGTTCAGTGTTTTTGCGTCACATAAGCCTTCAAACGGTCCTCTCCAATGCAGTGTGAATGCTGGCTAACCTCTCACCCAGAGCCAGGACAGGCAGGTAGACCATCAGGAGGAAGGGGCGGCGAACCTGTGTTGACACTGTTGAATTCAAAGAGGAAGCGTTCGGTGCTGTTGGCTCCACATAAAGCAGGGCCTGGTATATAGTGACACCTGAGGAGGAAGAGGAGCACATACAAGATGCTGAACTATTCCTTTAAACTTCTACAGCCTTCACACAGTATGTCTGTTGTCTAAAGCAGGGATTTTCAACCACTGTGCCACGGCACACAGAGATCGTCAGGTGTGCCGTGGGAAAATGTCCAATTACACTTAATCGGTCCAAAAAACATGATTTCGTTGCTGCAAATAATTTGCCATTGTTGAGCGTCTGAGCTGCAACATAGTGGCTGACTAAGTAATAAATACTCTTCCATGCCAGTAGGTGGCAGTAGGTAGCGCAGTAATGACCTTCTTAAGTTAAGACAGTAGACTTAAATGATGTGCGGGAGAGGTTGCGGTGACAAGACTAATAGCGACGGAGAAATGTTTGAAAAGGAAAAAAATGCAGACTCTGAACTGGGCCCTGGACAACATTCCAACCCGATGAAAAGCCTCGTAAGCATCAACACATTGAGAGACTTGTCATCAAATTGTCAGCATATGCTGTCTTTGTAACTTTTTTGGTGTGCCGCGGGATGTTTTAATGTAAAAGAGGTTGAAAAACACTGGTCTAAAGCTGCGTCGCCAAAAGCTTAAAATGTTATTTTTAAGTTTGGATTGTTATTATTTGAGATATAACATTTTTTTAAATCTCACATGATAAAAAGAAGCCCAATAAGTATCTAACATTGTTAAAAATGATCTAAAGAAATACATAATACAGACGAAGAATTAATAACAGGGAACCCCATCTCAAATTCATGCATTTATTGTTCACTATTTGGGATATTTGTGCAGTTTATCAGTTATTCTGTACTGTTATTGTTGTGCATGCAATATAATGTGAAATATCCAGAAGATATGTCACTCAGGGGTGTTCATTCATTGATAGAAAAGGTTTAATAAAGAACATGTCCTACTAAAGTAACATGGGATCAGCACACAGTCAGCAGTGGTGATAGTTCACTGACTTCACCGTCTGTGTGTGACTGATATTCTGCGGCTTCTCAGCTCAGTATGCGGTGAACAAGTGTTCTTTCCCCACACACTTCCTGACATTTTATCATCGGCTCTGCTGTGCCAACTCATTTCCTGTAGGCTCCCACCACTTCCCTTATACGAAAAGCAGCCTTTCACACATCGAAGCAGCTCAGTGTTCACAGCATGTCACCGTATAACTGATGACCCTACAGATGCAGTCTGAGGCAGGCCGGCCCATTTGGTGTGATTTTGTAAAACTGCCAGTTTCACAACTTTACAGGAGATATGAAGTGGATAAAAGATGTAGTCACCTTCAGTGGCCACTGACAGGATGTATAAGGGGATGTAGAGTGTGTAGCGGGTCCACAGCATGGGGATGGAGGGTGTGTCCATTACACACAGCAGCTCATGTGGGTACCTGGCAGCGCACAACGGCACAGTATTACACAACTAGAACATTTCGCAAGAAATTGACAGTCTGGCTTCTAATATATATATATATTTATATTTATATATATATATATATATATATATATATTTATATTTATATATATATATATATAATATTTTATATATATATATATATTTATATATTTTATATATATATATATATATATATATTATATATATATATATATATATATATATAAATATATATATATGCGCCAATATGCGCCAATATTACCGGTAGCATCGTTGAGATTCATTTGAGATATCGCTTCTCTCTTCTCTGCATTTTAGATTCATACTCTTGGATTGAATCTTGTATTCGTGATGGACAGTCCACAAATGTCTCCCGTCATTTCTGTACTGGACATGTACATCTTTGCTTGAGAAGCCTTTGGAAATTTCTGTACGAACCTCATTCTGAGCTTCATGTTAAGATGCAGTTACTCTATGGGGCTTTTATTTTGAAAGGGTGGGACTGGGTGGGTGAGAGAGTGGGACAGGAGACATATTCATAATATTTGACACACAAACACAGAGGTTATTAAATGACAGGCTTCATCACAAGCATTCCAGTTAGAATTCACTCTGTGGGGCTTTTATTTTGAAAGGGTGGGGCTGATTGGGGGAGAGGAGACAGAATCATAATGTTTGACACACATACACAGAGGTTATTAAATGACAGGCTTGATCACAAGCATTCCAGTTAGAATTCATTCGGTGGGGCTTTTATTTTGAAATGGGGGGGGTGGGGGGGGTGAAAGGGGAAAAGTCCTCTAAAACGATGTAAGACCTGAAGACACAGAGAAAGAGAGACAGAAAGATAGAGTGAGTGGGAGCGACAGACAGGAGGTCTAACGATGTTTCCCTGAATATCTCTGTCATGTGTGTCTGTGAGTCTGTGTTTATCAACATCACTAATTGGCTCAATCACAAACACCTGTCTGCCTGCAGCCTTTTCATAAACAGGGAAACACCTCTCAAACAAATCCTCAAAACTCCCATAACCGTAGCTCCTATTGCTCCGATATTAATACATGAGAGGAAGGATGAGTTGAAGAACAGATCATGGGAGTAGTAGTTTAAAAAATGTGGCTTCACTGGCGATCTAGAAATGGGCTACCGTGTTCCGTGGAAGATGTTACAAAGTTGGTTTTGCTCTCAATTAAAGGCTTCTGTGCCAAATGTGTAAATCTGCTGGATTCCATTTCTCTAGACCAGCACACTATTAGCTAACCTTTTACCAAAGAATAATGCATGAAGAGTGAACATTGTGGAGTCAGTGGCAAAAGATAAATATTTTTTCCACAAGAATCTGAAGCTCCTCTTCACTCTAGCGATGACATCACGCACTCTGAGCTGCGCAATACACACCCATTATAGAATCTGAAACTGACCCAAATGTTCCTGACACTTAATCTGTGAGTTCATGAAAGCTGTGCTAGCTATCAAAATGTCCCTTTGGCTCAATAAAGTGCAGTGTTTTGTCCAAGTTTTAAACTTTGAATCATTTTCCTACGTTATATTATGGCTAGTCAATATGGGCCCAAAGTTAAGTTGTTTGCTGCTGTCTTTACGCCAAAACCCTATTCAAGTCAATGTGGAAATTCTCTCTGTTTTTTGCGATTTTTGGGGAAACCGCTGGGCGAATCTCTGAGAAAGGTCATTCCACACGATTCCCCACCAGGCCGCACGTTTTGATGTATTTTTTACACAGGTGCTGGCAACGCTGTGTGAGGAGAAGCACACCAAACTTTCTGGCGGAAGTTGGAGAATAAGTCGAATAGTCCCACAGGATTACAGTCAGTGTGCTTTGGCACAGGCAGTTTGAAATACAAATGCTATGAGATCATCCACTGGGGAGCATGAATATTGACAGAAAGCATTACTGAAAAATACTGAAGTGTCAAGATATCTTGCTTTGGCCCAAACTATTTGAACGATTAATAGACATACATCACTGTCACCATTGCCAGTGGGGAAAAAACAAACATGTAAAGAATATTCGTTAAGTAAATAAACCTGGCAGAAGTGCAGCTCCTGCATTCCTGGAGGACCTAACATTTGCAGCATAATCACAAACAGGATGGATGAAGTGAATGGAAGACACAGGCCTTAGTCACATGCTCACCGTAGGAGGTCCAGAACGTTCCATAAGAAGAGCTGTGCACACACCACTGGTTTACTCTGGATCTCCTCCAGCATGATGACCATGATCAGCAGGAAGTTCTTCTCCATAACCTAACAAACAGACAACACAATCCACCCACTGTTTCAAATGGATGAAGAACTCTTGAATACACATTTGAGCATTTTATAACATCCACATGATTCATTTCTGAGTTTGATACACACTTGGAAGAAGCGAGGGAGGAGTCTGGCTTTCTCGATCCCATCTGCGATATGGAAAAGCTCCAGGATAGAGAGCAGCTGGCATAAACCCATCATGAAGCCAACAGAGTAAAATGTGTCTGCTAAGGCATCTGCAAAGTCAAAAATCAAATTGCATCATACAAACACGTGGCATTTAATGAGAATCAAAGCCTATTCCTGCTCTCCTGAGTTTAAACCAATAATGAGGCGGTCTTTCGTGATGAGCTCAGAAAGCTAAAAATCTGCATTGCACAGTATTGAATCCTTTTCCCTTTTATTTGAATGAACCGTACCTTGACCAAATGTGAGGAACCTGGCTATGGTATTAGCCAGGATCCACGTGTGTCCACAGAACTGGAACAGGTTGTACGAGAAAATGTAGGCGAGTCTGAAACTGAGCCTGGAAGAGAAATAAAAACAACTGGCATTTGTTCATTGCTAATTTTTCACACTCTGGACATCCTCCCTTGTTCAAGTGTAACCAATTATT
The DNA here is from genome assembly GCA_028022725.1 of Lycodopsis pacificus. NCBI lineage: Eukaryota > Metazoa > Chordata > Actinopteri > Perciformes > Zoarcidae > Lycodopsis > Lycodopsis pacificus. Next base: position 1,133,278 of record CM051710.1, read on the forward strand.
ATCATGGCTTCCTGGAGCGGAGCCAGCGTTAATGTTGGTCACACCTCTTTTCCTGCTGCGACAAGTCAAGATGTCAGAAGGATCTATTTACTGTTGGAGTATAAGACAGATAAAGTTCATTTATCATTTCTACTGCTCTATTTCTAAGGAACACTTTTTCCATTTCATTGCATTGATCTGAAAGCTGTAGTCAGTGAGGCTTAAGGTAACCATCACCCGATAAATAAATAGTTACACAACGTAACTCACTCTAAAAACACATGTGTTGGTATTACTTCTCTTTTTAAATACGCGTTAAACAAATGCACTTCCCCCTGCTTCCGGACTTTATGCTAAGCTAGGCTAACAGCCTCCAGGCTTTTCTTACCACACAGACAAATTTAGCAAATAAACTTATTCCCATGAAGTACATTTGGCTGATAGTACTTCAGTACTTTAACTTACGGATCATTTTGTGTGCAGAAATTTTACTTTTACAGTATTTACATCATTGCACTGGTACTTTTACTTATAGAGGATGTGGCAACTTATTCCATCACTGCAAGGAAATGAAAGTGCTCTTATCTTGAGGATACCAAGCACTCTTTAAGTTGTCCATACAACTTATTCCGAGAACTCTAGCCACTTGAGCGCCCACCTTCATTCGGACTTTAACCCCCCAAGAACCCATAATGGAGAAAGTAGCTCATTGGATTGGATCTTTCAGTGGCATTAATGAAAAGGTTGCATTCAAGGGGTTAAGGAGCATTTGTTACTTTTGTTGGCCACTTGGGGGCAGCAAAACAAGCATGTTATCACCTTCTAAAGTTATTGTTGCTAACATGTTAGAAATTTTAGTGTTCATACATTTAAAGTCATGTTTCTGTCCACCTGACAAATCAGGTCCAATGTTCTCCCTTCTTCTAGCTCTGGTTTGGTCTCCACCAACCCCTGAGAACACATCTGTCTCTTTAGCTGCTAACTGCGCCACTACTCACCAGCCAGACTCTGACTGTGTCTGCTGCTGGGCTACTCTAGCTTTATCACGTGGGTAAAGGAGAGCACGGAGAATGAACCAAAGCAGAACAGTTCTGACCACGCTTAGAAGCCAAACAATGAGCTGAAAGAGAGCAAACTGTAGAGATGCTGATGATTCTCTGTGGCTTCATCACTAAGAGCCTACCCTTGTCATTCCATATCTTGTTTATATGTAAATATTGATTACGGCAGCTATAAGTACATTTTGCTGTTATCAAAATAAAGAATACTTTATTCTAAGACTAAAGCGATGTTTGCAGAGAAGTCCTTCAAGGAGGTTTCTTCCTGCAGTATGCCTGCAACGTAATATCTTTATGACTAAATCTCTACTGTTGCTAGTAATTCTGACTCTTCCCTGTAAGAGTGTAACAATATGCCTTCATTGCACATATCAGTGCAAATAAAGATTGAATGTACAAAAATGTAGTTTTTCATCGCTGACTGCAGATTAAAAAACATTCATTGTGTTGGTTTGTAAACTCATATGAGCTCATCTTGGATATGAAGCCTGCAAAATGAGCACCAATCCGTCCGATACATTTGAACTCTAAGCCAGTTTTACAGTATTACATGAAGTGTTGTATATGATTGGCCTGACATTCCTCAACACGCCCTGTATAAGCAGAACATTCCTTCCCCAGCCAGAACACAGACACTGCTTAAAGCTCTCTCCAGACTCACTTACATTCTCCCTCTGAAGTCTCCTTTTGTTCCAGGTACATGAAGAGCTTTCTGCTCATAGTCCCAGGATCATGTGGTGCAGATCGTAGCTCCTTGCAGCAGTTTAAGGGACCCGCCTCTGACTTGATCTTCCTTCACAACTGGGAGCAGCAGAAATGCTGCAATATCTGTGTTTTTGTAGTTCTGCCTCAGGCTGATGGTTACGGCTGTTACTCTGCAGCAAGCAGGAAGTGGACCTTCCACGTGCAGGCCTGACGTCGGATAGTCCCGGCCCCCTAAAGGAAGACTACGAGCTGACTGTGGCTCAGGACAGACAGACAGAGAAGGAGCAGCAGGAGCACAATGAGCCACGCTCACAGTTCATGTACTCAAACACCACCAGACACTTTCAGAACTTCAAACTGTGCTGTGTGCTGAAATGAGGGAAAGTGTAAACTCTTGACATACACTGGCTTACTGAAGACTAACACAGCAGCACACAGCACATGTCAACTATAACACTGATTGTAGGAGCCAGGTGTGGCCTGTGTCTTTTTCTATGCCCTTTTTTGTCACTTCCGGTGATTGAGTCACAATGGGGTTATCAGCTGTCAGTAGAGTTAGACGAGCTCAGTGGTTCTCAAACCTTTTCTGTCGCGCCCCACTTTGGAGGAAGAACAATGTTCATGCCCCACTGCCACAACAAAATTGTAACAAAATGGTCCATGTTGAACTTTTATTGAAATAACATTTTGTGACTCCTCCGTCTGTGCTTTTTGCAAATTAAGTTATATCTGTGCAAAAAGGAACTACAATTTGGCAAAAAGCCTCCTGTGGACAGGTGTTGTAAATTAGCATTTCTCTTCAAACACACACACTAGACCATTATTTTTACACGTTATTCACATTAATACTGACAAATTATTTGAGTTATGATTGTATGCTATCTACAATCAACGTTTATTTGTTGCCTACAAATAAACACTCGAAACTCATCCACTGGATTGAAGTCTTTTACGCTACAGCCAACGCGTCGCAAGTTTAAATCTCCTCTACTTAGCCTCTCGGTGACCAAAGGAAAGTTGCCGATAGTCACACTGATATTTTAACACACAAAACAACAATGTGCAGAACAATCAACTCCAGAGAATCTGTTTCAATGATATTGACAATGATAATCTCACGCAACTTTCACCGGCTCCCTCGCAAAACTTTCGATTTCCTTGTTGACACTAAGTGGGTGGATCCAGTCACCATTGTATCACTACATCTAATTGGTTACAATCCTCGTCTTTGGCTGGATATCACACCCTACACAGTAGCTAGGTGGCGCTATACACACTACATCTCAGAGGTAAAATTGTACTTTTAACATTTCACTGACACTTTTAGTTTACTTTCCAGATTTGGAATTCGCTAACAATGATCATTCAGAATGTGTCTGAATGAGTCTCTATTCGCTGCTGAAGAAGAGTGACACAGACAGCTTTTACAATGTATTTCATGACTTCTCTGAGCTCGAAACAGTATATTATAACCTAACTATCAATGATATGTTACGTATGTTTGCTGCTATGGAGATATACTAGTACAAGGGATGTATCAACTCCAGAAGTGGATGCTATAGGAAAGGAAGGACGTATTTATCGGTGCACTCTCCTCGTTAACCACGTATAGTCGCCTTCTTAATCCTTCTCGGCTAACGGCCCAACAGGATTGACCGCCTGCTGTTTTAATGTGGACTCCAGAAGTAACTGTATCTCCTCAAGACCTGCAGTCACCAGGTCGTCTCACTGAAATAGTACTCTAAATATATCCTGTTTGTGTGGCTGGGTTTTCAGTAATTCGGCTCCAGTCAATGCTTGGAGCAACTTCCGAGGTGCTCAAACTGTTTGGGCCGACAACCTGTGACCGAAAAACTTTTCAACACTCAACACAAGTCTCATTTACAAAACTCCTATGTTTAATAAGGCAGGCTGAGGCTGCATTGACAGGACAGCTGCTTTCATTCCCTCACATATGACACAGATTTGAGCATTTTGTTATGAGCTTGAACAAGAAGAAGGTGCTTTAATCAGATGTATCTTCAACCATTTGGATTGCAGGGTCAGGTCAGGTGTAAGTCTTGCAGTGGAGACTGTGGGCCAGTCTTCTAGGACCTCAGTCTGCTGCTGCTCAGTGTCAGCAGAGCAAATGTTTCCTCACAGAGTCCAATCAAGTGAGCATCCTCTTGCCATGGCGTCTCATGTGGGGAGATCTGGACTTTTCCAAGCTCTTGTAACTCTGACAGTGAGAGCTGCTGGACAGAGAAAGGCTTTGAGTGAAACTTCATGTCCTTCTCAATGGAAGGGAAATCTTGAAATTGCTGGTTAAATTCTGTGATCGGCGATGTGAGCACAGTCACGTATTTTCCCCTTTTCACAGAAATGTTAGTGTTAGCGAGCCATGGAGCCTCCACTAAGGAGGGAAGGTCTGCCAGACAATCTGTCTTTAAGGGAAAGGAGAAAGAAAACAAAGTCTTACACACACTGCCTGCACGTTTGTTGCTGCATTACTATCAGCTCTTATTGGATATGACCGATGACTGGGACACTTGTTCTGCAGTCTTTCACACAAGGAGAGCAGAGTTCCCCCAGTTAAGCTCGGGGTCGTCTCTGGTTTCCCACTCAGCGTCTGCCGTATTTACACTGCTGGCAGGGGCTGACGGGGAGATTGTGTTGCCAGCAGCAGACAGCATGACCCCCCCCCCCCCCCCCATAACCTGGTGGTGAGTTCAGGGTCCCTGCCAGCCAACCATCAGCATTCCCAGTTATTCATTTCAATTAGGCTGGACTCCCCGACGCTGGCTGAGCCCTGCAGTACTGTACGTTCAGTACTTATGTCTACGTCTCATGCTGCTGACACTGAGGCCATTCTTACTCTCATATATTGTTCTTATCGTACAGCATGTTCAATGTAGCTGGTAGCATAAATTGGTGAAATTATAGTTAAAGCTGCACTTATCAATAGTGTTATATTAACAATGGATCATATGACTGTGTAATGTGAAAGGCATCACATAGTGAAGAACCATAGAGAAGTATAGAGGTTCTACTGAGCTTTCTTTGCTTCAGTCTCACCGTTCTGATAAGACATGGTCTCCATAACATGACCCTACAACCGAATAAAACCAAACTGTCAGTTAAGTTTGGAGGGGAACCTATTTTCATATTTGTATCAGAGGGTGTACATGCGGTAGCGTAGTGATCTACTGCACATGTGTGGAACGCGTCCTCCGAGCGAACAGTACAAACAGATCCACGATGTGTCCGTGGTGTCCACAGCTGTCCATAGAGAGTACATGCCTTAAGTCCACATCGCTAGGGCCAAACACAGGACCTTCACCCAGGAGATCAGTGTTTGTGTCCCTGTGACACCACAGGTAAGCTTATTTAAACCCAATTCATAATCTTTTACCGAACCTAACCAAGTAGTTTTGCTGCTAGTCCGACATGGAATTGAGAATGCATTTTCGAAAACGGCAAAAAGCACTACGGAGTGGTTAAAACACTACAACGCTGATAGACACGCATGTAGAAATGTTGATATGAAACTTATTTTTGGTTTGGAGAGGTCAAGATTTAATGAGTTTGTGGTTTGCAGATAAAATTCAAACATTTTATTCTGGCTACTGACTGGTTCTGATCAACAAGCTGTTCTTAGCTATTGAGCTCTTAAAAGGCAGATTCTTCTGGACGGCCTGTAGTTCAGTAGTTCGGAGGTTCCGTTTCAGGCATTAGTAGGAAAAACACTTGAACAGTACATCTTCATATTTTCTTTATTCTTAACCAAGAGCTCTGAAATAAAACATCTAATATTGAGGACTGAATAACACTGAGCAGGGCCGTCCTTCGATCAGAGGATCGGCGGTTCATTCCCCTGCTGGTCCATGGGCTGCTGCAAGACCCGTAACCCTAAATTGAAAAGTGAATGATGAGATGTGCACTTTGAGCGGTCGAAAGTCTAGAAAAGGTCTACAAGTCCATTCATTGTATCGACGGAGTTCATAAGCTTCACGGTACATCTCAAAGGACCTGAAAATCACATTAAAGCCATTTTGTGTTTTTTATTTTCTTCAGCTTCACACACACTGTGGCCTTCAACTGACGTTTTTAAATTTGACTGGACATCCCAGAGTTTCAGAAGACACAAAATATTAGGTTGAAATTTGGAGTCAATTTCTTTGGTGTTAGAACAAGCATATTGGAACAAGGAGGAGGATGTCGATACATTACAGTTCATTCATTGGTCAGGTCACCTTTGTGGTGTTAGACAAGGCTTAAATGTGTTCCTCCTCCTTTTAGCTCCATTTGTTGAGGGTTTAGAAAACATCCCAGTTCAGTATGACTCTGCTAATTCCATATGTCAAAGTCATTTCACTCATTATGGTTAATATAATGTCTTCATGTCTCTGCAGGACATTTGTCAAGTCTGACAAAAGGACATGACTTGTGCCGGCTTGTGGAGTAAAGTTTGACAGACGTTTGTTAAAGATGCAGTAGAGTTATGGGAAGTTTAGGATCCAGCATTTTCTGAGCTTGATTTCAACTTTATTGAAATACAATACTAATTTCTTTAAATGTTGTACATGTAGCAATGTAGCCTCACTAAGAGAGACAGAGGCCCCCAACCTGTTTTCCAGCTGGACCTTTAACTGAAATGGGAAAACTGTTGTGGGGAATTATACTTGACCACAGAGACTTGCTGTACATCAACTGCATTTTTATTTCCATTAATTCATTTAATTTTCTAAATTCTTACTAAATTGAGAATAAAAACACTTTCAGTGGACAAGGGACCATGAGGCTTCCCAGATGTGTTAAGTCAGAGCTCTCTAAAAAACGTTAGGAACCAAATCTGAAAAGAGCTTGATTGTGATCATTCCTTCACTTGTGCTTTGGACCCCCTGGCATCTTCCAGAGGCCCCTGGTGGTCCCTGGACCCCAGACTGGCACATACTGACCCCCTGAGAGCTTCAAACGTGCAGCGTGTCTCTCTCCTCATGGGGGTGTGTTGTTGCTGAGTTGTTGTCACTTGAGTGTTTATCTGCCAGACAGCCTTCATCAGAGGTGTGACACAACCCTGCATACGTGCCCTCCTGTCTAACATAGCTGCACTTTTCACATGTTGCCTTGGTGCCTATATTTGAGCTTGCCGTGTATTTTTAAAAACAGCCAGTGAGTCGTCTGTCTGCACGGAGCGGTGATCTGTTGGTCCGGTAGAGACGGGCAGTCAGTGTTTCTTTTCTCTTGACTTCAACCTGTTTTTAATTTCAATCAAAGAACAATATTTCCCTCTGACATTTGGAGTTTGAAGTGGAAAATAAAATAATGAAGGAAAGTACAAATGCCTCAATATTAGTACAGTAAATGTACTTGGTTACTTTCCACCACTGGTTACTGTTCACTGTCACTTGAATTGTTAAAGTGACAGTGTGTAGGATTTAGTGGCATCTGTGGTGAGGCTGCAGATTGCACAAAGTGAATATCTCTCGGTCACTCCTCCTTTTCCAAGACGATGGTAACTTGAGCCAGTAAGTGGAAACCATGGTAACGCTGTTTGCCTTGCTCAGAAGACATCCTCATCGTAATAACATACTTTATAGCAACAGAAGTCAAACGGCGGCTGGCGTGAAGAGAACTCTAAGGACTTATTCTAAGCTAACAGAAACACAACTATTCTTATTTTCAGGTGAAAATATTCTATTAAAAACATGTTATATTATACTCCATTTGCTGGAGAGCCCCCTAACAGTGGCCCTTTAATGTGCCGTCAGAAATGAAATTCAACTGTAATAATCGAATTGATGTTTAAGTAAAGTAAGTCATTTGTGCACTTCATTTGTTGGGATTTATTCGATATTTGATATTTTGTTTGGGGCAACCATTTAGAATTAATGATATTTAATTAACTCATTAGGGGAGTCCTCTCAGTGACCCTAACGGTCCGCGAACCCCATCTTGTGAACCATGTGGCCTAGAGACAGTTGGCCAGTAACGTCTCTGGTCCTTTTTAGATACTCGGCTTTCGGCTTCATATCGCGGCGAGCGGAATGTCTGCAGCGCTCCCCTGTCATCAGAGTGTCTGTCTGTCATGGAGCGTTGCAGCGCCATCTGCCTACAGATCTAAAGAATCCTGGGGGGCTCCGTCTCTGCTGTTTCTTTCAGACACCAAATGTAACGTCAAACCTCCCGGTTGAGGTATGAAGACAGAGCAACGCTGTGTGGAGACGCCGGCGACTCTCCGGGAGGTCCAAGACCTGCTCCAAAAACCGGCGCACGGAGACGAGGATGCCCCGGAGAAGCAAAACGAAAGCAATTACGTCGATTTGGGATTAATGGACGTGAACACAGGCGGGACAAAACCGGAAAACGACTGCGGCATTGGTGAAAGAAACCTAATGTCTGTCCTTATTAACAGCAGTGGCGCCGAAGCTCTGCGCGCAACGGAACCAATCCAGGAGGTGGCGATTAATACCAATATTGAAACTAAAAATTGTGGAGTTGGGAAATGTATTAAAAATGTCAAGGAGGGTCCCTCTGGTCCATCACACCTCCCCATTCTTAACTCAAAGTCAGAGGTTTGCTTTAAATCTGGAGACGAAGGCGAGCGTGCCACAACGCAGCCCGAGGTGTCCAAAAGAGAAGACAGCAAAAACCCTCCACGAGGTGAGGGATTACACTGTAGTGATAATTATCTGAGCGGGAGAAGTGAGTCGGATGATTATGAGGAGGATGATGATGTTAGTTTGGTGCTTTCCGACGACTGCGTCCCGTGCGTAACGGAGGATGAGTCCCATTATATTACCACGCACGAGATCCAACTCTCGGAGCTCTCTGACCACGAGGAGGACTACGACCTCGGGGTGGGCTCCTCCACCAGCTGGGACGTCGAGGGTGACAACCAGGTGTACTCTTTTGTTGATTACGCCTCATCTGACGGTGATGGGGCTGCGGGGGAGAGGGGGGACGCCGGCCAGCCTCGCTCTCAGGGCGCAGCAGCAGTCAGCACTCTGCTTGAAAGTGATCCGAAGGACGGGGCCAAGTTCACCAGCTCAGATGAGAGTGTGTCAAAGCCCCAGCAGCAGCAGCAGCAGCAGCAGCAGCAGCGCAGTGGCAACAGTGGGGGACAGATCCACCTGTCAATCAGAACCACTTCTCGAGCTATAAATGACCCTGGCAGCATCCAAGAACGGGGGAATATCCTTTCTCATGCCAGGCACTCCGGGGACGTGAGTCGCTATGTGTTTACAGGGGTTGATGGGAAGGCAGGGACGCTGTGTGACAGGGCGAAGTGTTTCATAGCCGCGCCCGGACGCTTGCACTTTGGCCGCAAATTGAGAGGGAAAGAGGTCACCGGGTATTCCAGCGGTGCGTCCAGCGCTGTCAGCGAGCTGGACGACGCTGACAAGGAGGTGCGCAACCTGACAGCCAAATCATTCAAGAGTCTGGCGTATCCTTACTTTGATGCCATCAATTTCAGCACCTCCAGCGAGTCCTCTGCATCAGAGCATGGAAAAGGGATAAACAGGTGGGCCACGTTTGTCGACCTGAAATATGGCAATATGAACATGTCCCGTGGACACCAAAGTGTGGTTTCCCATCAAAACTCAGCAGCCTCGTTTGAAATAGCCAAGAATATAGACAATAGAGATTATAAGGGCATCGCGCTGGCGAGCATCAAACCTCCCTCCAGCAGGATATTCACTCTGAATGGTGATCCTCACAGCCCTTCGTCATCAAAGCAAATCGAGCTGATGGGGGAATTTAGCCAGGGCCACAGCGGAGTGATTAGACTCACGGAGACTCTGAATTTTCGTTGCAATGTCAAATCAGGAATGTCTGGGGGAGAAAGGCTCACTAAGTTTGCACAAAACGCTGCAGGATCACGTTCCACAGATGCGGTTACCAACAGTTTGCCAAGCGGCCAGTGGAGAGGGGCCAGCAAGTCGCCCTCTAAAGCCATGGAAGACACGCACAAGAAAGCCGTATTCGCCTCGAGCCTGATCAAAAATGTGATTTCTAAGAAGATGCAGTTCGAGCAGGAGCGCAAGATGGAACGAGGGGAGATAAGGGAGCCGCATCCGACGCCCTCCCCGTGCTTTGTGCACCAGGAGAGCGACGGCCACAGGGAGAAGGGGAGCAGGGAGCTGCGCAGACAGAGCTCCAAGATTTCCGAGAGCAGCTCCGAGTACGCCATAATGTGCGTGGATGAATTGGGGGACTTCGTGGACAGCGGCTCGTGTGACACCAAGAGCGACTCTCGGAGACGAGACGCGGCTGCTCTTGCACCTCAAACTAACTTGGAACCGGCCAATGAAGCTGGGATCGCAGCTAAAAAAGGCGAATTGGAAGCGTCCAAGAGCACGCTGCTTCGCAGCCAAAATAGCGCCTTCAGATGCTGGAAGGACGAGGAGCTAGAGTTTCAAAAGGATCATAAACACGATAAAACACCGGAGAAGTCGCCCTCAGCTGACGACAGAGAGGGCGAGCAGTACTCAGCGGGAAGCAGCAAACTGACTAAAATGTCACATTTGTTTGTGCCAAGTATCCAACTGCTATCTGGTGACGGAGAAGCCGGACAACAGCTGCAGAACAGGAATTATTCTCCATATGGAGACGGAGGAGAGATCAAACGGCGCCCTGACAACACCACGTTATACATCGCAGACCCCGGGAGCGCAGCAACGTCCAAATCTCCGGAAATTAAAATTAACTTAAAGAGCGTCAGAGACAATACAACTGAGCGTTTTGGCGTCTCCAAACTGCGCGCTCCTAATATAGGCTGTAACGCAGCCAGCCTCATCAGAACGGAAGACTTGAAATGCCAGGCGCTCGCTGCAGCTTTGAAGGGTGAGTCGTCAGATAAAGTGCCGCATTTCATGGTTAGAGACATTAGAGATAACAAAGGGAAGCTGCAGACGCCCATTTACCAAGTGAGAGACGTGCGTAAAATGGTTAAAAGTTCCTATCAATTTGTCTCTTTGGATAACAACGAAAATAAATCCGACAGCCACTCAGAGCAAATGAAGCAGATGTCCTATCAGAATCCTAATTCGGTGTCCCCGATAGTGATCAAATGTCAGTCTGTGAATACAAATAGTAACGGGAAACATTCTGGAAATCTCACCGAGTTATCTAATCGGGAGCCGTTTGACACAAACAGGTTGTCTCCAGAGGACGCTAAGAATGCTCAGCTGCAAAGGGCAGCAGAGAGAGCACCCATAGGTGACTCGAATGACTCCTCAGATGGACTCATTGGGTTGAGAATTGAAAGCAGAGCGGCTTCAATGAAGCTCGAAAAAATATTGGATGTCACAGATAAGAAACCTGAGTCAAAGATTGCGAACCTGGGGGCTTTGGAAAAACTCCAGGCTGCAGTGAAAACCATGGAGCAAATGTATAAATTTGAAAAAAATGAATGGAAAAGGAAGAATGAGCCCCATCTCCTGACAGACAGCCACGTGCGCTCACTGATAGCCAGGGAGGAGCATGAAGGACTTGAGGACTGTGGGAGAGCGTCCATGGACAGGACAGACAGAAGAGACTCCTATCCCAACAATGACAAGACGCCACCAGCACTGGCGGCGTCCTCTGGCACTGACAGCCTGCTGCGGCGAGAGGACAAAGACCCATGCTTGGTCTTCCAGACTCCTGGCAGCCGTGAGGACAGGCTGGTTGCAAGGTCAATGCACGCCGCGGGGAACATGTTCAGCCTCAGCTCTAGCCTCAAGCCACAGCCAAACGCCATCACTCAAACACCTTTCAGCACCAAAAGCTTCATCCCTAAGTCCCCAAAATTGCCGGTGTCCTTAAAAGTCAGCCGGACGAAGCTAAGTGGAAATGAAGGAGCCAAATCAAAGGAGGTTGAGCGGCCCACACAGGAGCTCTTTCGCGCCTCAGCTGACAACGAGAAGTACCTCACCATTCCGGTAAAGTCTCACTCCAGTAGCAACAAACAAGCCTCATCTGCTGAAAAAACACCAGTGTACACATTTACCACCCAGAGACAACCAATCAATCCTTCAAGACACCTGGGATCCGGCGCCAGGGGCTTTGAAGACCACAACCAGTGCCCTCAACGCTCCAGCATTGTGATGGACAGACGCTCACCTGAGATCCCTCCTGCCATCTACCACTCTCTGCCAATGGGCATGTCCACCAGTCAGCCGCAGGTGTACTGCTTCTCTCCGGCGATCACCCCCGCTCCCACCCTGGACCCCTTCCAGGCCACCCAGAGGAAGATGCTTCTGGATCCCACCACTGGGAGCTACTACCTGGTGGACACTCCTGTGCAGCCGGCCACCAAGCGCCTCTTTGACCCTGAAACAGGCCAGTATGTGGACGTGCCCATGCCGCAACCTCCCATGACCCCGGGGCCCATACCAATCTCACCTTTGGCCCTCAGTCCAGGAGCATATGGACACACCTACATGATCTACCCGGGCTTCATGCCGACCCCGTCCGTGTTCCCAGCCCGGACGCTGGTGCAGTCGCAGATGTCAGTGCAGTCAGAGGCGGAGGGCGGAGGGAAAGCCCTGTCACAGCAGGCTGAGGGCATGTACATGGAGAGTCCCTTCTACATGGCCACTGGAATGTCTCCTCAGGCGGCCTACTGGCCTCAACAGCAGGCTGCCGCAAACAGGCCGCCGCAGGGCTTCTCCAGCATCAAGCAGCCGCTCATCAGCATCACCTCCCAGCAGGGGCCGCGGATCATCGCTCCGCCCTCGTTCGACGGGACCACCATGAGCTTCGTGGTGGAGCACAGATGAATGGCAGCTTACCTGCAGGCGAGTAGTTGTGACTGTTTAGCTGGTGTATGTACAGTATCAGGTTTGAGTAGACCTGAGTGAACCAGGATGCTGTATTGTGTCATGTGTATATATGACTTCATGATTTGTTCGTAATCACAATTTAAAAAGTGCATTTTGCCGTTGTAAAAAAACTCTTTTAAATCCATTAGAAGCATAGAAAACCTCTTCTTACAATATATTCAAATCTGAATTTGCTTTCATTTAATCATGCATTCTTTTGTCTCCATCAAATCTATAGATATGATGCACAAGTGAACAAATCTCTGCACATGTGTTGTTATTTTCTGCTTTTGATATCCAAGGCTGAGAACCTACTCGTGTAATAACAATCACACTTGTTCTAATGTTTCTTCTCACTCTAATAGACAGCACGATTACTTTAGATTGATACTTATTGTATATTTGTGGCCTAATAAGACACTTCACTGATACATTTTTGCGCCACACAAGAGACTTCAGCAGTGGTTTCCTGCTGGTCAGGTTCAGTCTGAGCATCAGGGCCACTCTGCTGTGACCTCACAGCTGATACTCTCTGTTTGTTCAGATTCGCTGTACCTCTTTACTTCTTCACAAGATTCATTTGTATTTCTAATTATAACAGTTTAGTTCTAGTTGATCAGCGTTCTATGGAGACGCTATGGAGGCCCACATGTTCAAAATGACTAAACAATTAAGACATTATGAAATAATTACAGTTATATGAATAAATACACACAATATACTGTATATGATATATCCATGAGACTGTGAAAATCCAATACTCATTAAAGCTCACGATCATCACATGTTTATTTCAAGTCATTTTATTAAATTTGAGCAGTTTTTATATTTAAATGTTCTTTTTCCAAAGTCAGTTTTTATTTCACAACACTAGTTCCCGCCTTGCCAACACGTTGATGAGAGCAAGGTAAGGAAGCGAACTTGTATGGAGACCTAAGGTGTTCAAAATAATAATAATAATCAATCCAAAAACAAAAAGAGATTGAAGACATGCTCAGCTCATGTTATCCACATCTCGCTATCACAGAAAGTCTCTTTGTGTCTCGATCGACACATAAAGACTTTGTGGTGAAAGGTGGCTTCATGAAATAGAAACAAACTTTGGGAAAAGGACATTTGAAATAAAATCTACTAGATTTTATTCATCTCATTCTAAATAACACATTTGAAAGTCAAAGCTGTAAAATGTGACTTGATAAAGAACATTGTAAACATTAAAGATAAAAAGTGCTCGAATTAGAGAACAACCAAATCACTTGCAGTAAACTCTGTAATCTGGAGACGTTGCAGGATGAAATAACATTTGATAACAGCAATCTGTTCTAAACATGTCTTATTTTATAGTTTCATTGAAAGTCTTGGTATGATTATTCATTTCCCAATGTCTTATTGCTTCATCCTGAACACTGTGTGTCTCCATCAGCCCTCATCTAACCTCAGAGAAGCCTGTAAGTACATAACTCTGTGACAATTTAACATCTCCCCTAAATACAGGTTAGTCGGTCTATTTATGAATTTTCTAGTATCATATCAGTTGGAAAAGGGCATTAAGAATGTGATGATCATGTGCTAGGATTCAACATGCAACAGGAGAAGATATGATTGTAAAGTTTGCACCTCAGCGGGCGTTCACGCTCACACGCTGTGGATTGTGATACCGCAGCAGTGATACGGAGGATTATATTGATATGAGATTATTCATGGGCGAGGTGTTTGAATGTGTCTAGTGGCCACAGTGTGTTCAGGAGTGAAAGGTCGGGCGATAGCAGGTGTTTGTTATGCGTAAACTCGCACCGCTTCAGCTGCTGCTGGACATCAACAGCTCACAGTCAGCCGGCTTTTTATAGGACAGTCATTTAAAGACAGAGAGGGAGAAGCCAGGTTCACATGGCCTCTGATCAGCAATTACAGAAACACAACATGCAGCATAGCAGCAAAGCATTTGGAGTTCCCCTTGTCATCGGAGAGAGCCACATACTGGAGGCTTCAGTTATGTTTATAAAGGAAAGCGATAGCTTGTCGTCTGATAGTCTGAGGCTGGAGAAATAAACGGGCCTTTGAGTGGAAGGTGCAGGAGTTTAAATCCTACAAACTGGATGCAAAACTGTGTGTGGAGAACATCAATGAACAATGTTCATGAACTATGAAACAACGACTGTTGTGGTGCCTTTGAGTGGAAAGACCCGCTGAAGTCAGCAGGACCCTTTAAAGCTCCAGGTCGAACAGGTTCTCAAGGCTTTCCAAGGAGTCCAACACAGCATGAGGTTACAGATTGACTTTGCTGTCATTTTGGCGAAATGATTTTGCTGTGGAGAGAAAACACATTACCTGCAGGTTTTAAAAGATGTTTTGCAAGAATACAAACTGTTGAAAGGTGCACATGAGAGAGTCGTGAGGCTGTTTTTAGGGACCGTAGGTGGCAGACTGACATGCAGGGGAAATGAATTGTTGTGCAGGTTATTTTCCTTATAACCAAATATATCAAAGTTCAATAATGTCAAAACAATGTTGGCATTGATTAGTCTGCAAAATCTGAGAGTTTACATCAGTGGCCTCAAAAGGTCCCCCCAAATCAGAAAGGACAGGACGATAAGCCACGCGTGTTGCTACTTTACTACAGTGCTGCTTGATATATGTGCTCTCATGTGTATATCATATATAGGCTGGAAAAGACTTTGTGCTGAAGCTTGAAACGTGCAGCAACACGACGGGCATCACGGCCGGCGTGCTGCTGCTCTCACCCCATTTCTATTTGTTGAGTATTTTTAGCCACTGAACCATGAGATGGGTTGCTATGACATGTTGTACATACATTCAAGGTCCCCTCAGGATGAGTTGTAACAGCTTTGGTGATTCTCTCACGGTAATCCTATTAATCATCAGAATTATGAAAATTTGAATTTGACCAAATACCTGCAGAACTAATGACATCACATGTTATCATGCTAACATGCTAAACTGAAATGGTGAAGATAGTAAGTGTTACACCTGCTTAATGGTGGCATTATAAGTGGAGCATGTTCGACCGCTGATCTTAGCATTCGCACCTATTTGCAATTAGAATTTAGGCTAATAAAGCTTCAGTCAACAGACAAGACATTCTGTGGGAAAGGTTTCTTCTTCTCATTTAGTTGTATTTGTTTGACAGATAGTTTTTCTGTCCTTTTAGTAATATGACCTGCCAATCATTTAAAAAAGGGAACATCAAGTGTGTACAAGTATGTAAATAAAGACCCTTAAAGGACTGAAATATCATCTAAATGCTACTTTGAGAGCTGTTCACATCTCAGTGGTTCAAATATTTCTGAAAGTGAAGTTGTTGAGGAATACAACGCGTTTGACAGATTGCAGTCTGGTTTCGATTTGCTTTTCCTTCACGTAACAAATATCATCTTATTACAATCCAACTGTAGTGAAAGGCTACATCTTAGTTCTGCACTGCGTTTGACACCATGGATCATAATATTCTGTTCGATTCTCTGAGGAAGTGGGTTGGAATAACTGAACAATAATTTAAATGATGTTCTTCCCACATATCGAGTCGCCAGTTCTTTGTTTTCATCGGTGAGCAATTGTATGTTGTGCACCTCTGCCCTGTTTTATTCTCCGTCTACATGCTGCATTAGGATGAATTATCCCTCAATGAGTCTGTGTTTCTTGTCATTCCTATGCTGATGATGTCCAGCTTTATGTATTTGTTCAACATGAGGGACTTTCAAACCATTTGACCTTTTACCTAATCGTCTTAAAGGAATAAACACCCACAAAATGACCATTTGTATATCAATTTTATATAGTTCTTCATATGAACATACAATTCTTGGTGAGAAAGAACTACATGGGAAAATATGACCCTGTTATCCTATTGTACACAAATGAAACATGTTACATGTGGAAATTCATGGCAATTAATGCAAATAGGTAATAAGTCGATTTCAGCTGATTCTGTGTTGGTATAAACTTGGTGTCTGTTTTGTTCTCTCGGTTCCCAACAGGGCTGAACTCTGAGTGGATGCTGGGCTGCTCTGGCTTTGGCTCTCTTCGTAGTGCTCCTTTAGTTTTGGGCTGGAGGTGATGGATCAGAGCCCTTTTATAATATGCCTTATTTTCCTCCAGTTTCACCTTTTCTAACTTGTACAAGATGTGTATGAATATGTATTTTTTGTTTTATAAAACCACATTGTAAAGATAATGAAAGACTTCATGTGGAGCCTTGTATTGCATTGAGTTTGCTTGCACAGTTTTCAATCACCCCCTAAAATAATCTGAGAATTGTAGTTTTATGTAATTTTGTAATTTATCTTATTTTACAACACAACTTTTATGATGACTAAATGTAGCATTATATCTATATCAGCTTACATTTTCTTACATCTCTTGTGTGTTGGATTGTATGCAGTGTCTATTGCTTTAAAATGCACAGAAGTCAGCATTTACCATTATGTTTTATTATGTACCTGGAAATATCATGATTAGTAAATCAACCTTGCTGAACTCATTAACATAATCCGATGAATGCACGATGTGTGTTGAACCTATACAATAATAGAGATTCTGGGGATTGCTGGTGCATTTGTCCTGCATATATAGCAGCATGTTCTATTCATTTCTGACCTGTCTCGTGTACTTTCTAGCGGTTCGACATGTATTTCTACGTGTATCACTGTTTAGTACTTCAGTATTTTGACACTGACTTACTGTGTTGTACTTCAAATGGTTCAGAGTGAGGATCTGCTGGTCAGTCCATCCTTTCCTTTCAATCAAGTTTGCTACTTTACTGTCTTTTTGCGAGGACACTAAAAAACCCAGTCGAACCCAACATCAAGCGTTCTCTTATAATAACTGCAGTAACAATGATGATGTTGTTATGAAAGAATACCGCCTCATTTGTGAAAAGATCACAGTGATTACTGTTAGAAGTCTTATAAAGAATTGAAAGATATTGTATTGGAATGAATGGATTATAAAGGTTGTGTTGATGTTTTAAGTTGCTGCTTTCTGAGCTGGTGGAATGTTTTAATGCTCAATCAGTCACTGTTTTGGACGTAAACGTTGCTCCATCGCTGCCCTGAACGCAGCCGTTCAGCTTATTAGAACTGCGAGGAACATATTGTACATTCTGATTGGAAAATGTCTAAATTAAAGGAGGCTCAGTTTCCCAACGTACAACAACTTTCTGACTTGCTGTTACTGGAAGATCATTTCTTATAGTTGCTGAAGTATGTGGCAGAAAAACCAAAAGATTGATAAACATATTAAGTGCATTGATACAGCAAGCAAATAGATTCCTATTTAATAATCGGAGTGGCTGAATTAATAATGTGCCAAAACAAGATTCCAGTTGTGCTCAGTCAAGATGCATTGATGTGATACGACCTCTGACCTTCAGAATAAAAGTGCATCAGATGTGAGGTAAAGTTACTTATTATTATTATTTACAGTATGCTCACCAAATAAAAAGCATCAATTCATAGTCAGCGTTCGGAAAACATAACACTGTAATATGTGTCCTCTTGTATGCTGCACATGTGACCATGAGCCACTCAGAGTATACACGACTCACTGAAGAAGTCCTGTTTCAGTCATTAAGTAATTTATCTAAAGTTGTTTTTAACAAATGATAATTCCCTACTTTTATTCTGAATATCAGATGCATATTCCTGAACTTGTAATCAAACATCTCCCCTAAACTACGTACTCTGTTTAGTTCAGCACTGTTTGTACTGTTTATCTATCGGTTCCCTTGGTTTACTTCATCTGTGTAGTCTGTGCACCCTCATCTCATGTTCAATACTGAAGGCATATCTCAACACCAAGACAAATGAAACCAAACTCATCTTCACTCAATGTAATGTTTAGTCTTCCAAAACGATGTACATTTTAGAAAAGATCACAAATGCTTTACTCTTTAATTTACCTTCAGTCGTTCAACAGCTCACACTGGTGCTTATCATTTATTCAGACACATCTTTCATTGCCTTGTTTTGGGGTTGTTGCAGCACTTTGCAAGTCATATTGCAGCAGTTTTTTTTAATGTGCATTAAATGAAGAGCTTTTTTATCCTTGCAAGAGAGGAGCAGTACAGAGTGTTGTATAGAGAAGTTTAGTTCTGCACAAGTGTAAATACCTTCTTTCACAGGTGTCGAGGAAGAGCAGATGTTCTGATGCACATCATATTCAAAGCCTTGCACAAGGACACTCAAATAGGGCGGGCTTTGAAACGATGGACTTTCTGCACAGACAGTATGTGTTGTGAAGGAAAAAGAAAGTGGAGAAAAAGTTAGCAAGTTTGTGACTTTTGGAATGAGTGGACTTTCAATTTGGATTAAATGTTAGATGCACGGTTGAGATGTAGAGATGAAACAATGAAAACTGATCCAACTTGAAAGTAATGGTCAAATGAAGGCTTCCTTAATTTTTGTAGTTTTTTTTAATGTAAAGTGTCATTTCAAAACTGTCAAGAATACCGCGAGTGATGATTCATCAGACACTGATGTTAAATACGTGAACATGTAATAAACATGAAAGCCTTTTGCAGACCTCTCGTTTGTGTTTTTGTACCTGTTGATTGTTATGTGAATATGTGATTACTGCATGAAGGCACATTAAGTACAAATGGACTGAGCTAGTTTCCCCCTTTTCAAAGTAATACCAATGAATTTATAAATGTATGATGGATGTGGTGGAGCACAGGCTCTCTGTGTCCCCTACAGGTAAGCTGCCACAATCGTTGCCTCCATCCTGGATTTGTCTGGAGTCAGAGTGCCACAGAAGTGAGCCGACTGGGCTCATGAGCTGCTGTTCATCAAGACATATTTCCCCCTGAAACCACACCGGTGGTGTATAGATTAACTATTGTCCCCTGCTTCCCGTCTTCATGCTAAGCTAGGCTAATCACGCCCTAACTCTTGCTTCAGGCCTATACATTATTTCATCTCACTCTTGGAAATAAAGCAAAGAAGTGACTTTCCCAATATGTTGAAGTATACCTTTAAGACACTTATTAGCTGGTGTGGAGATGGAATGAGCTGCACTTTCTGGAGGCAGACATGATGATTATGTTATGTTATGTTATCTCTGCTAGTTAGTCAAAGTAGGTGGACACCTACTACCATCTCTTATTATTAACATTATTAACCCTATTACCGACACCATTACTGCTTTTGTCTCTTCCCCGGAGTCCTTGTGCTTTCTCGCCTCACAGGTTCCTGTGTATCCGGGTTATACCTGGACCAGGTCTTGCCTCCTGCCGTGGTTCTGTCATACATTGAATGTGCTGTAATTACATTGAATGTGTTGTAATTCACTATCCTGTTCTACACATGACATCTATTGCACTTCTGTCCATCCTGGGAGAGGATCCCTCCTCTGTTGCTCTCCCACAGGTTTCTTCCTCTTTCCTCCCGGTTAAAGGGTTTTTTTTGGGGAGTTGTTCCTGTTCCGATGTGAGGGTCTCGGGACAAGAGGATGTCAAATGTGTACATGTTGTACAGCCCTCTGAGGCAAATTTGTAATTTGTGATTTTGGGCTATACAACAATAAAATGAATTGAATTGAAGTCCAATCTGTCCTGTTGAGGACTCTTTAGAATCAGTTGCTTGAATCAGTTGACCAAAAAATAACTTAGAGGTGCCATTCAGCACTGACAATGTACCGCTGTGTTTGCGAGGCTGAAAACTGTCTCAGCAGTGATGATGTTGGAATGTGTGCTGAAGCAGTCGGTGTTAAAGGCTTCTCTGCTGCTGTGGGCGCACATAGAAACTGGATTAGGAGGGGATGCAGGTGGATGGATGCAGGTGGATGGATGCAGGTGGATTAGTGGTGTCACGGATCACGGATCGATCGCTGATCCGTTCGGATCAGCCCTCACGGTTCGGATCACAATTCACAATTGTGATCCGCGGATTAAAATTCACAATTGTGATCCGAGGATCAATCGAGTATTTTTTATTTATTTTTTTTTACAGCGTAATCATCATAGTGTGTAATAAAGTTCTACTACTGCTGTTCCTTTTCAAGTAACAAGTCCCCGAATATCAATGCAGAGTGTCAGTGAACAGATATAAAGCAGGAGTGTGTTCACGTGAACGGAGCAGGTCAGAAGCATTTAACGGTGAAGTCATGGCGAGCGGAGGAACGTCAGAAGCCGCGGCGTCATTTAAGTCGCAAGTTTGGGGACATTTTGTCTTCTCTGTAACGTATAATGACGGATGAGGGTGGTGGACAAAGCGTTACGGTATGTAGGCGTTATTTAAAGAGAGACACAACAACGGCAAAACATCGGCATGTCCACACATATGAAGAGCCACCATCCCGTCTGTCAGCGACGGGGACACTCCGGTGTAGAAAACAGGATTTCTAAATCTGGTTAAAATGCTTGAGCCACGCTACGAAATCCACTCACGCACACACTTCAGACCTGTTCCAGACCTCTATGAGAAGGAAAAGACTGTAGAGACCGCTTTCACCACGGCGGAGTGATTCTTAGTCCGGCGCTGTAGACACGCCCCCTCTGTGAGCGTCACACACACACACACCTGGTTCAGGTGCTGTAGACACGCCCTCTCTGTGAGAGTCACACACACACACACCTGGTTCAGGTGCTGTAGACACGCCCCCTCTGTGAGCGTCACACACACCTGGTTCAGGTGCTGTAGACACGCCCCCTCTGTGAGAGTCACACACACACACCTGGTTCAGGTGCTGACAGAAGCATCAGAGTGAAGCTAGACAGGCCCAATAATATTCCAGTCACCATAGAAAGGTCGACCCTCTCCCCAGACAATGGAGATATTCTCATCTTTTTGAAAATAATGTCACAGAAATGTAACATTGTTGTGTATTTGAATGGGATAACCTGACAGGAAGTAAACACAGACCCAAGTTGTTGCCGAGCAGTTCAGTTCAGTGTAAACAGTGGAAGCTATTTTTGTTTTCATGTAAGACTATAGCCCAAAGTTCTTTGCTTTAAGTGTTCTTGAAGTTCTTTAATTAATAAATGGAAAGCAAAGTTATATTTGTTTCCTCCCCTTTTCTTTGTTGATCCGAAAAATGATCCGAACCGTGACTCCTGAACCGTGATCCAAACCGTGAGGTTTGTGATCCGTGACACCCCTAAGGTGGATGGATGCAGGTGAATGGATGCAGGTGATGGCTCTTAGACAGACAGACAGACAGACAGACAGACATACATACAAAAACACACAAATACCTCTGCCTCTTCTGCACGCTCTCTCTCTAATATAGAGTCATTTATCAGTGACTTTTTCTGCTCTGATATTCAGGCGAGGTGGGGAGATGGACCAGAGGGGGCTGGATCTCCTGGAGGATGGAGATCCAAACATGTGGAATGACAGGAGAGCCAGGAGTGTGCACACACACACAACATCTGATGCCTGCACTCTCCGTCCTGACAGAGGGATCCCTCCCTCATCCTTTTGTTTTTCTTCTTCTGTGGTGTTAACGTCCAAAATAAATTCTAACTCTAACCCCGGCTAATACAGAAACAGAATGTCTCATGAGTCTTGTTCACATTATGACTTTAGACCCACAGGACCATCTGTCCAGTCAGTGTTTTCTCTCTGAGTGTTATCTCAGACATCACCAGTTGTTTGCTGCATGTGGCTGGACCACTTTTATGGCATATTAACAGAATGGAGGTATGGTTATTGGAACACACACATAAACCTTCACTAAACCACTGAACTGATCAGTGTTTAGGAAAAAAATGCAACACAAATGAGCTTTTATGTTGGTGGTTTGGGAGTTGACCAACAAATACACTAAAAGAGGAGATGATGGTTTCCACAACCAGTGACGGCTGGCCAATAGAGGGCCATGGGGCCTGGCCCCACCTTGAGCCACACACAATATATATAATAATAAAAATAAATACATAGTCAATATTTGTGTTTTGAACGATGGAATGTACCCAGTAACATGTGTAAAATATGATAACTGCGCAATATATGCTTTTCCTGCTCGTCCTCTCTGCCTGCGTGCACGTCTCAGAACGCGCAGCTTGGTGCCAAACGCATTTGGGCCAAAAGAGGCGGGTCTATGAAGCAGTTTAGCTAAATGCTGATTAAAGACATACATGAGTGACATACAATTTAGTCAATCAGCGTCCTCAAATAGATTCAGTTCAGGGCCAAAGTCGTTTGGCCCACAGCTGCGCATTCTCTCCAGCGCGAGCACTACTCCTCCAAGACCCGTTTGAGATGAGAGCTTTGGCGGCGAAACCGCCGGCCAAAGAGCTGATCTGAGATCAGCCTGACCTCACAATCAGACAGCAGATTACACAGCAAAATCAGAAGTGTGAATTTAACTCGCATAGTGTTTATATAATCTGCACCGGTTCCAAGTTAAATTAACACTTTGGATAGTGTTGATATTTTAACTCTTTAATGGTGTTAAATATTCAACACTCAGTGTTGTTTCATGACACATGACAGTCTATTTTTAACACTAAATTGTGTTGTTTACTTTCACTAAGAGTGTTGATTTCTAACACTCGCAGTGTTGTTTAATGACAAGCGAGTGTATTTTTAACACTAAATTGTGTATCTATACTTACATAAGGTCAAATGTTTTCACCCTAAAGACAACAGTGAACTACAACAAATCATTGATACACTTCTTTTTATTCAGAAAATCTCTTCCAAGCACCATGGGCACAACTTAACTACATACACACGTGCACAAAATTGTTGGTACCGTTCCGTTAAAGAACGAAAAACGCACAATGGTCACTGAAATAACTTGAAACTGACAAAAGTAATAATAAATACAAATTTACTGAAAATTAACTAATGAAAATCTGGAGCTGATTTTGATTTTTAGGATAGAAACTGTGATCCATTCTTAAATGGGTTATCAAGTCCTGGCAGGCCGCATGTGCAGCTTGACAAATGAAACACTTCAGCATTTTTAAACCATGTGTAAGACTTTTGCCCGGAACTCACGGACTCTTGGAGACTCGTCTGTTGCTGTAACATCGATGTCGTAGACTGTTGCCTGCACGAAAGTGAAGAGCTGGACCAGGGTTTCATCACAAGACAGGTTGAACACGTAGTGGGATTTAAACAGTTCATCAAAAGCACCCAACGAGCTGGTGGCTTGGCAGGGGATGAGCTGTTTGTCCACAATGTAGAAGGCATCAATTCTGTTTTTGGTTCGGCCAACAGCAAGGATGTATGGTTGTTCAGCCTCTCTTCCCTGCAGGTGTTCAACGATGCTGCAGCATGACTTAAAACAGAATAACACGAACACCTTAGAGTGGAAGCTCAGGATCTGAGCCATGCAGTGGTACTTGTTCCATGAGAGTTTAATAGATCCTCCAGTTTGACCAGTCACCTGCCCACGTGTTGCAGAAATGTGAGCTTCACTGGGAGTGTGTTCCTCCCAAATGAAGTCCCAGTTCATTTTTAAAAGGAACACACTCCCAGTGAAGTGTGCGTAAGAATCTGAATTATCACTAGCGTAGGAGAGGGATGAGTTAGCAAGTTTTCAACTGCTCACTGCATACCTGGGTCGGTTAGACAAAAGAAATGTTGAGTTGCTCTTGTGCGTGTCCAAAAAGTCCTCGCCGTTGAGGAATTGTTGTAAAATTTGCAATATTGAGACATTCAGATGAGTCCTTTTTTGCAAACTTAAAATCTCTTTTTAATGGAGTTAATAAAACTGAAAAACTGGCTTGTGGGATTTAAACAGATGATACATACCTTGTGAAAGTGTAACATTTTGCCCACTGCATCACTGGGACTTATTTTGATCCTCTTCCATCCAGCTGTGGGTGGCAAGAGATGGAGAAGGAGCAGCAGAGAAGCCATGTCACTGTCCCAGTCTACCAGGAGTAAATGAGACAAAACAAGTCATTAGTATGTACTTGGAACACACAAAGTAAATAGCATCAGCCATTTATTAAATAAACCAAGGATATCATGTAGCTTACTGGTGTGATCGTTCTCTGAAAGGTTCTCAGCAGCTGTCAGAAGTCGGCACAGCTCAGTTGACTGAGTCAGGTGTTTGGCCTCTTTGATAACCTTGGGCTTGAATGCTGTATCCCACTTCTCAAGCATCTTGGAAGCTGTTTCAGCACCAAACAGCAGCAGGAAGTCTTGATTCAGCTGTTGATCATACATAGATGCAAAACAAGAGAAGAAAATCAAGCAAATGGTGTGTGCACGGTTAACTACTTACATCCAACCAAATTAAGGACTAGAGTTTAAATAAAAGATAAGCACAACCAGTGGCGGCTGGTGGAAAATTTTCTAGGGAGGGCCATCCTATCAATTTCAGCAAACATCCCAGTATGATTTCATGCAAAAAAAATTTACCATCAAACACGCATTATTACTTGGCAGTTAAATATTTAACATTTATTCCAACATGAAAAAAGCAGTAAATAACACTTATATAATATAATACAATATAATATAACATGTTTATTTATTGAGATGCCCCTATGGACCTTGTTATAGGAGGTAAAGATCAGGAGAAGTAAACATGAAGTGTAATTATGAATACTGATGTTAAATTAAGCTATGATGAGTTTTCACTGTTAATTTAGGGCGAAAAAGTGGCCCAGGAGTTACTGTCAGACCGGCCCACTCAATACACGGCGCGCTGCCCACTCAATACACGGCATGTATTTCGCCGGTCTACGGCGGCCATTCGCACCTCCGCCGGCCCCGCCACCGACAGACGCCCGGCACGACCGCACGGTGCAGACCGCGGTTATGGAGAAAAGTTTTTAAAAGCACCGTAGTGTCCAGCAGTGCTGTGGCGTCCTCTGATCGCGAGGAGCAGTATAATGTCAGTTTATACTATGATGATACAGTTTTCACTGATTATTGACTTTCGGTATTAGAGTAAATTGAACGTGTTCTGTGAAGCATATAATATAGTCCCGTCGGCCTACCGGGGATTCCCCCGGTATCCCCGATGGCCAGTCCGCCCCTGCCTGTGGATACGTATAGTATGTCGAAGTAATCAGCGTACTTTTAGGAAGAAAGGAAGTTGATTGACTGACTTGTACGAAGTAGTGAAGCTTCGCATGTAGTCTGCTGTCTGATTGTGAGGTCAGGCTGATCTGATATCAGCTCTTTGGCTGCAGAATCTCCGTCAAAGTTCTCCTCTCAAACGGGTCTTGGAGGAGGAGAGCTCGCGCTGGCGCGGGCTCCTGTCGAGACTTCTCCTGACGAGAACGCGCAGCAGGGGGGCCTGATCGTTCTGGCCCACAGCTGAATCTATTTGAGGGCGCTGATTGGCTAAATTGTATGTCACTCATTTATATCTTGAATCAGCAATTGGCTAAACGGCTTCATAGACCCGTCTCTTTTGGGCTAAAACGATCAAGCCCCCCTCGCTGCGCGCTCTCAGACATGTCGTGCACACAGGCAGAGAGCACGAGCAGACGAGCACACAGGGAGAGAGGACGAGCAGGAAAAGCATATATTTTGCGCAGATATCATATTGTACACACATTACTGGGTACATTCCATAGTTAAAAAACACAAATATTGACAATTTGTATAATTTATGATTATTATAATTATTATTATTTATTTTTTTATTTTAATTTTTTTCCGTGTGGCTCATGGTGGGGCAATGCCCCATTGCCCTCTCTTGACCAGCCGCCACTGAGCACAACTCACTAGTTCTTTGACATCTAAAAAACGTGGAAATGTTTTTAAGACATCTGTGGTTCTCTGCGGGTCATGCACTAGGTCCTGGTGATGTTGCAAGGTCATCTTCATCTTCTGAAACACTCGTTTCATCAGGAGAGTGAACAGGAAATGATATAGCCTCCCTACAGGCATCTCCATCAAGCTGCTGAGGCTCTGTGGCTGCCTTGACTGGCCGTTGGTATTTATTCCTGGACATGGTCTTGAGGCGCCATGCTAAATATCCTGTGCCTTTTTCCCCATCATAGAAGTGCTCCTGTTAAGTTATTTAAAAAATATGAAATTACAAAGGTCACTCATTGATCTTATATCAAAAGGCAATAATGGGATTGTGAATGTATGACTTCATAACAATGCCAATCAAATCAATATATAGAATCTTTTGTGCGTTTGTATATCCAGTCTTTTGATGTTTTGAAGAGAAAAAAAGCTCTAGTCTGTAAAACCGGTGTGTATTGTGAAAGTAATCCTTTTTAAAAACTTACATAGCCCTTTGGAGAAAAGGGATCCTTCAGCGAAGGAAAGAGTGTAATGATTCCCAGGGCAAACTTCTCCTTGTGGTTACGGGAAGGAATCCTCCTTAAGAGCAAAGACGATAAAAGAAAACATGAAATTGAAATGCCCCCCTAATAACTATAGGGAACCACCTTTGTTAATTCCCTGCCATGCATTCTGAAAATGAATTACATTCCTTCTTAATATAAACCCTTTCAGTTTGAAATAGTTTAAAATTCTACAATTTATTGAAGAAACACTTACCCATGCATTTCCGTCATATGGCTAGCCAATATGTTGACAAGCTGTCTACGGGTACGGTGCTTCAGTGAATTTTCGGACTTGTACTCTTCGAGGACATCCTCACCTCCAGGTTTCGTGAGCAAGGCATTTTCTACCATCTACTCACATAAGAGAATTTTTTTTAGTGTACAATTCAGTCTTAATTAAACAATAAAACACAAATTGGTCTGTTCAGACTAGGGGAAAAAAGGAATTCCCTGCATCAGAGGAAGGTTTCAACAAATAAAACAGCAGTGCTGCAAAAGAAGATGAAAAATCAGGTAATGCAGCAACACTTTTCTGTCCTGTCATGGTGGATAGTCACATCTGTGATTGCAAAATAATGTGGCATACATATTCTCAAAGAAATGTACTGAAATACAAAAAGGCTATTTATTATTTTGGCCTGTAATTAAATATGTTCGGCCGGTTTGGACACCAGTGTTCACCAGGCATATTGACTGATTTTTAACATTAGCTAACATTGAACGTTAGCTATATTAGCTATTTTGCATTGACAATAATTCAGTTCCGAATAGCAAAACCATTTAACTTTGGCCATCTGAATAACATTGAAACACACTTAGCGAAGCAATACATTTGACGTTCTACCAGAGAAAATGCCCCTTAATTGACGAAGTTAACTGCTTGCTAGCTAGCATCTTAACCTACATTTGTATTAGCTAGTTAGCTATTAGCCACCAGCTTCAATGACATATATCACGTCACACACTTGACGTTAACACATGATTTCATATGAAGATAAACAGCCTGGTTAAGTAAATATATTTGTTCTTACCTTCTGTAATACTATATTCCGGACACCGAGTTTTGTCCACCGTCACCGTGAGTTACAAAAGAAAGTGCGCGTTACAAACCGGATGTGTAAGACTCAGTAACTCAGTCAGGAGAGCTTTACGTTAACTCGCGCAAGAACTCCGCCCCCAGAGCTATTTCAGCACTG
This sequence comes from Lycodopsis pacificus, assembly GCA_028022725.1. NCBI lineage: Eukaryota > Metazoa > Chordata > Actinopteri > Perciformes > Zoarcidae > Lycodopsis > Lycodopsis pacificus. Next base: position 1,161,236 of record CM051710.1, read on the forward strand.
CCAGTGTTAAAGGAACACCCAAATCAACACTGATCAACTCAAAATATTTGACACTTGAAAATTAACACCGATTAACACTACCAATTTTGCTGTGTAGTAGGAAAGGGAAGCAGTACATGCAAAGAAAATGGTCCACCAGCTGCCACAGTTCTCTTATATACAATATGTGTTTTATTTGGTTTATACTCAAGTTATTTTTATTTTATCTTTCAGTGCTCTATTACCATTCAGTACAGATATGAGTTGTAAACATTCCACAACCCGTCTCTGCTTATTCTAATGTGTATGTAATAATACATACTTGAGAAAATTATTAATATTTCTCTCTTTCTGTCTTGACCGCGCACTCACGCACTCGCGCACACGCGCGCGTGACTAAATGCCATGGCAACAGACGCGACCTAGGTTACTTAAGGCCTCAGAACTTTGTGATCGCTCACTCTGCACTTGGACCTGAGAGCCGTACTGTGGAGAGCCTACTCTTTGAGTTTTTAACTTCTTGAGAAAAGCTACTAAACTTGTTGGAGAACTGAACTACTATCGCTGGACAACAGAAGCACCTGTAAAAGACCTTCCGCCGTCTGACAACGATGGCCGCTGGACTGGGCGTGGGACATCAACATCGCCGACCATGCAGGTAAGATAACTTTTAGATTTATTTTAGCATTTTTCTGTTTGATACATCCCCTTAAATCCTTAAAAGTGTTCTCAGTTTTGAAATCAGTGAAACTTTTTGAGTTTAAAGGTGAACAGTTGACACTATATTATCAGGCCTGTTGGAAACAGACACTTAGTCGATCGTCGTGTAAAATGATTATTTAAAAACACTGTTATTTTGGTTATTTTAACATTAAAATGTCTATTTCTGAAAATAGAACGTTTTCATACAATGGCACCATGGTAACGTACCATGGTAACGTACGCCAAGACGTAACTACGTATCGTAATCAGATGTCATGACGTAATACGTAATCAAACCGGGACACGCTACGACCCTGAGTGGGTTTATTTTCACTGTTGAAACATGAGTTATTATAGAAAGAACATCTGCTCCTTTTACTTCATCGTATTACATCAAATATTTCTTTAACATTTAACATTGAGATGCGCTTTGCTCGTTGTTGTGGTGTTTTATTTTGGAGGGACAAGAGAGCGATCTGTTAAGTAACTGTACGGGACTGCATGTACGCATGCTGCGTCCTGCACTATGTTTGATATTATTGTTAAAATATTAAAAGGCACAGCCTCTTGTGTGTTGGTGACACTTGTAGTGCAGTCATAGTTCATTTATAGATGTCGTTTTTTCTAATTTAATCTTTGATTATTGCTCAATGTAATCCAGAAATATTTCATGTTATGAGAAATCCTTACAGTTTTAATTTTTCCCTCTCAGAGCTGAACGCCGTCCTACCAGAACTTCCTCCACCAGACCCTCCTGCACCAGAACCGATCTTCGGGATCTTCATGCTCTTCCCCATCGACGAGGGAGTGGAAGGTGAGTTCCAGGATGGTGATGATCAGGTCTTCCCTGCAGGTCAGTGGCCTTGGCACATTGCTGACGAGGAGGAGGGAGGCGTCAGGTATGTAGAAGAAGAAGAAGAAGAAGAAGAAGAAGAAGAAGAAGAAGAGGAAGAGGATCGCACGGAGCAGGTAAGTCTGAAGAGGCAGAGGAACGGTGAAGACGACCAAGACGACGCAGCACCCTCCACTTCAGGCATCGGTCCCCCCACAAAGACGAGCCGGATAGATGACGACAGACAGTCCCCCTCACACAGAAGATACTGGCAGCCGACCACAGGACCAGATGAGAAGGATGGAGGACCACAGGACCAGATGAGAAGGACGGAGGACCACAGGACCACCACAGGACCACCACAGGACCAGATGAGAAGGATGGAGGACCACAGGACCAGATGAGAAGGACGGAGGACCACAGGACCACCACAGGACCACCACAGGACCAGATGAGAAGGATGGAGGACCACAGGACCAGATGAAGAGCGGCGGTCTCCTTTCTTTCAGTGGGCTGAGTAAGTAATTGCTCACTAAGACTGCAGAAGTATCAGTAATAAGATTCCATCATTGGAGGCCAGATTCAACACAACAATGTAAAGGTCGTATAGTTGAGTCAAAAGTATTCATCTCTTGTTTGTGTCTCACAGGGCAGGACTCCTCCGTGCTTTTGTCCCACTCCTGGAGCAGCTGAGAGTGGATGTCTTCCAAACCATCATCCCAGGAAGACCCAGACACACCACAGACCACTGAACCACTCTCAGCACCCCAGTGAGTCCGAGACCCAGCGAGTACGGTGACGTCCTCCCTGCCCCTCCCCCCTCGGCCCCACCCGCTCCACCCACCAGCCGAGAGGACGAGGGGCGTCCCGTCCCCACCGGCACAGAGGACGTAGTTTGTCTCTGTCTGCTTCTTCTGTGCTGGTGGGTTTGGGAAGCTCCTCACACACACAGGAAGCCGTCAGCAGCTCTTTGCATCTGCTCACAAGTCAAGAAGGAGACGGATGCATTTGTCACATAGAACACAGTATGTTCATGTAAACTGTATGTACTGTATGTATACTGTTTACAGAGTAGCACAATACAAATAAATATGTGACAAACTTTCTAAATATGTCTTTGTATTGGAAACAATATAATATTTCTAATGTAATTCAAAAATCTGCCAATGTATGACAATTAACATACAATAAATATCGTGCAAGTGATCATTTAATATCTTTTTGATTTTCATTTGACTCAAAGGCATTACTGTTGGTACTGTTAAGTATTGATAATCATAATATTACATGTTGATATAAATAAAATGGTGAAAGCTTTAGATTACGGCCGGCAACGTGCAGCATTATTCTTCCCAATTGAATTCAAACTAAACCAGAAATAATTGAAATCTTTACTGATAACATGAAACGTAATGATACATACTTGTCGCTGCAAGGGAACAAGATGTGACGTTAATGAATAAGGGTGAAACAATGTGGGAACTTAATGAATTATTATCATTATTATCACTTTTTATAACACTGCTGTAGTTTATTTCAAAATGATCAAATAGAATTGACCAACACTGGAGAGCCACAGATGATAACAAAATAAGGAACTACATAGAAAATAACTACAAAATCACAAATAAAAAGACTAATAATCAGTATTGAGGTTTCAGAATACAACTAACTGAACACCCTTCCGCTCACGCCTCCCTTTTCAGTGTGTGTGCTCCTCCTCAGTGCACGTGTTCCTGTTTTCAGTGCGCAGGTCTACCTTTTCAGTGCATACGTCCCATTTTCCAGTGGTTGTGTGTAATCTGTATGAACTCTACATAGTCCTGAGCCAGGACGTGCAGGGCTGCTTCTATGAAGTCAGGTGACGCAGTGTAAAAAGAGCGACTAAGTCCATGTGAGGAGGAGGTCGGGGTAGATACACGGGTCAAACAATACACGGGTCAAACAAGCACAGGACCAGAGGAGATCGCTTTTACCTTACTTTTGTTGTGTTAACTACGGCACGTATGCAACAAACTATTGTGAAGGAATATTTCTGAAAACTGTTCGGGAGAAGAGTTTAAAGTGTTTATCAAATCAATGTCAAATGAAACAGAGTCTTGATGAAATATCAAAGATAGTCAATTTATTTGCTTGCAAGCAAAGACGAGAAACAGTTCTCAACAGACAGCAAAAGCAGAGTCTACTGAGGAGTGCCCTGACTTCATCTACATGAATGCTGCATTTATACCCACAGAGCAGAGAAACCAGCTGCTGAAACAGGCAATGTCTGGTGTATTTCCCTGCAACAATGGGGTTATATATGGCCTGCAATTGTCTTCTCCTGTGCTCTTTGATCTTTGTGGATGTTTTAGGGTCAGGTAGAGGTTTATGATACAGCTATGTGGACGTTTTCCTTGAAGGCATAGAGTTCTGTTTTGATAACCTGAAAGCGCTCAAAAGCCTGTTTACAAATCCCTTTGTCCCCAGTATGCCCCACAATAAACCCTGTTTTACAATCACACATCATCTCTTCTGTAGAGGGTCGTCCTTCAACTAAAGCTCATCAAAGGAATTAAGACCTCTGTGTGTCTTCGTCCTTAAAGACAGATGACAGCATAACATAAACAAGACACCTGGGTAGAAAGTTACGAGAATGTTATAAGAAACGCACTGTTTGGTGCTTGCAATGTAAAGGCTTACATTCTTTAACCCCAAAAATAAGGCTATGACATATTTTCCCATTACATTCCACTCTTTTGATTATATAATAATCACACAATATAGTAAAAATATGTTATAAGGACACTTAAAAAAAACCAATGTTCTTGTGAGATAAAAGATCCCAGAAATGTAGCAGGCAATATAATTCAATAAACACAAAAGAATAATAAAAAGATCGTCGTTCTGCTTGTGTTGACACAGTGAGGTTTCCACAAAAACTGTCAGTCACTGTCATCTTGCCACTCTTTTGGTTCGCTCAGACAGACTGAATAATACAGAAATAAAATGAAACCAGAAACGGCAATAATGTGAATATTGCCATAAGGAAAAAAAAAAAATGTTTTTCATCCTTTTGGAGAGGGCCCGACCGTGCTCTTTCCCTTGTGTGTTGTTGTTCATAAATACGTGTCGGGAGGGGCTCTTCCAGCCGTTTTCCTTGCGTGGCATCCACGTCGAGTTGTAGACAGTTAACACAGAACACGCACGCGTCTGTCGGCTTAACTGCTTGTTTGTGATTTCCGTCCATGAATCACTGAATCTCATCTGTCGATGGCACCGTCGTCCGTCTCTCGTCCCTCGATGGTGTCGTTTTGCTGACACTTGGTGCAGGTACTCGCTCACCTGAAGCTTCTCCTGGTTCAGGAACCTTTGCCGTGTGACGTGTGAATCCACGTAATCCTTCACCACCACGAAATCACCAGGCTGCAGTTTATGGATAAGTCCTTCAGCTGGTCTCTGGAGGGCAGCTGACACCTGTTGTCTGGTGTTAGATCAAGCAAACGACAATTGTGCACAATATGTTTACATTTCCTGTTCGCATATGGCGGTTGAGGGAAGTGGTGCTTCTATTGCTAACTTGGTCTTAAGTTTTTCATTTAATGCTTAACATTTAACATTCCCCCCTATTTGACACATGGTTTAACCCATGCGTCAACTCAGCGTGAGAGAAATAATGTTTAGGCAAACAAGGTTTACCGTCAGATTTTAGAAAACTGTGTTTCCATAATGCAAATAAAATCATATCTGGAGCCAGTGTGAATAGTCACCGTGTTACCCTCTGCGAGTTTGCAGGCTTCCATGAGTATGATAAGCTCTGCGTCCTGGGCTGAGAGGTGATGAGTAAAAACAGCCAGACACCACTTCATCATCTCGTCATAAAAATTTGATATATTGCATAAAGAGGTGTAAAACATTCTAAAGCATTCATACTACACTAATTGTATAGTTCAGTTCTCCTTTAATTTACTGATACATTCAGAACTTCATAACCTGATGAAAAAAAAAGGATTAAAACCCGCATGATACAGTTACCAAAGTAAAAGTATAAGATTTAATATCCTTCCTATCCTATTTTCTATATACCTAAAGTCCTATCACTGAGTTAGAAGACTTGGCTTTTGCCGTATTTTAATTCAAAAGTTTATCATGACGTTACTAAATGCCAATAAAAAAACAAAACAGAAATGTGAATAGCATATTCTAAAACATTATTCTAAATGTGGATCTATCCACAACTAAATTATACAGCTCCCTCTGTGCCACACTATCTCTGCTGTAACCTAATTTAGCGTAACAATGGAAGAGACCACATAGCAATCTATCTAAGCTAAGCCATACATAATTTTATAATAATTGAATATCATAAGTGAAAAATATCTCGTGGACACACCAAACCTAAAAGAAAAAATTGTCTACACAGTCATAACATCAGCTTCAGCATTTCCTGTTGAAATGGGATCAAAAAGCGTTAGTGGGAGTGTCGGTGAGGTCAGGTCTCTGTATGCAGACCTGTTGAACAGAAACTACAGTTAATCGGCCTTCCATCTGCTGGAGGAGGAGAAAAGAGTGTTAGGATTAAGGGTAGTACATCGTTTCAAAGTAGTGTTAGGCAAATCTATTTTATTCATTTGCTCTAATCTGTAAAAAATGCATAAGGAAAACATGTTGCAATATCACGTGCAACAGTATGCAGACAGAGGAGGTCCTGGTGCTGTGAGGTCTAACCTAGTAGAGTAACCAGGCCTTTGTCTTCCCCCATAGTCCTGAGTCTAAACTAATGTCATGTAACCGTCTCTCAGGTCAACGTATTGTTTAAACAGTGTGTCAAGTTTAGATAGTCCAAGTGTCGGAGCTGATAGTAATGCGTCCTCTATGTCATTAAAAACAGCAGTCAAATAATCAGTCTGGGTCAGTTTGTCTTGCGCATAAAGACATTTACCATGAATCATGGAAGAGAGGAATACCTCTCTTTCTGAGTAGTTTGGGATCCACTTTCTATAATATAACGTCATTTCCTAAGAAGCTCATCATTTGTTTCTTAGTCTATAGTTTATAAGTTAGGCACAGTTTGAATTGCCTGTATTCTGTTGGGAGGGAGGGTTTTGTTCTCAGCTGTGATCACATGTCCCAAATATGAAACTTTATCGAGAGCAAATTGCAATTTGGACGGTTAGCCTTGAAACCATTTTCAGCCAAAAACTAAATAGGACAACTGTAATTCTAAATTATTCTAATTTACATGCTTCTTCTTTTGCCTGCAAATCATGATATCATCAACATATTGTAAAAAAAAGCTGAACCATTTAGTAAGTGTAAATTAACCAGATTGTCTCACAAAGCTCTGTTAAATACATCAGGCGTTCTGAATAACCCTAAGGACACCTAGGTCCGAGCAGAGCCTCTTCCTTTATGAGGAAGCAAAAATAAAAATTGACTGTCCTTGTGCACAGGTACAGAAAAAATAAAAAATAAAATAAAATATGATATGCATAGGCCAAGTCGACGACGAATAAGTCTGGAGGGATGAGTGACATAATGGTGTGTGGGTTGGAAATTTGAGGTGCTCGTGTCTGCACCAAACCTGCTTACAAATGTTAGCCAAATCATCACTCAATTGGTTCCCTCAGATCATGAATTTTCTTTACCGGGAAATTTTAGTGTGCACACTCTATTATTATACAACCTTCAATAAAAAACTCAAAAACAGGTATAATACTTTCAATAGCCTCTCATTTGAGACAGCTCATGTTGACAGATGGAACATTTCAAACCATGTGTGTGTGTTTTATCAAAACATAAGTTGAATGACTCTTTTTACTGATAAAATTGATTTGTGTAAGTCACCTTTGTTACTGTACATTATCAGGAACCTCTATATTTCTGAAGTCAGTGAATTGAGTCTTACTTGCTGCCAGTCAGACATGTTCTTCACACCATTCCTGGGCTTGTACCATGTGGAAAACATGTGGAATCCTCCCCCTTTACAAACTCAGATTGTGTGGGACACAGAGAAAAAGACAGCAGCAGTGTATTTTTCTTTTGTCCAACAAACTCTAACTATACCATTATATCATTTCTACTTCTCTAAATCATACTTCTTCTAACCTTTCATCTAGTTCACGTAACCCATGTGCTGTGCAGTAAAGTGAATCAGCCTGCATGTGACAGTCTAAACATTTTTTTTTTTCTTAACAGTTAACGTGACTTGCTGTAACTTTCTAAATCCTTCAATCTCATTTGAATACATATGTGGGTGTGAGTGGTGTTTGTCTAGTTTCTAATGTATATTAAATGTACAAGTTTGTCATCTGAAGAATCTAAAGTTAACTCACCCTCTGTGTTGTATTGTGTGGGCGTCGTTGGTCCATCTCGGTTCCCACTTCACCACCGGATGCCCCCCCCTCCTGATGGCTGATTGTTGAGCCCTCCCACTCTCCATTGTTCATGAAGCGTGAGCATCTGTGTCAAGTTGTTCAAGTTGCCACATTTATGGCACACTAAATCTTCAGTTGGTGTGTGTCAAAGTCTCAAAGTCTCTCCTCTAAAGCCCTGACACATTATCAGCTGGGCATGCTTGCATCTGTGCTGACGAAACGTCTCTGTTCTCCGTTGTTGAACTGATCCTCACGTTCAGCATGCTGCATGTCACACCACTCCTTGTGTGATGTTCTCCAGGCTTATGGATGGCGAAAAGCCTTCTTACAAAGTTCAGTCAGGGCTGTCACCGCATGTTTATATGCTACGGCCAGTTTTCACCATTGTCGTATGCAACTCACTGCAGGTTTGAGTGCCGCAGATATCTTCTGTAGTTGTGAGCATTGACATGGTACCTGTAGATTTTTAACGAGTCTCGTTCGTCTTCTTCATCCTCGACGTGTTGAGTGGTGGGTGTCGTTCACGTTGTTTGTGGCTGGGGAGCATACGGCAGGAAGCGGAATCCCCAGATCAGGACCAAGGACTAAAATTGAACAAAAACAAACAAAACAAAACATCTGCCGAAAATTCAGCAGTAAATGTTAGACAACGTTGTCTCATGTAGAGATACAATTCTTTGATCTCTGTGTGTCTGTGTGTGCGTGTCTCTGTGGGTGTGCGTGTGTGTGTGTGTGTGTGTGTGTGTGTGTGTGTGTGTGACCCCTCCTCCTTCTGCTGCGAGCGAGCCTGGTGTCTCTGTGTGTGTGTGTGTGTGTGTGTGTGTGAGTGTGTGTGTGTGTCTCACCCCTGCATTTCTCTCTCTCCTCTGCTCCAAGCACTCTCTGTCTCTTTTAAACAGTTACACCTATTTTCGTTTCCTCTTGGACATCAACTTATTTATATCTGCTTCACCTCTTTCTCTGCTCCAAGCACGTTTTGAGTTGATACAATTTTAATCGTAGGCAAAAACTGCCTCTTTCAGGGAATCCCAATTTAGTTTATTCTTCCAATTATTTGGCAGTCTGATTGTCCTTGTCCCACATTTATTTATCATCGGAGGTAAGACCTTGGCATCGGGCTGCTCAGACTCATTCTATGACTTTTATCATTCCCAAATATTTCATTTTTATTTCTTCTAATTATTTCTTGTAACATTTTGAGCTTATCGGTGCTCAGTGAACCGTTTTCAGGAAAACCAAAAACCCTTGACCAGTACGTGGCACTCCAAACACCCGTCTCCGTATTTCTGTCGCATTATATCAATTATTGGGCCCGAGGGCTCTCGCTTTTACAATCCACCCATTCTTTCAGGCGTGGACACGTTAACGTTACCTTACAATATAGTCGTCACTATAGAGCGTATGTTTATTCTCTTGAAGGAAAACTTTTTGCAAAAAACCTCGTTTGAAATTCACGTTAGTTATTTATCACGATTCTTATTCTATTAGTATAGAATTCACGTATTTGATAATTTTAACCACGATTATTATAACAAGCATCTCGTAGTCAAGCGACCTGTGTTACGATATAACACAACGCTGTTCTTCTACTTATCGTAGTCAAGCGACCTGTGTTACGATATAACACAATGCTGTTCTTCTACTTAAAAGCGTATAATCTTGATAATCGACAGAAAACGAAAAAGGAAGTATATGAATGAAAACACGAACGTCAAAACCAATTAAGTTACCCAAATAATAATGACTACTTGACCATTCATCTGTGTCCTTTAAATCATATGACCTTAGTATAATTTTACCATTACTTTTACAATTGAAATTTTAACTTCTCTTACCCGAACATCGTAGAGATTAATTCTTTTTCGATGGATTCGCGTGCCGTCTATCAGAAAACTCCCTCAGGTCCGCCGGTTCTCTCTCTCTCGTCTAATGAGGTATTAAGACAGGAACTTCAGTTGTGGATTCCTGGGAGAGGCCTCCTCCTCCGGTCAGTCCCTCTGGAGCTCCGATAGACAGACAGCGAATCCTGTTCGTGACGCCAAATTGTGAAGGAATATTTCTGAAACTGTTCGGGAGAAGAGTTTAAAGTGTTATCAAATCAATGTCAAATGAAACAGAGTCTTGATGAAAGATCAAAGATAGTCAATTTATTTGCTTGCAAGCAAAGACGAGAAACAGTTCTCAACAGACAGCAAAAGCAGAGTCTACTGAGGAGTGCCCTGACTTCATCTACATGAATGCTGCATTTATACCCACAGAGCAGAGAAACCAGCTGCTGAAACAGGCAATGTCTGGTGTATTTCCCTGCAACAATGGGGTTATATATGGCCTGCAATTGTCTTCTCCTGTGCTCTTTGATCTTTGTGGATGTTTTAGGGTCAGGTAGAGGTTTATGATACAGCTATGTGGACGTTTTCCTTGAAGGCATAGAGTTCTGTTTTGATAACCTGAAAGCGCTCAAAAGCCTGTTTACAAATCCCTTTGTCCCCAGTATGCCCCACAATAAACCCTGTTTTACAATCACACATCATCTCTTCTGTAGAGGGTCGTCCTTCAACTAAAGCTCATCAAAGGAATTAAGACCTCTGTGTGTCTTCGTCCTTAAAGACAGATGACAGCATAACATAAACAAGACACCTGGGTAGAAAGTTACTAGAATGTTATAAGAAACGCACTGTTTGGTGCTTGCAATGTAAAGGCTTACATTCTTTAACCCCAAAAATAAGGCTATGACATATTTTCCCATTACACTATTCTTGAACCAAACCACGAAATCTACAAATCTGGCAAATGAAAAATAAAATCAAATTAAAAGCAATATACAAAAATAAATGTGTGCATAATGAGTGATCAATAATAAACGGGATCTCGGAACCCTTGGCTATTGGTCTGATGACGGAGAGGCCTCTGGTGGCTAGGGGATGTATTTCTGGGCTTCCGGTGTAGCCAGAGGATATCCGGCCAAGACTTCATTGTCCGTGATCTGCTCGTTGTTTCCACTCCGATTAGCAACTTGAGATACAACACTTGGAGTTGGAGTTGAGATGTGACATATAGGACCGGATTGTTTCACAAGTAACAAGCTTACAAGTGAATTTTATGCAAATGCAAATGCATAAAGGCGCATTACGTTCATCCCAAGTTGTTTGCAGTGGTTTCCTTGGGGATTTAAAATCACACGGATGCTGTCTGGTTGATAGATAAGTAGTTTATGGCTCATACAACACTGTCTGAAACCACTACATTATTTGAGTTGTTTTATTGCATAATAGGCACCGGAGCCTAAGATGATACCCCCCCCCCCCATTGCAGTTTGTTCAGTGAGATTGCATTTCCTATTGCATTTAAGGCATGACCCTCATTTGACAGAGCTGCCCTCATAAAATGACTTCTCTTTGTTCTTGGTTTCTGACTGGGCCAGTCTTCCTGTGCTCAAGCGAGGACTGAAGTTTCCATCAGTGGAAATCGGTTCACAGCACTTCACACCTTATACCACAGCAGTCAGAACAAGAGAATGCAGAGAGCTGGCTAGTTTTGAAGGTTGCACCCCCCCGCTTACATTTCTGGTTAGAAGAAGTTATCAACAGACCAGAGGGGATTTTCGAGCATGTTCTGCTTATGTCTGCATCCAATGCTGTATATTTATCTTCATTTTTCTATTTGAACGTCTTTAGAAAATATATAGTGCGCTCACTCCATACTGGACTGGTGGCAGCCTCCCGTCACCAACTCTGGCAGCCTTACGAGGGCCTCATTTCACTCCTGGCCAGTACCGGACCACAGCTGCCTCCAACACCCGGAGGTCGCTTGACTTGTAATCTTGCCAGATAGTTTACCCATTGATGTCAGAGAAAAGCAGGTCAAAGAGAACTGAGACGATTCAAATGCGTAAATTCAAAACATAATTTATTCACGCCAGACAAATTCAGTAAAGCCTTTCAGTTATTTGTACAGAGGAAGCAGCCCCACCAATACATGTATGAAAGCACTTTATTATTTCTATGTGAAGATAGAATGGACGATAGTCCACTGACTGGCCTTACATTGCAGACATGAGGAAGTGCTAAGCTGACTTGTTCATATACAAATACATTGAGACAGAGCTCCTTGGTGGTCGTGTGTTTTTGTTCCTACTCCATCAGTCTTCAATATCCCTGGTTTGTCTGCGTTGCAGAGATGAAACTTTTCGGTTCCTTTGACAGTGTCTGATGTCAGAATAAATGACAGAGTCTCCACTGTGTTTCACTGACGCTTGAGTGGGGGGGAGGCTTCTGGGGACCAAACACACAGGTGCATAGATAAGTGCATCAGCCGTCTGTGAGAAGTGGGATTAAAATGATTAAGGCTTGTTCTCAAAGATGGCCATAGGATATCAAACAGAAAAATCATATCCAGCTTAAAAATTATGCTGTAGGTGCTGAGATGAACTGTTACCTGGTGGCCTTCAGAAGACCCATCAGTTGCCTCTGAAGAAACAAAGAGATAACCACAGTCAACTCCAGTTACAGCAACATGTAACAGAGCATGGATCTGACTCTGCTGCAGACATACAGCTGATCAATATGGTTTTAAATACCTGAGGAATATTTTCTCCGACTCTTGCATAGTGTCCATGTAAGGACGAGTGTCACAATCCCCAGAATGATGTTTGACAGCATCAGAGCAACGGCTGCTGGACTCAGCTCAGCTGGTTTGGTGACAGCATTGTCTGGAGAGGAAATTCAACCAACAGTGATTGATATCATTTTACAAATAACTAGCAAGAACATATCATAACTAAGATCACAGGGGTTACCTTTCCATTAGATCCTGAGCTATGTTTACTGGAAAACTTCACAACTCTCAACAGGTCTTTAACGAAGCCCCAAATTAAACTTGTAGAAATTACATATAGTCTCAGCAAAAGATATAATTTATTTTTGAAAATCTGGCAGCCTTATTTGGAGTATATGTGTATAACACTAACAGCACCATAGGACTGTAATTATTTAGAGCTCCGATTTACAATATAGTCATTGCATTCTCCTTTGTATTGTGTTACTTTATGCATCGACCTTTTTTTTTTTTTGTTTGGGTGGGGGGAATTATTTAATTATTTATTTACTTAATTTTATTTATTTGTGTTTAGTTTTTTTGTTTAAAAAACTCTTTTTCTCTTAACTTGTTATGTAGTTGTTTGTAATGTTTGATGTTCTGTGTTCTATATGCTCTCTTGAATTGTTAAAATAAAATAAAAAAAAAAAAAAAAAAAAAGAACATATCGTATCTAGCCATACAAATAGTTTTGGTTTATTTAAGATATCTGTCACCACCCAATACAAAGAATGCAAAAACTTGAAAACGTTGGCTTTACGGCTACAAATAACAATTCCTCTTTTTTGTTTTTTTATGAATCTGCTGATTATTTTTTAATGATTCAGTCTATAAAATGTCAGAAAACACTGACAAATGTTGTTTCGAATCTTTGATTGAAATATGACAATGACCAATTAGTCAATTTTCACATTTTCAATCAACTAATCCTTTCAGCTCTAGCTGGCTTTGGACTTAATCTTGGGTTTCACAGCATTTTTTGATACTAAGCTATAAATAGAATCTGTGTTTACGATTTCTGTTATTTGCTATGAATTGGAAGCACGATGGACTAAAACTGTACGTGTATAGTGACCGTTTCTCTCTTACTGTGAATATTAATCCTGGAGCCATTTCCAAGCAGTGTCTGTCCACATGAAGTCACAATACAGAAGTAGGTTCCAGCGTCATCGGAGCTACGGTTCCTCATGAGATGGCTGTACAGGCAGGTAGTCCCTTCACTCTGAACGGTCTTCTCTCCAGAGGAGGACATCAATTGTGGAGCCGAGTGATGAGTGTGTTGTGCTGCACAGCGGCCAGTTTGAACGGAACAGCTGAGAGACACTGAGTCTCCTGGCTGGACTGATTTAGATTCACTCATCACGTTTGCACCTTAGGGAAGCATTATGTTCACATTACCGTGAGCATTAACTGGAATACAGAGAATAAATACCTTTCAGCATCAAAAAGGTTCCTGATCCAAATTGAATGTCTGTGAACTGCAAGACTCCGCAGAAGTATGTTCCAGCGTCTTCCCATGTTGTTGCAGATATGCTCAGGTGACTGTTGATTCTGTCAAACTTGGCTGAATAACGGAAATGAGATTTATCAGCAAATACAGTCTGATTGTAGAAATAATTGAATGCCGCCACAAGCTGTAGTCCCTCGCCTGGAGTGAATCTGTACCACACTCTTTTTTTCAGTTCACTCTTTATGTGACATTCAATGGTCGCCGAGTCTCCGAGCTTCACTGCTTGGAACGCAACAGGCTGAGAGATGTCACTTAGCTGTGCAGCACCTGAAATATACAGACGGAGATGTGGTCAGCTCTGTGTTTGCCGGCACTCGTGAAAAGGATTTTTCTTACTTACTCAAAGACCAGAGCAGGAAAAGATTCACAAAGTGCAGCATCATCTTGTCAGCACTGTCTGTTCTCAGCAGTACGGCTTCTTCTCCACAGCAGTTCTGACTGAAGCAACAGCAGACAGCAAATTCATCACTTGTCCTACATTCTGCCACATCCTACAGGTCTGATTGGTTCGTCATCCTCACCTTGCAGAACATGGTTGGCTGGATGGCATTGAGGCAAAAAAATTGAATCAAACCTTGGCCTGTTTTGACATCTGTGTCAACAGAATGTAACTCAGTTGATTGAATGGCAACACACACATGTAAGCCAGGCAAGAATGGAAACTGCAATTTAGATGCATACTTTCCAGAAGAACGGAGGAGTTCTCGAACTGAAAGTGTGTCTACATGCATAAGGCTGGTAGGAGAAAAAAAAGTGGGTGAGGGTAACAGATCCAAGAACAGCTGTATTATAACACTTTGTTGCACTGACCTGAATAAAGTGAAGCGGGTGCACTTTAGAAGATTAAAAAACCTCAACCACAGCCTCGCTTTCCCAAAACACTGACCCCAGCTTTCAGAGGGACTATTTCTTCAGTAGAAAGTAGTTCCGCTTACGTTTGTAACACTATTTCTGGAAATGCATGCTTTTGTGATTTTTAAAAAAGCATTACTTTTTGACCTTGCTGTATTGGGGCACAGGCACAGTATTTCTAGACAAAAATTGCAAAAACCCCGACCAATCAGCTTCCTGGGAGGATACTGACAGCTATGGCTGTGGTTTAGGTGTGCGTGTGTGACACGACACAGAGGGAATGTTTGTTCTTTCCAAACAAAAATGGCAGCTCCTAAAGAGGCTAGAGTTTGATTGACATATGGTTCATCCAATCACCTGCCAAGTATTTTTTTGAAGGTGCCATTTTCCAAACAGTCGCAAATGACGGCTTCTTAGAGGTTCTGTGTAACAAACCATCTAATGGATCAGGTGTCTGATAATTACTCCTATGTAGAGACTTTTAAATGTTTTTTGTCACACAGAGAAAAATGGCAGGTGTCCCGATTATTATTTTGATTGAGATGTGATTTCTGTAGTTAAGTGGAGTTGAGAGAACGCAACTTGTTGACTCCTGTGTAGAGCATTGACCAGTACAGAAGAATTTTGTCATTTGGCTCCGGATTCTAAATTTCTTCTCCTTCAAAACAAGTGAACCAGGCAAACAAGCTGTGCAGGACGCTGTCTTGTGGTTTAAATGATGTTGTGTTGAGGGGTGCACCCAGGTGGCAACCTTTCGGTTCTGAAACGTGAAGCGAATGCAGAAGTACCCTGAACTTGCATTCTTTCTGATGGCCATCAGGGGACGGCTCCTCTGGTTGCAAAAAAGTCTGAGTGTATAGAAGTCTATGGTAAAAATGACTCCACTTCTCACTTGATTATTACCTAAGCAAACATTGTAAACGTAACTTTATCGTCTCAATCTCTAGTTTCAAGTCTTCTTCAATACAGCATGATGCTCATTCAGTAAATGATGTTGTAATTTAAAGCAATTAGAGTATGCTTTAGGGCAGTGGTTCTCAAACTTTTTCTGTCAAGCCTCACTTTGGAGCAAGAAAAATGTTCATGCCCCACCACCCCAACAAAATTTTAACAAAATGGTCCATGTTGAACTTTTATTGAAATAACATTTTGTGACTCCTCCATCTGTGCTTTTTCAAATAATAGAATAAAGAAAATTGCAATCACTTTCAAGTAAACCAGATCGCTCCATCAGACAAAAACAAATACAATGTGCAATCACTTTGTTAGAACAATGCAAATAAAGTTATATCTGTGCAAAAAACAACTCATATTTGGCAAAAAATAGCTTATTGTGGCTGCAATTCACCTGTGTTACACTGAATATCAAGAGTAAAATAATAGCTGTGATTTAACTGCACGTGGGACTGTTGGGACTGTTAGTCCACTGGCTGTGGTCATCACAGTGAACAGTGTGAACAGTGTGATGAGAGGACATGTGAGCCCTTGTTGCTGTACTTTATCTCCTTGGAGCAGAGGCTGCATTTAGCATACCCTGCCTTATCAATGTATTTAAAATACTGTGACAGCAGGAAGCTGTACTCACGTCTGTTTAGACCTCCACCTTTATCCAGGCCCAGCTCCACTCACAGCTCAGCACTGCGTCAAGCTGCGCTACAGAGAGCCTCCTCTTCCTGAAGCTCTTTGACCTCATCATCTCATCAGTATCTGGGCCTTTCATTCTACTTTGAGTGAAAACAAATAACCTGCAACCAGATGCGCCGGTGTTCGGGTTTAACGTTAACGAGTGACCGCGTGAACTGAACCGGAACACTGGGAGGCTTCATGTTTCATCACGTTAAGTTTTTTCCTCCTGAATCGCGATAATGACGAACGTTAACAGTCCACGAAGTTCCGCATGCAGTGGACATTGACTTAACCCAGCAAGTCCGAACGGTAACGGAACATAACGGAACTCAAACTGTAACGGAGGGAAATGAAGACTGTGTAGACATCTTAACGCTGATTGGCCAAGACTCGACACGTCACATCAAAGATCTTCTATTGTGAAGATCACGCCATCACCTTTTCTCCTCGTCTCACTCCAATCTGAGAAACGCTGGCTGGCCAGTTGCCCCACTAGAGGGGCGCGCCCCACAGTTTGAGAACCACTGCTTTAGGGCATGGATACTGTTACGGTCAGTTGTTCTGGACCCATGCGCAGACACCGGGACAACAGGGTAGGTGAAATAAAAGGTTTTATTTCGTTTGTGCGTGGAGCCGGTGGAACATGCAGGTAGGAAGGTGAGGCACAGGAATATTGGAGCACAAGAAAAACGCAAGTTAGTTGCAGATCGGGAAAACAAAGCAAACTAACTGGTGAGACAAGCTAAAACTCAGAGGGGCCGAGGATGTAGCTACCACTGAGCTGAAGAAACAATCTGGCGATGAGACTGAAGGAAGCCGGGGTATTTGAGTTGTCTGTGATGATGGTCTGATTGTTGGCAGGTGTGGAGATGAGCCCAGGTGCCGGATGATTGAAGCCGCGCCCATGCCCCCCCCCCCACACACACACACACACACACACACACAGGTGGTTTATGAGGACTTTTTCCCCATACCAGTTCAAACCCTGGTATATGGAGCTGCACCTTTTCCTCAGTCGTAGACAGTGACAATAAGTATTAAACTGGTCCTTATGATAAAGGGAACAAACCTCACTCTTCAGAATTAATATCTCGTCAAAGAGTCTGGAGATTTGAAGACCTGACATTCTACAGGACTGTTGGGACGGGGCGGATCCTAACATGACGCTGACTTATGAAGACCCTGCTGGTTTAGCGGGACATTACCAATACACACACACACACAAACATGGCAAGACCCTGAGTTATGAGGACTAACCTGGTTCAGCGGGACATTACCAATACACACACACACATACATGGCAAGACCCTGAGTTATGAGGACCATCCTGGTTCAGCGGGACATTACCAATACACACACACACAAACATGGCAAGACCCTGAGTTATGAGGACCAACCTGGTTCAGCGGGACATTACCAATACACACACACGGCAAGACCCAGAGTTATGAGGACCATCCTGGAGAGGTGTGTGTATGTATATATATATATATATATATATATATATATATATATATATATATATATATATATATATATATATATATACACATATATATACACACACACACATACACATACACATACACACACACATATATGTACTTATATATACACACTAGGGGTGTAACAATACACGTATTCGCAATGAACCGTTTGGTACGAGGCTTATGGTTTGGTACGCATTATGAACCGAACAATACTATTGTATTTGGAAAATGCAGAAGATTAAATTGTGGGAAATATAATGTTCTCTCTGTGGAGCCACTGCGCTCAACATGGCAACCCACCTGACATAACAGACAACGTGCTGTCTGACATGCCCACCACGGAAGAACAACATTCTACTCTGGTGAGGCACGTGTGTTCTGGGAGGCGCACTACGCTAAACTAGTTTACCAGTAAAACCGACAGCAGCACACCCACTTCAAACTCTTCTCGCAGTGTTTAGGCAGCTACTCCCTACCGATTCAAACAGGGCTAAAGCAATCGCCACGGCGATTGTTATATTTATAGCCGCGGATATGAGACCCTAATCTGGAGTGGAAAACCAGACTGTACCAACATGCTTAATGTTATTGAGCCCCGTGACACTACTCATTCACGAGCCCATTTCGCCAGACCATAATTTCTGCTTTGTTAAAGAAAACAAAAGTCCAAACAGAGAATCAAATGTCCGAGGCTCCCGCTGTTCCTCTAACAACAGACGGCCGGACGTCACGGACTACACAAAGCTACCTGACTGCAACGACACATTACCTCACTACTGAATGGAGATGAAGAGCCATGTTCTTCAGACACGCCCCCTCGAGTCTCACCAGCGAGGCATTTCTGCTTATTTGCTGTATTGAAAATGTACCGCACCTAACCGTGGCACCACTGTATTGTATTGAACCGAAACGAGAATTTCGTGAACTGTATACACACACATAAACTCAAACAAACCCCTCCCATTAAACTAGAATTACCTCTTCACGGTTGTATGCATCCATCAACCCGTCATGTTACAAATTACATCCATGTAGGCTTAAATGTTAACATTTCACACGCACATTTTTTGTATTCATTCGTGTGATATTGTCATAAGTAGCAAATGAAGACTTTTTGTCTGGTCAGTGACCTTTACCATCAAAATCTAATAATTTCATCCTTGAGTTCATTTGCATAAGAATGGTAGAGACGGACAACATTTGAAGTGCATATATTCAATGTTTATTCTGGAAGGTTGCTTTTATTTTAAAATTGTGACCACTTTTTTGTTTGTTTAGAATAAGTATAAAATGGTATCAGCAACAGGGTAATGGAGGAAATAAAATCAAAAGCTAGATCAGAATGCCTTTAAATGAAAATACATGTATTATGATGTACATGACTTTAAACATTTAGATGACAGTACAAGATTTCTTTGTCGTAAAAAAAAAGAAAACAGCAACATTTTAAACTGCACTGCAGTGAAACGCACTGTGACCAGACAAAAAAAGAAATGACAAAAGGCAACCACTGCTGCGAAACGCACTGCAAGCGACACAGTGTAACGCACTGTGACCAGTAGGGGTGTAACGATACGCGTATTCGTATTGAACCGTTCGGTACGCATGACGAACCGAATACGTTTGAAGAAAACCTTTATTTAACCAGGTAGTCCCATTGAGATTAAAAATCTCATCTGCAAGATGTAAGTAACAATACAAGATGTAAGCAAGATGTAAGTAACAATACTACATAACATTAAGGAGCAGTTTTTGTTTGTTATGCTTATGTGTTGCTAAGAAGACACCCCAGAAGATGGGTCACTCAGGTATAGTTCCATCATTGTTCAAAGTCAAAGAATAACTTTATGATATTAGTTGTAACGAATAAATATATTTTAAAATCAAGTACATTTCTCTGGCATTTATAGTTTTCTACTGTACCGAAACGTACCGAACCGTGGCTCCACTGTATCGTACCCAACCCAACCGTGGGTTTTGTGAACCGTTACACCCCTAGTGACCAGACAAACGCCGAAATGCAATACACTGCGGCGAAAAGCGATGAAGCGAAAAGCACTGCACTGCAAGCGACACAGTAACCGGCACTGCAAGCAGCGCAGTGAAACGTACTGAAAGCGGTGCAGTGCGCAGTGAAACGCATTGTGACCAGAAAAATGACGAAACGCAACGAAACGTACTGTGGCGACACAGTGACCGGCACTGCAAACAACGCAGCGCACAGTGAAACGCACTGCAAACAACGCAGTGAAACGCACTGCAAACGACGCAGTGAAACGCATTGCAAACGACTCAGTGAAACGCACTGCAAACGACGCAGTGAAAAGCACTGCAAACGACGCAGTGAAACGCACTGCAAACGACGCAGTGAAACGCACTGCAAACGACGCAGTGAAACGCACTGCAAACGACGCAGTGAAACGCACTGCAAACGACGCAGTGAAACGCACTGCAAACGACGCAGTGAAACGCATTGCAAACGCAGTGAAACGCACTGCAAACGCAGTGAAACGCACTGCAAACGACGCAGTAAAACGCACTGCAAACGATGCAGTAAAACACACTGCAAACGACGCAGTAAAACGCACTGCAAACGTCGCAGTGAAACGCACTGCAAACGTCGCAGTGAAACGCACTGCAAACGACGCAGTAAAACGCAGTAAAACGCACTGCAAACGACGCAGTGAAACGCACTGCAAACGACGCAGTAAAACGCACTGCAAACGACGCAGTGAAACGCACTGCAAACGACGCAGTAAAACGCACTGCAAACGACGCAGTGAAACGCACTGCAAACGACGCAGTGAAACGCACTGCAAACGACGCAGTAAAACGCACTGCAAGCGACGCAGTAAAACGCACTGCAAGCGACGCAGTAAAACGCACTGCAAGCGACGCAGTAAAACGCACTGCAAGCGACGCAGTAAAACGCACTGCAAACGGCGCAGTGAAACGCACTGCAAACGACGCAGTGAAACGCATTGCAAACGCAGTAAAACGCAGTAAAACGCACTGCAAACGACGCAGTAAAACGCACTGCAAACGACGCAGTAAAACACACTGCAAACGACGCAGTAAAACACACTGCAAACGACGCAGTGTAACGCACTGTGACCAGTAGGGGTGTAACGATACGCGTATTCGTATTGAACCGTTCGGTATGCATGACGAACCGAATACGTTTGAAGAAAACCTTTATTTAACCAGGTAGTCCCATTGAGATTAAAAATCTCATCTGCAAGATGTAAGTAACAATACAAGATGTAAGCAAGATGTAAGTAACAATACTACATAACATTAAGGAGCAGTTTTTGTTTGTTATGCTTATGTGTTGCTAAGAAGACACCCCAGAAGATGGGTCACTCAGGTATAGTTCCATCATTGTTCAAAGTCAAAGAATAACTTTATGATGTTAGTTGTAACGAATAAATATATTTTAAAATCTAGTACATTTCTCTGGCATTTATAGTTTTCTACTGTACCAAAACGTGGCTCCACTGTATCGTACCCAACCCAACAGTGGGTTTTGTGAACCGTTACAGTAGTAACGCACTGCAAACGACGCAGTAAAACGCAGTAAAACGCACTGCAAACGACGCAGTAAAACGCAGTGAAACGCACTGCAAACGACGCAGTGAAACACACTGCAAACGACGCAGTAAACCGCACTGCAAACGACGCAGTAAAACGCACTGCAAACGTCGCAGTGAAACGCACTGCAAACGACGCAGTGAAACGCACTGCAAACGACGCAGTAAAACGCAGTGAAACGCACTGCAAACGACGCAGTGAAACGCACTGCAAACGACGCAGTAAAACGCACTGCAAGCGACGCAGTAAAACGCACTGCAAACGCAGTGAAGCGCACTACAAACGCAGTGAAACGCACTGCAAACAACGCAGTGAAACGCACTGCAAACGCAGTGAAACGCACTGCAAACGACGCAGTGAAACGCACTGCAAACGACGCAGTGAAACGCACTGCAAACGACGCAGTGAAACGCACTGCAAACGACGCAGTAAAACGCAGTGAAACGCACTGCAAACGACGCAGTGAAACGCAGTAAAACGCACTGCAAACGACGCAGTAAAACGCACTGCAAGCGACGCAGTAAAACGCACTGCAAGCGACGCAGTAAAACGCACTGCAAACGCAGTGAAGCGCACTACAAACGCAGTGAAACGCACTACAAACGACGCAGTGAAACGCACTGCAAACAACGCAGTAAAACGCAGTAAAACGCAGTAAAACGCACTGCAAACGCAGCGAAACGCACTGCAAACGACGCAGGGAAACGCAGCGAAACGCACTGCAAACAACGCAGTGAAACGCACTGCAAACAATGCAGTAAAACGCACTGCAAATGCGGTGAAACGCACTGCAAATGACGCAGTAAAACGCAGTGAAACGCAGTGAAACGCACTGCAAACGACGCAGTGAAACGCACTGCAAACGACGCAGTAAAACGCAGTGAAACGCACTGCAAACGACGCAGTGAAACGCACTGCAAACGACGCAGTAAAACGCACTGCAAACGACGCAGTGAAACGCACTGCAAACGACGCAGTGAAACGCACTGCAAACGACGCAGTGAAACGCACTGCAAACGACACAGTGAAATGCAGTGAAGCGCACGGCAAACTGCGCAGTAAAACGCACCGCAAACGACGCAGTAAAACGCACCGCAAACGATGCAGTGAAACGCACTGCAAACGCAGTGAAACGCACTGCAAACGTCGCAGTAAAACGCACTGCAAACGTCGCAGTAAAACGCACTGCAACCGACGCAGTAAAACGCACTGCAACCGACGCAGTGAAACGCACTGCAAACGACGCCGTAAAACGCACTGCAAACGACGCAGTAAAACGCACTGCAAACGACGCAGTAAAATGCACTGCAAACGACGCCGTAAAACGCACTGCAAACGACGCAGTAAACCGCACTGCAAACGACGCAGTAAAATGCAGTAAAACGCACTGCAAACGACGCAGTGAAACGCACTGCAAACGACGCAGTGAAACGCACTGCAAACGACGCAGTAAACCGCACTGCAAACAACGCAGTAAAATGCAGTAAAACGCACTGCAAACGACGCAGTGAAACGCACTGCAAACGACGCAGTGAAACGCACTGCAAACGACGCAGTAAAATGCAGTAAAACGCACTGCAAACGCAGTAAAACGCACTGCAGACGACGCAGTGAAACGCACTGCAGACTACGCAGTGAAACGCACTGCAGACTACGCAGTGAAACGCACTGCAAACGATGCAGTGTGATGCAGTGTGCAGTGAAACGCATTGTGACCAGAAAAACGACGAAACGCAACGCACTGCGGCGAAACGTACTGCGGCAAAACACGCTGTACTGCGAGCGACAGTGACCGGCACTGCAAACGCACTGCAAACGACGCAGTGAAACGCACTGCAAACGACGCAGTGAAACGCACTGCAAACGACACAGTGAAATGCAGTGAAGCGCACGGCAAACTGCGCAGTAAAACGCACCGCAAACGACGCAGTAAAACGCACCGCAAACGATGCAGTGAAATGCACTGCAAACGCAGTGAAACGCACTGCAAACGCAGTGAAACGCACTGCAAACGAAGCAGTAAAACGCACTGCAAACGAAGCAGTAAAACGCACTGCAAACGAAGCAGTAAAACGCACTGCAACCGACGCAGTAAAACGCACTGCAACCGACGCAGTAAAACGCACTGCAACCGACGCAGTAAAACGCACTGCAAACGACGCCGTAAAACGCACTGCAAACGACGCAGTAAACCGCACTGCAAACGACGCAGTAAAATGCACTGCAAACGACGCCGTAAAACGCACTGCAAACGACGCAGTAAACCGCACTGCAAACGACGCAGTAAAATGCAGTAAAACGCACTGCAAACGACGCAGTGAAACGCACTGCAAACGACGCAGTGAAACGCACTGCAAACGACGCAGTAAAATGCAGTAAAACGCACTGCAAACGCAGTAAAACGCACTGCAGACGATGCAGTGTGATGCAGTGTGCAGTGAAACGCATTGTGACCAGAAAAACGACGAAACGCAACGCACTGCGGCGAAACGTACTGCGGCAAAACACACTGTACTGCGAGCGACAGTGACCGGCACTGCAAACGCACTGCAAATGACGCAGTGCGCAGTGAAACGCAGTAAAACACACTGCAAACAACGCAGTTAAACGCACTGCAAACTGTCCCATTAACCGGCACCGCAACAACGCAGTAAACGGCGCTACAAACTGTGCTGCAACATGTGCAGTAATGCAACAGATGCACTAAACTCTACGGTTAATGGATATTCATGTTACATTATTCCTTTTGTAAGTCAGGCCCCTGTTCCTCACAAAATCTCGGATGTTTTGAACAGTTCTGTCTTTCAAAACATGGTCTTGAGCATTCTTACATTGCTCACACTCAAACTTCGTAGCAAGGTGTCCCTTTGAAATGTGTATTCTAAAGTGTTTCATGACAGATGATACTTCCACCTTGCTCCACGGCTTTTTGGAAGATCTTCTTCAGACATCTGCCAATCACAAGAACATATTTTCCTTGATGCGATTATTATCAAGACAATCATAAGGTTAGTCGAGATTTACAACATTCTTGGAATAACTGTTGATGCACTCAAATGTAGCATTTGTGGGTTATCGAGTATATTATTTATCAAAGTTACATATACTTAAGTTCAATTAAAATGAGTATAAAACAGCATTATGTCACCACTGTACCGATAGTATTCGGTAAATAAACTTTACATAACTCCTGCTTAAGGCTGTAACATAGTACACTTAAAATATATATTTGAAACATTCGAAAATGTACAAAAACTTAGTGTCTAAAAAAAGAAGACTAAAACTGAATATCCAGAGTTCAATATACGGCTTTCACATAACTGAACTATTGCAACTTAAACAAAAAAAATCAAGTCATGATAACTAGTGGCATTTCTATATACCTTTGGAACTCTTGGCTTCATCCTGGGCAAACTCCATATTTTTTCTTTTTCCTAAGGACAAATAAAAACAGACTTAAAATTTAAATTAAAGCTCAGAATGCAGGCAAATCCTATTTGTTTCTCAAATCTTTAGGACTGACTATCCACACTGTTATTTTTGCAAGTGTTCTTATTTCTATTGTGTGAAGGCAGAGGCGTTGCAGTTATGAAGGTATGTACATTTACAGTGGATCAGCTAGCCTACAGAGTACTCCAGTCTTATACACAATGACAACAGAAAACTGAGAAAAACAAGTTACACCTCTGATAGAAATCTATCAAGACCTTCCTTCAAATAGCGCAAATTATGTATGCAAGTAATTTGTTGTCGTTGTAATAGTAATGAAAGTATGTCCAGCCTTGAATTGTGTACGTAAGGCCTGAGCCTAGTCAATGCTTAAAAGCTAACATAAAACCAATGTGTTTGACCAGTGTGTGAAGAAATATGATGGTCCTCATAAGAAGAGGTGTCCTCACAAAGCAGGTCCATGCTGTGCCCATCCCCCGACACACAAGTGATGCCATTTACTGGCCGTGATGGTTAATTCATGTTTGACAAGTTATCTGCTGTCCTCACAAGACACTGTGACCAGACAGCATTTTACTTTACCAAGTTTTCTAAAACATTCCACCAGCTTCTGTTTGACCCAAAGTGTGGAGACATATATAGTTCAGGTAAAACAGCCCGGTACTACCGTCACTACCGTCACTACCGGCACTGTGAGCTACAAAGGAAAGACTCACCCACTCACGGCATATGTCACCCGCGGACGTACTGTAAACAACCTACTCAGCAGGCCGTTGTCTGTGGAAATGAATCTGGTGAGGAGAGTGGATGAAACGGTGTGCGACAGACGACATCCACAGGCATATGGTGAGCATGGGACATTAAAGACTGAACCGGTGAGAATACTGCTGAAAGACAACGCTCAGCCATATGCTGTATAAACAGCACGACACGTACCTCTCCATATGCTGCAAAAGGTAAAGGAGGAGCTCCAGAGGATGGAGGGAAATGGCATCATCGAGAGGGTGACAGCCCACGGACTGGTGTGCACCCATGGTGCCAGTCTTGAAGAAGCGCACAGGTAAAGCCCGCATATGTGTTGATCTCAAGAGGCTGAACGAGGCTGTGAAAAGAGAACAGTATATCCTGCCTACTACTGATGAGATTACAGCAAAGCTGAGTGGGGCCACTGTCTTCTCTTCGCTCGATGCCGCCAGTGGGTTCTTCCAGATACCGTTGCACCCAGACAGCTGTAAGCTCACTACCTTCATTACGCTATTTGGCAGATTCAACTTCAAGCGGCTACCGTTCGGAATAACCGGCTACCGTGTGGAGGTCTTCATGAACGACATTCTGGTCTATGGGGCCACAGAGGAGTCAGCTGCTAGAAATCAGAATGGTGACAGCAGCCGACGCTGAACTGCTGTCAATTGTGAAGCTCATAAAGAAAGGATGGCCTGAACACTTAAGCAATGTGCCCATGGACGCGGGAGATTACGTCCAAGTGAAATCAGAGCTATCAGAACACAATGGCCTTGTCCTCAGAGGAAGCAGGATTATCGTGCCAAGGGCAATGCGAGGTGAGATCCTTCAGAAAATTCACGTGATGCATGTAGATACAAAATGCAGCTCTCTCTTGATATTTGATTACAAACAACTGTCTCCGGTGTGAGGGAGATGCGTAACTTCCGGTTATAAATTAATTTGCAGAGGACGGAAAAAAGTTAAAATATCTTAACTTTGGACAATACCGTCTAGCTTCTATTGTTGCAGGTATTATCTGTCGCCTCAGCTAATTTTACCGTCCTGCTATCTGGTTTGCCGTCTGCCTGATTCCACGTGAATGCAGCATAGCTGCTACTGACTATGTGAAAACTAACATCTCTGCCTTATTGTGACACAGCACAGATAATTCCAGCCCAGTTACAATGCTATTTGTCGAGACAAACAAAGGGCAGTTTCCAGTAAACATAAGGTGTTGTTGTAATGTCCCAAAAGAAATAACTTTAGCAAACGCCAAACACAAAGGACGAAGAGAGCAGGACCTCATCAGCCCGTCATGCAAGGTAGTTGTGTTTTTAGTAAAGGGTGAGATCTAATTTCATCTCAACTGGAAAACCCCCTCGCTTCCATTACTGCTGTGACTGTCACCAATCTTCTCTCCACCTACATGTTTCGCCCACAGGTAGATACAGCGCGTGACCACCCGTTGCGGAGGGGTTGTGGAAATAAATGCTGAGAAATGTTAAGTGCACGAGGCTGGTTAAGAAACAACAGTACACATTATCAGTATCTTTTTCGAATCTTAACCAAAGGGTTTCAGCGGCCTAAACGTCAGCACACAGGCCTTTGCCACAGGACAGCATTTTAGTGATGAGCAAACATTCTGGAACAGTGTTGCAGATACAGTACACGTGATGAGGACGAGGGCAGACTGCAGCGCATCGGTCGCTCTGCTGACAAGGTTGCAATCTGCCGGCCCTCCAAGACGTGTTTGTCTCCAGGACTCTGAAGCAGTTAAGCTATAATCACAGCTGTCACTTTTTATTATTGTGTTATTCAATAAAATAAAATAAAAAACTGTCGTATGGTAACCGACAACGGATGCTGTTTTATCATAAACCCATAAAAAGACTATGCTCCAGTGGGACCACACACACCTATGACCACACCATATAAAGTCAAATGTAGGGAAGAGCGTACTCATCTGTGTGGTGGCCCGGACTCTCTACGGAGATAAACAAGCTTGTGATGTCATGTCAGGTGTGCTGTGGACTGAAAAGAACATAACAAAAGGAACCTCTCATCTCCACACCGCTTCCGGAGCGACCCTGGAAGAGAATTGCAATGGACCTTTGTGAGCACAGCCACCACAGCTACCTGGTAATCTCAGATTATTACTCCAGGTTTATAGAGATACTGCAGCTGCCCTCGACAACGAGTGCACAAGTTATCCAAAGACTGAAAACAGTCTTCGCCAGGTTTGGCATTCCAGATGAGGTGGTGAGTGATAATGGACCCTAATTTTCAAGTGCGGAGCTCAAGGAGCGAGCGAGGCAGCTCGACTTCAAGCACTACACAGCCAGCCCTCACCACCCACAGGGCAATGGGCACGCAGAGAGAGCCGTACAGATGGCAAAGAAAATTCTCAAGCAAGAAGATCCTGTGATGGCTCTGATGAGCTATAGATCCACTCCCTGCTCCACCATAGGCTTCAGTCTAGCCAAGCTGTTGATGGGGAGGAAAATCCATACCACACTCCCCACTCTGGAGAAAAAGCTCCTACCTAGGACAGCTGTGAACGAGAGGGATGGCAAGGAAAAGGCTCAACAGGCTCACTACTTCAAACCGCCGTCATGGAGCCAGGCCCTTACCTGCCCTGCGACCAGGAGATGTTGTATTCTCTAAGTTTGACCATGAAAAGTCATGGTGTTTGCCAGCGGTGATCTTAAGTGAGAGCACCGCCCCGAGATCCTTCGTCATCAGGACGCAGCATGGAGCAGAGCTGCGGCAGAACCTCCAACCAGGGGAGATCACAGGGACAGACACACCCTCTGACGGAGCCACCATGTTAGAGACAGTTCCTGTCAGTCAGAGTGTGGCTACACCCACAACCCTGTACAGAGAGGAGAGGAGACACTCTCGGCATATTCTCTGCAGTTAGTGTATTTACAGGTGTTGAGCTTCATTTTAACATGAAACAAATAATAACCGTAGCTGTGTTTCAGCTGCAGGACAGCAGTGAAGGCCCAGGTATAAAATGCACGGCCCGCCACTAGTGGTGTCACGGATCACGGATCGATCCGTGATCCGTTCGGATCAGCCCTCACGGTTCGGATCACTTGTGAACCGCGGATCAACATAGTATTTTTTTTACAGTGTAATCATCATAGTGTGTAATAAAGTTCTACTGCTGCTGTTCCTTTTCAAGTAACAAGTCCCTGAATATCAATGCAGAGTGTCAGTGAACAGATATAAAGCAGGAGTGTGTTCACGTGAACGGAGCAGCTTAGAAGCATTTAAGATAAGATAAAATAAGATAAGATAATCCTTTATTAGTCCCTCAGTGGGGAAATTACAGGATTACAGCAGCATTGCTCACAAGTAATAGAATGAAGATAAGAAATCAAGTAGTATAAATACAGTAACAGTAAACAGTAATAGAAATATGACAGTAAGAAGAATACAAAATATATACCAGTATATACAGGCGGGGTAAAAATGTAAGATAATACTTAAACGTATTGGATATTGCACGAAATATTGCACGGGATGACAGTAAAGAAGAATACAAAATATACCAGTATATACAGACGGAGTAAAATGTAAGATAATACTTAAACGTATTGGATATTGCACAAGATTGCACGGATTAGATATTGCACCAGGTGAATGAATTAAAGTGTTCAGAGTGTTCATATTCATGTTAAAGTGAATTAAAGTGTTCAGAAGTGTTCAAGTGTTCATGTTCAGTCAAATGTTCGTGTTCAAAGTGTTAGTTAGTGGTCTCCCGAGAGCAGTTTGTTGTGCAGCCTGACAGCAGCGGGGAGGAAGGACTTGCGGTACCTCTCCCTCAGACACCGGGGATGGATCAGCCGGTGACTGAAGGAGCTGTGCAGAGCTGCCAGAGTGTCCTGCATGGGGTGGGAGGCGTGGCTCATCAGGGATGAGAGCTTCGCCATCATCCTCCTGTCTCCCACCACCTCCACAGTATCCAGTGGACACCCCAGCACGCTGCTGGCCTTCCTCACCAGTTTGTCCAGTCTCCTCCTGTCAGCTGCCGCGATGCTGCTGCTCCAGAAGACTACTCCATAGAAGATGGCTGATGCCACCACGGAGTCGAAGAAGGTCTTCAGGAGTGCTCCCTGCACCCCAAAAGACCTCAGTCTCCTCAGCAGAAAGAGTCTGCTCTGTCCTTTTTTATAAAGAGCGTGAGCGTGGTCAGTCCAGTCCAGTTTATTGTTCAAGTGAACACCCAGGTACTTATATGAGTTCACGACCTCAATGTCCAGTCCCTGGATGCTCACCGGTGTCGGAGGAGGGCGTTTACCCCGGCGGAAGTCCACCACCAGCTCCTTGGTCTTGCTGGTGTTGATGTGGAGGCGGTTCCGCTGGCACCATCCTAAAAAGTCCTGGTTCAGTTCCCTGTATTCTCTGTCATCATCTGCGGAGATGAGGCTGACGATTGCAGAGTCGTCAGAGAACTTTTGCAGGTGGCAGTTGGCAGAGTTGTGTTTGAAGTCTGAGGCGTAAATGGAGAAGAGGAATGGAGCCAGAACGGTTCCCTGTGGGGCCCCTGTGCTGCAGGACACCCGATCTGACTCACACTCCCGTATCCGCACATACTGTGGACGGTTGGTGAGGTAGTCCAGGATCCATGCAGTGAGGTGGTGGTCCACCCCGGTCTGCTCCAGCTTGTCCCTCAGAAGCAAAGGCTGGATGGTGTTGAAGGCACTGGAGAAGTCGTAGAACATGACTCTCACAGTGCTTCCAGTCTTTTCCAGGTGAGAGAGGCATCTCTGCAGCAGGAAGATGACGGCGTCATCCACCCCGATGCCGGACTGGTAGGCGAACTGAAGAGGGTCCAGGGATGAACTCACCAGAGGGAGGAGATGGGCAAGGACCAGCCTCTCCAGGGTCTTCAACAGGTGGGATGTCAACGCCACCGGCCTGTAGCTGTTGAGGTCCTTGGGCCGCGGGTTCTTTGGTACCGGTACCACGCAGGACGTCTTCCATAGCTGTGGTACTTTCCCCAGCCTCAAGCTCAAGTTGAATATGTGCTCCGCTATCCCGCACAGCTGGTCTGCGCAGGATTTGAGGAGCCTTGAGCTGATCCCGTCCGGACCCGTGGCCTTCCTCGCCTTGATCCTCCTCAGTTCCTTCCTCACTTGGTTGAGGGACACGCGGGGGGGTGGGGTGCTGTGTGTTGGATTGGGGAGGTGTGGAGGGGGGCCGAGTGCTGTGGGAAGGGGGGAGATGGAGGGGGAGGGGGGGTAATAATCCACAGGGGATGCAGATGATGGGGGTTGCAGCAGCAGGGAGGTCTGGGTGGGGGGAGGGGTGAATGGCTGGTCAAACCTGTTAAAAAATAAGTTCAGCTCATTCACCCACTTTTGGTCCCCCTCGGGCTGTTGGTTGGGCCCCTTGAGCCCAGAAATCGCCTTGAGGCCCTTCCAGACCCCGACGGTGTTATTCTGCTGCAGCTGGTCCTCCATCCTCATCCTGTAGGCATCTTTCCCCTCCCTGATCTTCATCTTCAGCTCCCTCTGCACAGTCCTCAGCTCCTCTTTGTTGCCAGATCTAAAAACCCTCTTCTTCTCCTTGAGGAGGGCCTTTATCTCCGGAGAGATCCAGGGTTTGCCATTTGAGAAACACCGTACAGTCAACACAGAAGTTAATATAGTCCATGATGCAGTCGGTGAGACCGTCGATGTCTTCCCCATGGGCATCACTGAATACCTCCCACACAGTTGTCTCAAAACAGTCCTTCAGAGCCTCCTCGGCTCCATCGGTCCATCGTCTAACTGTGCGGGTCACAGCTGGCTGCTTCTGTGCAAGAGTTGTGTACACAGGCAGGAGGTGCACCAGGTTGTGGTCAGATCTGCCCAGGGGAGGGAGAGGTGATGATATGTATGCCTCCTTGGTGTTGGCATAAAGAAGGTCCAGTGTTTTCTTGTCTCTGGTGTGGCATTTGACATACTGGGTGAATGTGGGCAGAGTGGAGGACGGAGGGGCATGATTAAAGTCCCCAGAGAGAAGGAGGAGGGCATCGGGGTGTTGTGTCAACAGCCTGCTTGTCGCCGAGTGGATGACGTCACAGGCCGCTTCAGCGTCAGCAGAGGGGGGGATATACGCAGCCACCACAATAATGTGCGAAAAATCCCTAGGCAGATAGTGTGGCCTCATGCTAACCGCTAACAGTTCAATGTCCGCTGTGCAGGTCTGCTCCTTAACAGTGATGTGCCCAGAGTTACACCATCTATCATTAACAAACACTGCCAGGCCTCCTCCCTTCCTCTTACCGCTCTCCGTTGTCCTGTCCGCCCGTATGATGCGGAACCCGTCCAGAGTAGCGTGTGTGTCCGGTGTTAGCTCGGTTAGCCACGTCTCCGTAAACACCATGAGGCTAGACTCCCGGTATTCCCTCTGATGGCGAGTTAGCGCCGCTAGCTCGTCCATCTTGTTGGGCAGAGACCTCACGTTTCCCATGATGATGGAAGGGAGATCGGGTGTGTAGCGTCTTCTCCTGGCGCGACGTTCTGCCCCCGCTCGGCATCCCCGTTTCTTCCTCCTCAGCTCGCGGGGGAACAGCGGGTCTCTCGGCGGTTAGCACCGCCGTGTCCCGGAATGCTAACAGCTGGTCCCTGGCGTAAACACCAGGTCCATGGCTGCACGCTGGATCCCCAGACACGGAGGTGAATATAGCAATAAACAGCAGGTAGACCACGACAAGCTTGACATGTCTAGCTGCCATAATGCACCGATTAAGAACGGTAGTTAGTATAAGAAAAAAAAAAAAAAAAAAAAAAAAAAAAAAAAGAAGCGAAAGAAGTACAAAAAATAACATAATATAAGAAAAACTAAGTAGTGAGCGGAGCTGCTGTAAAAGGCAGCCACTCACGCGGCGCCGGAACGGCTAAACTGGTGAAGTCATGCCGATGGAAAACATCGGCATGTCCACACATGAAGAGCCACCATCCCGTCTGTCAGCGACGGGGACACTCCGGTGTAGAAAACAAAGGATTTCTAAATCTGGTTAAAATGCTTGAGCCACGCTACGAAGTCCACTCACGCACCCACTTCAGTGTGAAGCTGTTCCAGGCCTCTATGAGAAGGAAAAGACTGTAGAGACTGCTTTCACCACGGCGGAGTGATTCTTAGTCCGGTGCTGTAGACACGCCCCCTCTGTGAGAGTCTCACACACACACACACCTGGTTCAGGTGCTTACAGAAGTATCAGAGTGAAGCTAGACAGGCCCAATAATATTCCAGTCACCACAGAAAGGTCGACCCTCTCCCCAGACAATGGAGATATTCTCATATTTTTGAAAATAATGTCACAGTAATGGTAAACATTATTGTGTGTTTGAATGGCATAACCTGACAGGAAGTAAACATAGACCCAAGTTGTTGCCGAGCAGTTCAGTTCAGTGTAAACAGTGGAAGCTAGCTCACTGGCTGTTTCTTTCTTTTAGTATTGATGAAAGGACGAGGATATCAGAATTGAGTATTCTTGAATGTTTTATTTTTATTTATTTATTTCATTTTGTTTCAAATTGGACATCTTCAATATTTTTGTTTTCATGTAAGACTATAGGCCAAAGTTCTTTGCTTTAAGTGTTCTTGAAGTTCTTTAATTCATAAATGGAAAGCAAAGTTATATTTGTCTCCTCCCCTTTTCTTTGTTGATCCGAAAAATGATCCGAACCGTGACTCCTGAACCGTGATCCGAACCGAACCGTGAGGTTTGTGATCCGTGACACCCCTACCCGCCACTGGTTAATAGTAACTTGTCAATTGACAACATGTACAAACCTGCTAGTTAACTAGGGCTATGATGTCAGTGGTGTCCAAACAATATGAGATAAAAGACTTACCTTTAAATGTGTCAATGAATTTTCCTTCTAGAAAAGATTTGTCTCTGGCCAGAATGATATGGTCCATGGGATCCTGGTCAGGAATCGTTCTTCTCCTTCTTGCCTCCATCTTTGCTGCAATAATTTCCAGAGAACATGCTGAGTCTGCAGTACGAAACCAATCTGTATTTATAGTGAGGATAGCAATAATTAAATTAGGTTTCAAAGTTTGATAATTAACAGTGGCATATTGTTTGATACAAACTTCCTGAAAAACAAAGTTGCACAGATCACCTTTTAATAATAATATATGTGAAGAGACTGATCACATGTCCATGTTAATTATTCCTCACAATAATTATGAATGCTCGGGCTGACGAACGTCACGGGCTTAAGTCATATCAGCTGTCACTAATTAAGACGTCTTATTTCTAATGGATATTATTTTTAATACTTAATATTTTGGTTACTCTGTTACTTTGCTTTTTGGTGTGTCTTGCTGCTGTAACATACAAATTTCCCCCTGGGGATGAATAAAGTACCTCTATGTCCGACTCGCTAGCTTCTAAGCTAATTTTAACATTACCTCCAATGGGGACATGCTAACCGCGATTAGCATTAGCGAATATACCGGTAATAACAGTTGCTTGTCGTAGCTCGTAGCTCGGAATAGCATTTACGACTAACTGACTTGGCCAGTTGCTGCTAGCACAACGAGCTCCAATAACAGCTGATTCATCCGGAGACTTTTACAGTGCAAGTCTGTGGAGGAATCAGCTGAACATTACAGATTGATTTCACCTGGAGAGGCTGGTCTGCCGTGCAGAGCCGGCTCTGCCTGGCTCATGAGGAAGTGGCGACATTTGTTTTACAAAGCAACGAAAAGACAGCCCTTCACTAAATGCATTTAGTTGTTAATACATCGTTAAAACTTTCACTTACCAGTTCGGTAAAGTTAATTCCAAGTCCGTATTAGCCGACAAAAGACCGCCGGCATTACTTCATCAGAGTCCACTCATTTCAGCGTGAGACCAAAACATGACTGCAGATTCAGAAGCCAATCACTGACCAGCATCTCCCTGACTGTCTTTGAGAACAGCCAATCACTGATCAGAGTGTGTGATTGACTTCGAGTACAGCCAATGACCAGTCTGCCTAATACTAGCCAATCATTGACGAGACATTATACACAAACGCGCGAATATGAAAAAATAAAAATAAAACTGAAAATGGAATTGATACACTGGCATACACTAGAATTCTGGTAAAACCGAGTTATTGAGACATGCGGGAAAACGCGGGAGGACGTTAGTTACGTGTTGATAAGTGCCTCTACAGTGCGCGCCTTGTGAGGACATGGACTTTGTCCTCACAAGTCCGGCATGTCCTCACAAAGTAAGTACGTAAACAGGTGAAAAGCCCTCACAATCCGGAGATACCAACGCGCGCGCACACACGCGCACACACACACACACACGCACGCACACACACACACACACACACACACACACACACACACACACACACACACACACACACACACACACACACACCTTACCAACAGTGCACTACTCTAACCAAGACGGAACTTGTGTTTCTGATCATTTTAAAAATACTAAAATGGAATAGAAAATTTACTTTTCAGGTAAACCAATATATTACTTCAAATTATCGTTTTAATTTTTTTGAAGAAATTGCCAAGAGGGGACTTGCATCTTAGTGATGTCTACCTATCAAAGAGGGGACTTCACTATACAGTGGAGCTGCATGCACCTATTATTTCACCTATAATGACTCTTCTTTTAACCACAAAAACTGTAGTTGTGGTCCAAAGGACTGAAATGGAAATTAATGATACAACCACAACCTACATCCTTGCAATTAAGACACAAACGTGGAGTTCACTCAGGTGTTCTTGGCAACAAGTGTGAAGTGCTACAACCTGCAGCATTCTCCCCTCATGTATATGAACAATGAATCAGAACAGAAGATGTCACACATGATGTTTAAAGCTATCTTTGTGGAATGGGCAGTTTCTTATCAATGCTCAGGAACATTTGGCTTTGCATATAATCATAGTTATAGTAATCATAGTTTCCTGCAGTTGAACATCCTTACAAACTGCTTTAATCTGTCTTCATTAACATGTATGGTGAATCAGTGCAGGTCTACCTTGTTACCATTTGGAGTGTTAAGAATGTCCCCTCTTTCCATTTCATTCCATTTCATTCCATTTCAGCCCATTATACAATATTTATCATTTGATAATTAAGATGTACTTGAAATGTCTTTTTTTATTTTTGTTATTCATGTTTTTTTTCAATTGAATGTTATATTTGACACTGAACTAGTTCATCTTTATCTCAGTGATAGTGTCCAACTGTGCATAAAATATCACTGGTATGTAAAAACTACACGGACAACAAAATAGATGTAGAATCAAAAAACACAGGACATGATGTTTGTCTGTCCTTTGTGCCAAGGTGGTGAGCACTTCCAGGAAATGAACCTTGTTTTGAGTGGTTGACGATCTACAAGTGGGGGTTTTCCAGCTTGTGTGGGTGTATCTTGGTTTGGTTTAGGCTGTAGAATTTTGGGACAGTTGGGCCCAGAATACATCATCAGTAATATTCCCTTGTGTCATTGAGTGTTTTGGCCATTTAACACTGTACACCCTCCCCAAGGGCGGCCAGCTGCAGGATGATCAGCCCTCAGCTTGTGTGCTGTGCCCAACTGTCTCAAACTTGACAACATTGAGAATGGTAGACGCTTGAATGGTTAACAGGTGGGGATTCTCAAGTGGGTTATGCTGACATATTTGGAGCCCAGCACGGGTCATTCCGCTTGATCCAAATCCACTGGCTGCTTCTTTCAGCCGCCTCTGAGACTGCCTTAATGGTCTGCCGCAGAGCCTGACCGTGGCTTCCCAGCTCTTTCAGCAGTCTGATGGCTTCCTACATCATCCCAGCTGCCGCCTCGGGGGACCCACAGTCATTCCTGAGCCCTCCTCTCGCCTCAGAACACGCCGCTCCATACCGTGCTTTACACCAGCACCGCGGCGAGCTTTGGTCGCCCGTTCTCTCAGTCCTTGCTCGTCTTCTCCGCCACCACTGGTTGAATCCTCGCCTCCATCCACGCGTACACTGTAAAATGTAATAAGTTGACCTTACTTAAAAAAAGTCAGGAAACCGATTGCCTTAAAATTTCTAAGTAAAGTAGCTCGTTCATTTTAAGTTGTTAAAGCTTAAAGTAACTGAGTTAAGGCAACTCATGTCATTGCAGTAAACGGTAGTACAGTTAACTCAAAATTATGAATTACGTTAACTATAAATTGTCAATTCAGACAACTTAAATATCTGAGTTATATCAAGTCAGCAGTACTAATAAGAACAAGTTATCCTTACAAGTCCAAGCATTCACATTACTAGGAAATTATCAGGAAACCGATTGCCTTAAAATTCTCAAGTAAGCTGAACTACAAACTGTAAGTTGGTGAAACAAAAGATAGACAACAGTTGTAATGAAAGACAGAGAGTTTATTTTTACAAAAAACAAGTCTTTGAGGCAGTTTGTTGACTTCAAACTAAGTGCTAACACAATGCTGGACACGTTGCCAGATTAAGTTATGACATAGAACAACAGATCTGATGTCGCCATTATAATGTGAAAAATTGAAACAAAAATCCATTTTTTTTGGAACGCAGACCATAGTTCACTATGATTAACACAGTTTTGTTAGTCTTGTTTAACAGTTTAAAGCAGCAGTTCATTTTTACAAAAACACCTTTTTAATCATAGTTGTTTAAACTGTCACTATATCCTGACATTAAGGGAAGAGACAGACACACTGAAAAAACAGATTCCTCTACTTCTTTTTAGTGCTCCTGCCAGTTGCAAGATTCCACCACGCCCGCAGAAAAACAACTAAGTCGATGAGTCTCCAACACAGCTGTCAATCACTACTTGTGAATTCTAATTTAACTGTAAAACTTTAGGCAGTTTACCTAATATGAATCAATACTCTGTTTCTTTATTTCTCGCCTAAAATGTTTTCAGAAACTTGTCAGTGTACTGTTTAGCTGTGAAATTATGTTTGTTACCCGGCTGCCATTTAGTAGGTAGGTTGACAGTTGGGAAAACAGGCCAGAGTTAACTTTCTCATTTTACAGCTTAACAATACACTAGGGGTGTAACGATACGCGTATTCGTATTGAACTGTTCGGTACGAGGCTCACGGTTCGGTACGCATGACGAACCGAATACGTTTGAATAAAAAAAAAAAAGAGGTGTAAGATGTAAGTAACAATACAAGATGTAAGCAAGATGTAAGTAACAATACTACATAACATTAAGGAGCAGTTTTTGTTTTTTATGCTTATGTGTTGCTAAGAAGACACCCCAGAAGATGGGTCACTCAGGTATAGTTCCATCATTGTTCAAAGTCAAAGAATAACTTTATGATGTTAGTTGTAATGAATAAATATATTTTAAAATCAAGTACATTTCTCTAGCATTTATAGTTTTCTACTGTACCCAAACGTACCGAACCGTGGCTCCACTGTATCGTACCCAACCGTGAATTTTGTGAACAGTTACACCCCTACAATACACTAAATTAGGTGTCTGAGGTGAGAAATAGGCAATGCAGGACCAGAATCTTGCATTAGAGAATCCTCAGCTCTGATTGGTTGTTTTACTTTGGGTGCAGTGGAATCTTGCAAATGCCATTTGGTGCACTAAAAGGAGGTAGAGGAGCCTGACTTTTTTACAGATCGTCTGTCAGGATATAGTGACAGTTTAAGCACAAATGGCAAAGTTATTATTAACTACAGCTTTTGAAAAAGGGAAAACATTTTTTACAAGTTTCTCATGTAAACAATATGTATTTTTGTATTTAAATAGTAGAATAAATTGAACTTCTGCAAACCAAGCTGTCAAATTACAAAAGAAAAATAACATACCGTTACTGGCAATGTCTTTATGTCTATATCTTGACATGAACTTCCTTAACTTTTATAAAAATCTAAATGCCTTTCATCACTCCGATGAAAAATTATGAATTGCTCTCTTTTGACTACAGATTCAGAAACAACAGATAAACAAAGTCCATAGTCAACTGGACAAAATTACAAAAAAAACATCACGTTTCCAGTAAAGAGTTCTATTGGAGATGGAAGGGTAAAGGTCTCAGGCCTGACCCAGCATGTCACATACCATCCACATCGTGAAGACAGTCACTCACTGCATCAGTCGATTTTTGAGTGATTGTATTTTAGGTTTTAGGTATTTCTGTCCAAGTGAGAGAAGCACTCTTTGAATAAACTCAATGGTGTACCTGAGCTGTTGAGGGTATTCAGGGCGTAAAGTCCGAAGAGTAGGCACATGGCATGCGGAAGATTGTCACGGTCATCCATCACCACCAAACGATTGCATTATAGCTGTAGACTCCTGGTGCAGCGAGTGAGGAGAGGCCACACAGTCTTCGGCAATCACTGTCAGGATTCCCATGGCGGTGTGGGACATGTCTGGAGGGTCATCTCAGTCCTAACAACAATAGCAGCATTAAAACCACAAATGCATGTCAAATGTCATTTTGCATTTCTGTAGTAGAACACACAATGAATATATTTGTGCCTCACAGCAAAACAAGGCTCCACAAAATCAATTAGGCATAGGTGATCAGTGCATCAAAAATTAAAGTATAGCAGCACAATTCAGGCTGAGTGGAAGAGAAGTAACTAATACCAAAAGATGAACAGAAGGAATGCATTAGATAGATTGGGCATCCTGTGGTGTGGAATTAAATAAATTTGACAAAGTCTACTTACAAAGCAGATCTTGAAGAAGTCTGTGTTCTCTTCTCCAAGGATGACAGGAAGCCCACGGAGGACTGTGATTCGCTTCTCATTAACATCTGTACTCTATAAAAAAAATTTCAAACACAAAATTCCTAAGTATTCAAGGACAATCAATTGACGGCTCTGCATACACAATGTGGTGGGACTATTTTGGTCACCACATACATTTGTTTTAAACTTTGCTTGAGAAACCTACCCCTGGTGTGATTTGTTGCAGATATTCCTGGCTTTTTCAGTAGTATGACAGTAAAGCTAATTTGGTGACATAAAAGATATATTACAACTAAAAACTTGAACGTGAAAAATTCTGATTTACCTGACCCTCCGTAAAGAGTGCTGGCCACCTTTCAACTCTTTCACTGGAGGCTCCGGTCATGAGTCCATATTCTTGGATATCAGAGCAGCAGTTGGACAACGTTTCTTCATCTCCTCTACAAGTTCCAGTCGTTTGGACTCCATACTTGTCTCATCTTCACCCTCAGGAAAACAATCTGTGTGGAGGCATGGAATTGGATTCAATCTGGTATAGCTTCCATATTTTAAGCAGTAGTGTTTGAATAGTTGAGCCCTCTTTTCAGAAGAAAACAAGCAGTACTTACACTTCCAATTCATTGCCAGGTTTCAGCAAAGACTACAAAAGAAACAACAAAATCATTCAGTCAAACTGCAAATAACTCAGTCAAGTTGCATGTTTATGGCTAACTAGCCATCAGTTTAATGGAAGATTTCAAGATGTTAAAACTTAAATCACAAATACTTGTCCTTGCTAGCCATGATATATATTATATGTTTTTTTCTCTATTATTCATAAGTTTGTGTTTGTTTGTAACGACTGAATTACCCAACCACAAGTGGATGTCTGGTAAGCTGAAAGTTTCCAACTTGCTATTGGTTATATTGTACATACTTTCCAGTAAATATCACAATATAATATGTTATTTTAACGTTGAAAACCGTAACGTAACGCTTGCTGTTGGGACACAGTGTCACTCGCTCTGTGCCCGAGAGGCCCACCATCATACGGTTGTTGTATAATTATTCCTCGTTCAGCTCAACCGAACACTACATTCCATCTTCATTCACTGACAGTAACGTTGTGAGACTCCCGTAATGCGGTGTAACGTTATTTCAATGTACGCGATTCAGACAGCCACTGTTATTAATATACCCGCCACCATCCTGTCTGCCTTTAAAAAAATGCTTCGGTAACATCAAGAATAATAAATGAAACGTGGCGTTATGTCAAGTGTACTGTACGTTACTTCTAAATTGGTAAACGGATAAACAGATGTAACATTTTGACTCGTTTCCCGATAAGGTCGCTTCTCTGACAGTCCCATTTGACTGCGCCGTAGGTTGTAGGAGCCACGGACTCAAACAAAAAGAAGACATGCTTGCCGAATTCAAGAGTGGCCCTGAAATATCGACACAGTTGCCATTGCACCCGCTAAAAAGTACACTCCGTCTGCCAAGTCGTTGTTACAATACATTTATTGTAGCGGGGTTTGGCACGGGCTAGCGTTAGCTAGGTTAGCTTTAACGTTCGCTAGCTTTCAAAATCGAAGACATAAAGTTAACCTCCAACCCCTAATTAACAGATAGATAATACGGTAAAGGGCCATGTTTGCTAAATAGATAGCCAGTGACATTTTATTTCATTATGTAGCTGAAACTTACCTTCAAATAACTTGACGAAGTAGCGCTCTCCTCTCGCTTCGTGCATCCGCCATTACGTCTCGAGCAAAGACCGACTTCAGTCAGGTGAAGTGTTGAACTGCGCATGTGTAGTCGTCGAATGCGGCCGAGTTCGGTCTCGTCTTTCTCCGGACTTTACAGATGGTCCACCTCACTGGTTTTTATATATTAAAGGTTACTTGAGCTGATGAGTTTCACAACTTTACTCACCAGAAAGTGTTCTTTACCACGTTTCCTTCAGTATAGTCAACTAATTAAGCAGAAATGAGTTACGGTCACTTTTTTTTTTAAGTAAGGTCATCAATTACATTTTACAGTGTATTGCACGCGCAGTGTTGCCGCCTCGTCCCCTCTTCGCCCCGACGACGCTGATAGTCGGGGACTCAATAATCAGGAACACCCGTTTTTTCAACGCGGAGACACACTGTTTCCCCGGAGCAACAGCTGTGGACTGTCTGTTTTTATCAGTGGTCCAAGTCCAACACTCGGCCGTGGATCACAGCGGTTCAGCAGACTCCTCAGCCTCCACACCTGGCTCCAGGCCGCCTGCAGGACCAACAACGTGAGCTTCATTGACAATTTTAATCTGTTTTGGGGCCGCTCTTCCGCTTTTAAGAAGGATGGTATTCATTTTAACAAGCTGGGTAGCCGCCTGCTAGCGGCTAATTTACAGCATGCTGTTCACTCCCATTCACATGATTGACTGTTTACACCTGGATCCCCTGTCCGCTGTCACTCTTCCTCAGTCGCATTCATCCCCTACAAGCAACACTAGCTCCCCCTGGCGGCATGGAGGGTCTCCTACTACTCTCTCCCCAGCCTCTACCGTAACTTCCACTCCACGACGCTGTCACTCTTCATCAGTCGCATTCATCCCCTACAAGCAACACTAGCTCCCCCTGGCGGCATGGAGGGTCTCCTACTACTCTCTCCCCAGCCTCTACCGTAACTTCCACTCCACGACCCATGAACATTCCCGTGAGAATCACAGACTCGCGCTCACGCCCTAGTTATGGTCGGTTTCGAGGTGCTGCACGAGTGATCCGTCCTATTGCACATACCCCCAAAGCTTCCTGTGCTGATGACGACACAGTGTCTTCCCCCATCAAAATGTGTCTGATTAATGCACGCTCTGTAACAAACAAGGCTCACATTTTAAATGACTTGTTCACGAGTCATAATTTGGCTTTTTTATTTCTGACCGAGACCTGGCAACAGAATATGGAATGCATCCATTTCAATGAACTCTGCCCTGTGGACTGTTCTTATGTTGGGACACCGCGTCTGACAGGCCGCGGTGGAGGTCTCGCCGTGGTCTGGAAGAATCAGTTTTCTTGCCACTTGGGGAGCACAGAATCCTATGTTACTTTTGAACTACAGCTGACTAAAGTGGGCCGGCTAAAGCCGTTTTACTGTTTTTTAATTTACCGACCTCCAGGTCCTGCAGGTCAGTTTTTATCAGAGTTCACAGACTTTCTGACCTCTATTATCAAGCTAGACAAAGTGCTTCTGGTTGGTGATTTTAATCTGCATATCAATGATACCACAGACTGTATTGCTACTGAGTTTCTCAATATTACTGAATATTTTAATTTCACGCAACATGTTTCTGGCGCCACTCACAGGGGTGGTCACACCTTGGACCTTGTGTTTTCTCTGGGTCTTGATATTGATAATACCCGTTGTGAGGACCTATTGATCAGTGACCATAAATGTATTTTCTTTGATCTTTCTGTCAATGCTGACCCCTTGTGTCTGAAACAAACATTCCACTCCCGCATTATTATTCAGAGTACAGCTGATCATTTCTCTATGCACTTCTGCTGTGATATTAACACAAATCTCAATGATGTTGAACAATTGATACAGTCATTTAACGAACATTGCACCACTTTGCTGGATAAAGTGGCACCTCTTAAGGAAAGGATCAGGGCTGCCTATAACACCACTCCGTGGATGACAGACGCTGTGTACAGCCTGAGACAGAAGTGTCGCAAGACAGAGCGGCTCTGGAAAGCTACTGGGCTAGAAGTGCATCGTTTATATCTCAAAGACCTCAGAGTTTATTTTAATACTGGAGTAAAGGAAGCTAGAACTGCTTATTTTGCCATCCTAATCTCTTC
This sequence comes from Lycodopsis pacificus, assembly GCA_028022725.1. NCBI lineage: Eukaryota > Metazoa > Chordata > Actinopteri > Perciformes > Zoarcidae > Lycodopsis > Lycodopsis pacificus. Next base: position 1,204,448 of record CM051710.1, read on the forward strand.
TTCAAAGAGAAATCCCAAGATTCTGTTTGACACAATTAAGAGAATTGTTTCACCGTCTGTCTCCACTTTACCATGCTATTCTGTTGACGATTGCAACAAATTCCTTATCTATTTCATTGATAAGGTAACCGGTATTAGGTCTGGCATTCAGCCTGGGATCTGTTCATCTACTTGTAGCTCCTCGCAATCTCCTGCTGTTCTGGACTCTTTCCAGCATATCAGCCTTCAAGACCTGATGGACTTAATTAACAAAACAAAGCCATCATCTTGCCCTCTGGATATAATTCCATCCTCTCTATTTAAGAAAGTTCTGCTAACTATTGGCCCTGCAGTAACATATATTGTCAATACCTCATTGTCTACAGGAATTGTCCCTTCCTATTTCAAACATGCCACTATCCAGCCCACATTAAAGAAACCTAACTTAGATCCAGCTTTGCCCATGAACTACAGGCCCATATCAAAACTGCCTTTCTTGTCCAAAATTTTAGAGAAAGTGGTGGCCAAACAACTTACTGCTGCACTGGAGAGGCACAACATGTATGACAAATTCCAGTCTGGGTTTCGTAAGCAACACTCTACTGAAACCGCTCTCCTGAGGGTTTCAAATGACATTCTCAAGTGTGCTGATGCAGGTGACTGCTCTGTGTTAGTTCTTCTGGACCTCAGTTCTGCATTTGACACTGTAGACCATGACATCCTGATTAAGAGGCTACGTGATTGGGTGGGCATAACTGGCATAGCGTTAGACTGGTTTACATCTTACCTCAATGACAGAAGTTTCAATGTCTCTGTGGGTGATTTTGTGTCTGTTACCTCTCCACTGTCTTGTGGTGTACCGCAGGGCTCGGTTCTGGGGCCTCTGTTATTTTCCCTTTATCCGTTACCTTTGGGACCGATCATGAAAAGCTATAATGTGTCCTATCACTTATATGCAGACGATATCCAACTCCATCTGTCATTCAAACCCAACGAGGCATTCACATTAACTAGGCTCCTGGACTGTGTCAATGCCATCAGAGACTGGACGGCAGAAAACTGCTTGCAACTCAATGACTCTAAGACGGAGGTCCTAGCTATTGCTCCTGAGGAGTTTGTCCCCATGATCAGGCAGATTATTAGTCCACTCTCCTCTGCTGCCCATTGCAACCTGCGCAATCTTGGGATTTTCTTTGATCGATCCATGTCGTTTGACCCTCATGTTAAGCAGCTGTCCAGGTCATGTTTCTTCCATCTAAGAAATATCAGTAAACTGAGATCTGTAGTATCAACACCTGAATTAGAAATGATCATACACACATTTATCTCTTCACGCATTGACTACTGCAACTCACTTTTCACATCACTCAGTGTATCTGCTCTTAACCGTCTGCAGGTCATCCAAAATGCTGCCACCAGATTACTCACCAGGACAAATCGACGGTCTCATATCACCCCCGTACTCCGATCTCTCCACTGGCTTCCTGTAGCATCTAGGATACACTTTAAAATTCTCACCATCACTTACAGAGCACTTCACGGTCAGACTCCGGCTTATGTAGCTGATCTACTTCGCCCCTATTCACACGCCCGCACTCTCAGGTCAAACGCTCTAGGTCTTCTGTCAGTCCCACGCACACGATTTAAGACCCGTGGTGACCGAGCCTGTGAGGCAGTGGCCCCGAGGCTCTGGAATGCTCTGCCTGCAACTCTGCGCCTCGCAGATACTGTGGATACTTTTAAAACCCAGCTTAAAACCCACCTGTTTAGGCTGCCGTTTGTGTAAAAGTAAACCCATGTCGTAGACCTGCTCTTAAAATATGTTTTACATTTTTATTTTATTTTTAATTTTTAAATTTTCTCTGTGTAGATCATTTATTGACCCTAGGGTCACATTGTGTTTTTTATGCTTTTAAATGTCTGCTCTGTTAAGCACTTTGTGATACTACTGTCTGTGAAAAGCGCTATATAAATAAAATTCATTCATTCATTCATGGTCGAAGAAGCCACAAATCCTCTGCATCCCACTTCCACTGGACAGTTTTTTGTGTTCCAGCCACGCTGCTTTGCTTCTGCTGCAAGCTCTGCATAGCGTAGCTTCTTACGTTCATAGACCTCTTCAAACGCGTTCTCCCATGGGACCGTGAGCTCTATGATGTACACAGTCTTCAGTGAAGGGGACCAGAGTACCAGGTCTGGCCTGAGGTTGGTGTCAGCAATCTCTGGAGGAAAGATCAATTGCTGGCCGATGTCGACCAGCATCTTCCAGTCACGGGCCATGATTAATTGTCCCGTTTCTCGCTTGGTGGAAGGATGTTTGGGGGCTTTTTGTCCTTCTCGGACAAATGCTGTTGCCTTCAGGGGATTGGCTACTCTCTGGGGTAAGGAGTTGGTCGCACACCGCTTGATGTCAATTGCTGATGCCAGGCTTTTGAGGACCTGGTTGTGCCGCCAGGTATATCTGCCTTGTGTTTGAGAGTCGCTGGAGTTGAGCAGAGGGCACAGGTTGAGTCTTCGCCATACCACTGATGGAGATTCTTTGGTGATGGAAGCATGTCATAAGTAGCTCTGATGATAAAGCTAACCTTCCCACCGCGTCCATTGTCCCTGTTTCACGAGAGAGACAGCCTTCGCACTTTTTGCGACCTCCTCCTCTCGGCGCACCTCCTCGACCACCAATTTCCTCCGTTCTGATGTTGTGGTCTTTCGCCAAGTTGGTTCACTTGCCGTCAGGCCGAGGCCTCCTCTTCCCTGCTGAACTTGCCTCACGATGTCTTTGTGCCTCAGGGTTGACGTTGCTTGCTGCACAGCATTGGATGGTTTCCACTTCCGCCCAGTTGCTAGGGGCAGTGCAGCATTACTGATAATCTTGTCTCTGGAATCCCTCAGCGTCATCTGCAGTCTGACTTTAGAACACTTGTATTCTTCTGTCAAACTAGTGAGAGGTAGTTCCAGGACCCCTTTGCCATAGAGGCTGATGTTAGTTAGACATCGTGGGACACCGGGCCACTTTTTCACGTACGAGGTGATGGTTCGCTCCATCTTCTCCACAGTTGTTATCGGGACCTCATAGACAGTGAGTGGCCACATTGTCCGAGGGAGGAGTTCAAATTGTAGGCACCAGAGCTTCAGTTTTCCAGGCAATGCGGTCTTGTTGATGTTCTCCAGGTTGTTGATAATTTCTTGCCTTAGTTGTTGCACCTGCTCTTTGTCCTTGAGGCTTGCATTGTACCATCTGCCCAGGCTTTTGACAGGCTGCTCAGATACTGTTGGTATTGGGTCATCGCCAATACAGAACCTCGTGTCTTTAAGCATTCCCTTGACAATAGAGATACTTCGAGACTTGGTTGGATTGATTTTCATGCGGGCCCACTTGATGTTCTCCTGTAGCTTTCCAAGTAGCCGCTTGGTGCACGCTGCAGTATTGGTCAGTGCTGTCATATCGTCCATATATGCGCGAATGGGTGGTAGACGGAGCCCCGCCGTTGTTCGTTCACCACCCACCACCCATTTTGAGGCTCTGATGATGACTTCCATGGCCATTGTAAAAGCCAAGGGTGAGATTGTGCAGCCTGCCATAATGCCTACCTCCAAGCGCTGCCATGTTGTAGTAAAGTCAGCTGTGGCGAAGCACAGTTGCACGTCTTGGAAATAGGTTTTAACCAGTGTGGTGATGAGCTCTGGTACATGGAAAAAGTTGAAAGATTCCCAGAGAAGTTCATGGGGAACTGAACCAAACACATTTGCCAGATCAAGGAATACAACATGGAGGTCTCTTTTGTCCTTCTTAGCTGCTTGGATCTGATGCCAGATCATGCTTGTGTGCTCCAAGCAACCAGAGAATCCTGAAATCCCTGCTTTCTGTACAGATGTATCAATGTACGTGTTCCTTTCTAGGTAAGTGGACAGCCTCTGTGATATTATGCTGAAAAAGATTTTCCCCTCCACGTTCAGAAGGCTGATTGGCTGAAATTGACCAATGTCTGACGCATCTTTCTCTTTTGGTATTAGCACACCTCCAGCCCTTCTCCATGCCTTGGGTATTATTTGTTTCTGCCACACTATCCTCATGAGCCTCCAAAGAAAGCGTAGGACGTCCGGTGCATTCTTGTAGAGCTTGTATGGTACTCCATTAGGCCCAGGAGCCGATGCTGCTCTTGCCCGCCGGACTGTGTACTCTACTTCGCTCCATTTTGGAGGGCTAGTGTCCAGGTTGACAGCTGGAGGTTTAATTGGTGGGATGTCATATGGGATGATTATCTGCTCATGCTTTCTTCTGTCATGGTGGACCTTTTCTAGATGTTCTTCTAGTTCCTGCTTAGATGTTTTCAAAGTTCCGCTTTTTTCCTTTGCGAAGAGGTCTTTGACGAACTTGAAAGGATCTTTGTAGAACAGTGTTCTTGTTTTTTTCCCTTTTTCTTCGGAGTTTCCTCAAGTTCTCTGCTCTTCGCAAAGTTGCCAGTCGTCTCTTGATGTCTGCTTGGAGTTGTTCAAGGCCTTCTCTCTCTGTGTCAGAGGCTTTCTTCCACAGCTTTTTCATTTGTCTCCTTTCTCTGACTAGCTTGTCCATTTCTTGCTGTCTCCTGGACTTGGCTGGTGCTGGTACTGTTTTCCTGCTTCTCACTTTGTTAACCCCAAAGCACTCCTCTCCATAGTTATATGTCGCCCATCTTTTCTAGCTTTCTAGTTGTAGTGCCCACTTGCTGCTCCAAAATTTTGGATAGATCATTGTTGATGGTTTCCCACTCTTTCTTTTCAACAGCTTTGGGCCACTTCACACCAGGTTTGTGCCCTTTGATCTTTTTCTCCATTGGAGGTCTCTGTGGTTGGGTGGGCCACTCCACCGACATTTCTGTGCTTGTATTTCCCTCCTCAGTGACAGGGGTGCTGATGCTCTGCGAACTTTGGTTTGTGTCCCGTCGCTGTGCTTCATTCGACTGATTTGACTGGTTGCTTCGTAAGAAGTACTGGTCAAAGCGAGGCCCATGTCTCTGCTCTCTCAAACACTTTTTCCTCCCTTGGTGGATCTTCAGGAGACAGCATGATGTTACTTTCTCCCAACCACGTGCTCTCTTTGTGCGTATTCGTTTCCGTTCCTAGGTCTGTTACCGTGTTGTCAGTATGTGAGCCATCTTGCGCCCCCGCTCTCGCAGGCTCGTAGGGGTATGTTCCTTTGTTTACTTGTCGTAGCATTTAGCGGGTGTCTCCAACTAACTGAATCAGCATTGGGGACTGCTGCCATGGGTAGCTAGCCCATGACGGCCCCATTGGGGTCTGTTCCCTCCAGTCAGCTGTATCGCCAAGCTGTCACTCGGTCTTTCCCATGTTGTCAGCTGTACTTTCACAGCAGTCACTGGACGAATCCAGATGGTCAGAATCAAAAAACACAGGACATGATGTTTGTCTGTCCTTTGTAAATGTTGATCAAAATCTTATTCCCTTCTGCTCATAATAAAACAAGTTCATATTTGTGTTGTCAAATTTCACTATGACCCTGAAATTCTGTCTCTTTTGTTGTCATATACTGAATGGAAGCAAAACTACAGAGCAAAATCACACTCTTTCTGATTGAACCAATCTATGAACTGTTTGAAACAATATATATCCGCGGCCCCAAGTGGGCCTCAAAAAAAAAAACGCGCATGCTATTGCTGAGTCAGCCGCACGTTAATGCTGACGTACTTGTAGACTACCTCGGTAGCTCTGACACGTCAAAGAATACGCCCAACATGTCAAAGTAAAGATCTGATTGGTTGAACACTATTGTAAGACTGAAACTGTGTGATGATCAGATATGACCACTAGTCGGCGCTGTTTAGGGGGCTTGATGTGATGGCGATAGTGTAGCGGGAGAGTGTGATTTGACTTGGTGCGGTTCCGTGGAGTCTTGACTAAAGTTATGAGGAAAACCCAAAACGTGTTGGATTGATTCATTCCCTATCATACACCCATGACATTTACTTTAATCTGCTAAATCTACCTCGAGGGTCTCAGGCCTCTCTTCTTACCTAGAGACATAGAGGTGAAATCTGATTGGATAAAAGCTCTACTTAAAACAAGCTGCACTGGAAGCAGCGCTGCAGGCTGGAAGCAGAGCAACTGAGGAAGACAGTAGCTGTGCAATGACAAAATAAGATAATGGGAAAAATAATTAGAATACATGAAGTCTATTTGTGAGAAATTATGAAATAGCTATCATTTTGTGATTCTGTTTAGGCAAGGCAAGGCAAGTTTATTTGTATAGCACATTTATAGCACATTGCACAAGGTAATTCAAAGTGCTTCACATAAAACCATTAAAAGCATCAAAACATAAGGCAAAGGAGATTTTAAAACAATTAAGAACATTCATTAAAACATTAAAAAACAGTGTAAGAAACAAAATGCAGTGGTAAAATGCAGAAATGCAGGAAATTGATTAATATATTAATTGAATGTGGTTCAATTAAAGGCAGCAGCAAACAGAAAAGTCTTCAATCTTGATTTAAATGAGCTGAGGGTCTCAGAAAGGCCAGCAGAGAAGGCTTTGCTGGTCCTGACGGCCCACCACTGATGTACGGTGAATTAATTAAGAAAGAATTCACCAAAAAGTATATATTAGACATATAGCACTGACAGAAAATATTATAAGCAATGGATCAGATCCGGAATGCGGTTGGTATCTTCAATTCCATTAAATTAAATTTATTTTGTATAGCCCAAAATCACAAATCACAAATTTGCCTCAGAGGGCTGAACAATCTGTACACAGAGGAGGCTGCCCAACTCAAGAGGTGAATCCATCAAAGAAGAGCCAATATGGAGGAGGATGGAGAGGCGATGTGCCATATTAGCATGTCTCTCTTGCTTTGTAAGTCTGTCTTAACATTACGCTTTTTGTTAACTAGTCGACCCATTATTCTTATTTGGAACCTGTCCTCCCACTTTTATGTAGACTTGACAGTTTACTTTGTACACCCAAAGAAAAACGAATGCAGTTTAATATTGTATATAGTATCGATTTAATGTTTGAGGGAGTCAGCTTTAGTTTCTGCTGTTGTTGAACTGTACTGGGTTATACTGAGAGGTGTATCTAATGTTTAGTCTATCCTCTTTCATATTGGATGGAAGAAACACCTCAAAAACAGATTATATAAAAAATACTTTTACATTATAACATTGCTGATATTATTTATTGCAGGGCTGTTGTAATATTAATATATTATATATCTAGGTTAGCTTTATCTAGGCCTAATAAGCTAGCAGGTACAGGGGGGGGGGTTGATACAGTAAAAGTATTTAAATATGAACTGGATTCGACTATATTCCACATACACACTTACCTTTTGTCTACTTGGTACTCAAACATCAGGAGGAGGAGGAAGTGATCAGCTCTCTTGTTTTAATGCGTCTGGCGCGGTTAAATGACGTCATACATGCGCCACCATAAGTACATGTGGAACCGTGTGGCTAAGTTGAATAGCTTATTTATTAGTTAGGTTTATTTTCGGTGTGTCCTGTTGTCTGTGGTTGGATATCAGAGTGCATGTGGTGCGTCTTTTCGTTCTTAGTGAAACTACAAAGAAGAACTTTGCTGTTAAATGCCGTCAGTTAGCTTTCTGCTAAGAGCAGCCGACAAGCTAACATCAACAGCTCAGTTAGTTGACACAGCAACGTTAGCCAGCAGACACTGGTCCTCACTGCTCTGAGCAGATGGCTGATGAAAGCGTTAAAAATGAAGCTTCAGCCCAGCAGGAGAAAGAGGATGGAGATAACGGGAGCAGTCAGAAGACAGAGAGCCGTGACGGAGAAAACCAAACTGTGTCCAAGAGGCAAAGGAAGAAGCTTCTGAAGCAGCAGAAATGGGAAGAAGAGACTGACCTACGGAAGTAAGTTACATTACAGTCATTGAGCAGACGCTGTCATCCAAAGCGACTTACAATAAGTGTATTCAACATCGGTATTCAAAAGAACTACTAGTCACCAGAAGTCATAAGTGCATCTCCTTTTTAAGAGCATAAACCAGAACAAGAGTACAGTGCAGAAACAAAGTAATATGAATACAGTAAGTGCAACAAAGTAATATGAATACAACTAGAAAAAGCATTTCCTGCTGAAAATGCGTTGGAATGCTGAAAACTGAAATTAATTGCAAAAACATTGCTGAAAATAGATATCCAATTCAAAAACAAATTGCAAAAAGCTGAATAATTCAAAAAGTTGAAAGATTACAAATATGAAGTTATATCACCCCTCTCCTGAAAGAGCTGAACATTTTGATATTCGAACTGTTTCTGTCGCTTAAAAGAATTCCATCGGTAGTGATATTTGTTGTAGTAGTACTAGAAGTTGTAGTTGTAGTAGAAGTATTATCAATGTCATCGTGACATCATCCAACTGTTTCCTCAGCTTGAGCAGCACTCTCCATGACAAGCAACGGTATCGCCACCTTGCTGGAAACAATATAATAATGCCACAAATCGCTATGATCCAACAATGTGTATTGTCATACACATTGCCCAAATCTATGGCCCGGACCGTGCCGTTTGTATTACAATAGCGCGCTGAAATCAGGTGTATTCTATATGGCATAATAACTGATGGATGATAGTCGTTCATATGCAAAGCTGAGGAGGATGAAGGTAAATGCTTGACGATCTACAGGACATTCATGACATTCAATCAGTTATGATAGTAGTAAGATGTGGGAACATCTAAAATGTCACAAAATACATGATGGGAGCAGGAGCACAAGATGATTAGACACATTTTTTTTAAAAACAGCAGATTATATAAAATACTTTATTACTGTGGTTCACTATCATAACATTAACTGAAACAGCTGTCTGCTGACTATTTTGTGCCCAGTGTTTCATTTACCCATCACACTGCATACAGGGAGGATATGAATACCTCTTATCAGTATGAGTATAGGGATATTCATTGTGTTCAATCCATTGAAATGATCAAAACAAACTAACAAATATTATATACGTAGTGTCGTAACAGTATCTGCCCTGTGCTTTCTGCTGCAGGCAGAAACGGAAGGAGAAGAAGCAGCAGCGTCGGCAGCGGAGGCACGACCATCATCATCAGGAGGAGGAGGAGGAGGAGGAGGAGGAGGAGGAGGGAGAGGCCCAGAACGCCAGGAAACGTCTACGCAGAGAGGTGACGCCCAGCTCATTGAGGCTGGTGGTGGACTGCAGCTTCGACAACCTCATGCTCAAGAAGGTAAAAAAAGCTCTGGGAACCACTGTGGAGGCAACGCCACCATATGTTTATTACGATATGAGCCGAGGTTCAGACTCTCCTGATCCATGATCCGGTCGTGTCTTCAGGATGTCCGGAAGCTTCACAGACAGGTCCAGCGGTGCTATGCTGAGAACAGACGAGCCTTGCATCCAGTGCAGGTTAGTGGCTGCTGACTGACATGAAACAGTAGAGACACTCCTCTCTGATGTATAACCATTCCTCTCACCTCCACAGTTTCATCTGACCAGCCTGGGGGGGCAGCTGAAACAGAGCATGGACGAGAAGGACAAAGGATGGGTCAACTGGAAGGTAAGTACCCATTATTTTTATTATATATTTTTTTCAAGCCAGCTGTGTGTGAGTTTTAGTTTACTAAGTCACTGTGTGTAATTGTCAGTCAGCTCACCCCCCTTGATTTTTAAGAGTACTCCACCTATTACGCATAGTCTACCTCGTGATGGAGAGTTAAAGAGGAAACAGATCACACTGGCTGCAGCAGAAGCAGAGCTATGGTCTTAATTTATTCCAAAGATACTATTTCTCACGCTACAGTGTTCATAACTGTGTGTGTGTGTATGTGCATGCTGCTGTTCTGTGCAGGACATCACCATTACAACGGAGCACTACAGTGAAGTTGTGGCGCAGGAGGAGCTGGTGTACCTGACGTCAGACTCTCCCAACGTGCTGGAAGAGCTGGACCACAAAAAGGCCTATGTGATAGGAGGCCTGGTGGACCACAACCACCACAAGGTCTGTCTGGCTGCACGGCTACACTGCACTGCTGCTGGTAGTTCCTGCTTGCTGATTTCCTGTCTGGGTTTTGTTTGCAGGGGATCACGTTTGAGAGGGCAAAGGAGCTGGGGATCGATCACGCTCAGCTTCCTCTCAGCAATTTTGTCAAGATGAACAGTCGGAAGGTTCTGGCAGTCAACCATGGTAAGGTTACCTGGGACCTCAGCTGAAGACATGAAATCTCTGTTACACAAGGTTACAGTGCTTTGGTGTTCGGGCATCACTTGCCCACCCCCCTACCTTTGTTTTGCTTTTTTAATAGAAATAAAAGACATCTAGTTCATTTTTGCATATCAGCACCTACATTGATCAAATAATAAACTGTCAATTTATGAAATACTAAGCATGTTATCAATACTTAGTCGGATGACGGCCGCTACAATTATCCACTGAAAGTTCCTTTGCAGCACAGAGTAGCAGGAGTCAGATTTCACTTGTCATGTGACGAGAGTAAGAAGAGATGACCGAGAAGACGATGGTGGAGGCATCTAAAAGTGCCTATTTGGCAATATTTTGGATTTAAAACCCAATGTTAACAGGGAACCTGATAACGTCAATGAGGCAATCTGTAAACGTTGTCTGATGAAGGTGGCACAGCTGGAGGCTACACGATTAATCAACACACATCTTCAAACGCACCAAAGCAGTGATTCATTTGGTCCAGTTGAGCTGATCGCAACAATAACTGCTGCTGTAACTGAGGGGGCAAAGGATCAAATGAGCCATCTTGATTATGTCTGTTCTGTGTTCTTTGACTCTCCATCTCCCACCGCCTGTATTGCTTTGGTCCCTCCGTCAGTGTTTGAGATCGTCCTGGTTTACCTGGAGAAGAGCAGCTGGCAGGAGGCCTTCTTCACCGTCCTGCCTCAGAGGAAAGGAGCGGTGGCCGTCAGCCAGGACGGAACAGCTGTTCAGGGAAAAGAAGAGGAAGATTCAGACTCTGACCCCGACACACCAGACCAGACTGAGAAAAGAACCTCAATGTAGTTCGAATGGACAACTTCAAACAAAGTTCACAACGTGTGGCTACATTGACGCTGAGGCTATGCTCCCAAGAGGGATGTTTCTGTTAACAAAGCATCTGTTTCGTTGAAATTTCAAAATGCTTTTTTTTTTTTTTTAAACCAGCTATTTATTTAGTTTTACTTTGTGCCTCCTGTAATGGGTGAAAATTGAGTTGAACAGCTAATGGACATTTCAGTTTTGCACGTGTTTTTGGCTGAATATACAGTTATTATTAAAGGAAATAATTTATAAATCAATTGTTTAGTTTTTTCATTTTTAGTGAAAAGATTTAAAGCAAACCAAAGTCAACACATGACCGTTGCCCTGGAATTCTGGGAATATTCTGGGATTTTTGAGAGTACAGTCGCTCAACCTGCACAGGATCAAGAGACTCTGAGGTCGACCTGGTGCTGACCAGAAGGCACCGCATGACACCAGTAGGATACATTCTGACTTCATGAAATGTGACGAGTCGAGAGTGTTGTACAAGAATCTCTTTTCAGTTGGTTGCATTCTGCAACCTCACCACTAGATGCCACTAAATCCTGCACACTGCTCCTTTAAGGCAACACCTGCATTATGACTTGGTCTGGAGGCGCTGTTGTAAGGCCTTATTATTTCAGTGTATATGGTGCTGACATGTTACATAATTTAAGAAAATGATTTAATAATTATGACGTGATGCATGCACAGAGAGGACATTAGGGGCTACAGAGTGGGCTAATCTGGCCCTGCATACAAGTAGAGTAGCAGAGAGCCAGCTCTGCTACATGATGCTGCCTTGTATGCCATCAGAATACATTGGACAGTGACACATATGGGGAGATGTTTGACATGAAATTAAAAGCTACATTGAAATGAAATGACTGCTCATCTGATGAAAATGTTCAAATGTATCCACATTGCAGTGCCGCAGCTTTGGTGGAAACACAAGAGATCTCGTGGAACCATGTGAAGAATGAATGAAGAACAAAGGCAGCAGTAGGATACACAGATCCTCCATCAGTCAAACTGTTAGTGTAGCACCAGGTCTATGGTTCTTAATCAAAGACCTGGCTCACATGTACGTCCAACAGTTGGATGAGCTGTTGCATCATCAGCAGACTGCTCCAGCTGCAGCGGACTCAGAGGACCCGAGGGGCCGCACCGGTCATCTTCCGCTGAACCACGGACCATGAAGTGCTTTGTAACGTTAAATAAATATAAAGTCAGAATGGAATGGAAGGGATACCCATGGTTGCTCTAGCAATGAACCCCGGAAGTAGTAGTATCCATGGTAACAGTATATGGCAGCGCTACAGCCGGAGAAGAGTCCGCTGTATTCAGATAACGCTGCAGCTCGTCCTTCGTCCAATGGCCCGAAAAGCACTGAAAGTGTTGGTTGAGTTGAAGTTCCGAGCGGTAAGAGATCGTTTCCTTCATCCTCTCTTCACCTGTTCTCTGCATGTAACTAGTTACTCTAACGTTACAGGATTACAATCTTGTTACTTTCATATTTACGACCTATCTGTCGGATTTAACGACGCTGCATGAAGCGCTAATTCGGCATGTAAATGAATGCATCAAATATATTATACGTTTAATCAATTCAATCATAAGTCGCCTCACATATTCTCTGACTCACCACCAAGCAGATCGATTCTATCTATCTATCTATCTATCTATCTATCTATCTATCTATCTATCTATCTATCTATCTATCTATCTATGTATGTATATATATATATCACATGTTTACATCTGAAGGGAGAGATGTATATAAGGAGTCCTTAAATAAATTACTTCAGTGTATTTTTCTATTCCATACACGTCAATGCAGGACTTTTATTTTGTAGTTTTAGTATTTGGCTTTGTAAATAGTGGTATTGCCACTTTTACTCTTTAGTAAATCAAATTCTTCCAATAGCTGCCTGCAGGACTGAACAGACTATATGGGATTATTGTTTAAAATGCCCTTAAAATACAGTCTCAGAAATATGCATTATATGTACTAAATGTATGTTTGTGATATCAAGTTACATTTGACCTGACAACATCATTCAATGGTGGCCAGCTGGGGAAGATGCATCCGATTGTTTTTGTCAATATTGATTGAAACTAGAAAGTGCTCCAGGTGGAAGACGGTGCTTCAATGCATATCAGAGAGCATAACACACCTGTATGAGTGAGGACAATATGAACACTTTCAGCCCTCATCTCAACCAAAAATGAAAAAAGCCCGAACACTGTAACTTGTCGCTCTTAGATTTGTACCGTCTGTCACAGCAGCAACAGCTGCGTGATGATATGTTACAGGGATGATATGTTACATGGGATGATATGTTACATGGATGATATGTTACATGGGATGATACGTTGCAGGGATGATATGTTACATGGATGATATGTTGCAGGGATGATATGTTACATGGATGATATGTTACATGGATGATATGTTGCAGGGATGATATGTTACAGGGATGATATGTTACATGGATGATATGTTACAGGGATGATATGTTACAGGGATGATATGTTACATGGATGATATGTTACATGGGATGATATGTTACAGGGATGATATGTTACATGGGATGATACGTTACATGGGATGATACGTTACATGGGATGATACGTTACATGGGATGATATGTTACAGGGATATGTTACATGGGATGATACGTTACAGGGATGATATGTTACAGGGATGATATGTTACATGGATGATATGTTACATGGATGATATGTTACAGGGATGATATGTTACATGGATGATATGTTACAGGGATGATATGTTACAGGGATGATATGTTACATGGGATGATACGTTACAGGGATGATACGTTACATGGGATGATATGTTACAGGGATGATATGTTACATGGGATGATACGTTACAGGGATGATACGTTACATGGGATGATATGTTACAGGGATGATATGTTACAGGGATGATATGTTACATGGGATGATATGTTGCAGGGATGATATGTTACATGGATGATATGTTACATGGATGATATGTTACAGGGATGATATGTTACTGGGATGATACGTTACTGGGATGATACGTTACATGGGATGATATGTTACAGGGATGATATGTTACAGGGATGATATGTTACATGGATGATATGTTACAGGGATGATATGTTACATGGATGATATGTTACATGGATGATATGTTGCATGGATGATATGTTGCATGGATGATATGTTACAGGGATGATATGTTACAGGGATGATATGTTACAGGGATGATATGTTACATGGGTTGATATGTTACAGGGATGATGCGTTACATGGGATATGTTACAGGGATGATATGTTACAGGGATGATATGTTACAGGGATGATATGTTACATGGATGGTATGTTACAGGGATGATATGTTACATGGGATGATACGTTACATGGGATGATACGTTACAGGGCACACTGTTTTAATTGTGGGGGATCTGTAAGCTGAAAAGGGGATTCAATCTTTAGTTTGAATGTCAGTGAATATTTTATGTCTCAATTTAATTTAATTTAGTTTACGATGACAATTAACCATTAAATTACGTTATCGTTTGGTTTTCTTCTGTTATTTAAGCATTTGCTTGTATGTTTAGTTATGTATTATACAATGTATTCCATCCCTTAAAACATTCCATACATAAGAAGACATAGAAATAAAGCAGAAGCAGAAATACATATTTGAATAAAGGGTGAACTAGAGACAGCTCAGTCAGAAGTGGCCTTCAGTAATATGTTGATCACTCTTAGCAGTCAGTCGAAATGTCTCAGTACATGTGCACATGTGACGTATAACCCTGTTTAATCACACTCCGTTCCTCCACTGCTCTCAGGTTTCTTGTCCTGGAGTCCATCTGCCAGCCAAGGATGATCTCTACCTCAGCATGTGCTTGATGGGTCAGTACTGTCAGACGGAATGTCTCCCTGCTGTCTTTCCTCTGCTGTTTCATGAGAAGATGACCTTTGAAAAGGTCAGTCTTACCTCTGAGAGGAGTGATACTCTGAGTGGGAAACTAGCTGAATGTAATACATGAAATGTGTGAAAAGTTAGATGTATTTAATACCATGAATACTCAACATGACTGTACAGTACGTACCAATAAGACCTCCTGTACATATAGAACATTACTATTCTTTGTAAAATAAGCAAGCTATAGAATTAAATATGAATATTCTGTTTTTGTCTAGATTTTCCAGCATGCAGTTGACCCTGGAGACATTGCTGTAATGCTTGAATGTAAGTAAATTAATATTTGATTGTAAACATTTATACTGTCTGTAGCATATATTGTATCAACTGATGTGCTGGCTTTTGCCTATTCTTATTTCTTTTTCATACATTATGCATCTCAGATTATTTTCTCTGGCTCTAAGAGGCCTCAGCTTACTGACACTTGACACCTTTTCTTGTCAGATGAGACGGTCTCTATTGAACTGCTGCAGCTGATTCCTCCAGGTGAGCTTATTTCTTTTTATATCCATACCTCTTTGTTCCACTGGCTAGAAATATACCTACATGTAGCGCTGCAGACACTTGAACTCTGACCTTAACCTTTTAAGCCCTAGCCCTATTTTAGGCCTCTGCTCGAAAATTGCATACCCACACTCAAAAGAGTGCATCTTTGCAAGCACAAGGTCTATTTGAATAATTTGGTGTGTTGTAATAAAGGAACACTTGTGAGATTTGTTCAGATGTGTAAATATCAGTGTATAAGTTACTGGTTAAGAGTAAATGAACATGGCACACAGCTCAAATTGAAAAGTTTCAGGTACGCCTGAAAAAAAAGCCCCTTCATTGTTATTATTTCATTGAAATGATGCAGCCCCCAGCCTAAAACATCTCCCAAATCATAGCACATATATGTGAACAGTCTCTCTGCAAAGTTTTACTTTGATAAAGTGAAGCAGAACAAAATGAGAGAAGTGTTAGTACAGAAAGTTTAGGCGAGATTTCCAAAATGTGCATTTGGGCACCATGTGTGCCATGTGTGCCATTTGAATTTCCTCATGTGCTAAACTACATATTTCACTTATAAATTACTAATGGTGTTAAATACATCCAAATGCAGCAATTTCTGGCTTTATTTGAAAAAAATAAAATAATATATTTTTTTATATTATATTTTATATTATATTATTTTATATTATATTTGTAAGTCTTCTGTTTCGACATCTTACTAATTACCGGTAATCCTAAAAATGAATGAACGGTGAAAAGGCAGCCGAAATCTCATCTATCATCTATCTGAAACCAAGCTCCAGCTGTAATCAACTGAGTGTGTTCAGCTGTGCATAAAGCCAGCTGGCAGCGTGCTCCTAGTTTTTATACTTACGCAGAACAATAACTCTGGCTCCCATTGGCCGACCTCCATGGTACATACCTCTCTGTATTCGTTAGCTCCAATAGAATTGAGCTAATCACTTGAAAATGAGTGAGAGCACTGTTAGCCAGTCAAAATCATCAAGTCTCCGAAAATAGTGACTTGCAGTGTCTGGGACCCAAAGCATGTCACGACTTCCACTGTGGGGTGAAATGACCCCCTCCGAAGGAAAGGCGTGTCTCTGTTGCAAAGGCAGGAAGTCCATTCACTGAAGTCCATTTACCAGCGAAAAAATGCGGGGATTTATAGCTGTTCGGCTTGAAAACGTCAATAGTAAGTCATATTTATGATCATAAAGCGATAATATGATTTGTGTTGCTGGTGTCTGTTTGCCTCATATCTCAGCGATAGTATGACGGAGAGAAATGTTACGGATATGTCCGTAATTGTTGTGGTGTTGGGGTGATTTTGGCTATCGCTTTGTTGTTAGCATGTAGCTTCGAGTATTTCTGTCCAGAAACGTGCAGCATGTGCACACCAAAATGCGAAATATGAATATGGTTTTTTGTAGTAATGCTAGTAGTTTGTGACTGAGTTGTTTGGGAGTATGTTAAACGGCTTTGATATTCTTTTAGGCCTGTTTGTGAAGTTTTACGAGGTATGCGACATCATTATATTCGTTTTAATGAATATTTTTTTTCGATGCTTTATGAAAATACAGTCTGAATTGTTCCCCCTGAGGTACTCTCGGGCTAAAGGAACAGGTTCCAGCCCGGGTTACGAGGTGTGACAGACGTGTGTTTGTGTTTGCAGCGGGGGACACTCTGGCCTGCTTTGAAGAAGATGCTCGACGTTTCTTATTCCCAGAGCCAAAACTGGTTCCCTCCTCCTCTGGAGTGGATCGAGAGGTTCTGATGACCCGAGCTCCTCACTTTCCAGTAGGTCCAACCCTCTGACACTTTACCTGAAAGTGTACAATAATGCTGTCTGTTTCCAGCACGTGGCTTACAGGTATTAAGTGGAGCCTGTTCATATGGATACATCACAAGCACATTATTACATGTCCTTAGTAGCAGGGAAATATGAAAGACGAAGACTGTCTACAGTATGTGTGATCTTTGCAGGTAAATGTGATTATGGTACAAATATTTCTTCTTTTTTTTTTCAGGGTATTGCTCCGAGGTTGGAGTTTTCCACCAAAACGACCATCATTGAGTGCTCAGCTGATGCAGAGATCAACATTTACCCCAAAGTACCCGTGGTAAAGACTGCATTACATGGCTCAGCATTCATGTAGGTGATGCATGATAATTCAAACTGCATCATACAATATTTGAGGTGACCACATTAACTGAACCAGATTAGATGTGTGTCAGCAGCAGACCCAGACATGATACCGGTCCACTCCTCCAGTACTTTATCGTTTCCTTGAATTCATAGTGTGGCCTTTTTTTAAACATATCAGGCTCATACTTGTATTTTTGCACTTGAATATGTTTACATGCTTTAATGTTGAAAAAACATTATTTTCTCATACTGTCTGTCTGAATATACCTCTATTCACCTGTATTCAGTCTGAAACGCTCCATTTTAGCGGCTGTTCTGACTATCCTGACTATTCTGCTGTGATCGGCTTGTGAGAAAAATATTGTGCACCTTTGTAAAGGTTGTTCTAAAGCTGTGGCTCTCCAGATACCAGATAAAAAAGAATAATCCCCACTTTTTTATGCTATATTTGCTGAATATTATCAGCTCCTGTTTGCAGTGCAGCCATGGACTTACAGACAACTGTCCCTGGATGACTTTGATGCTGAAGACCATGAAAAAAACATGATTCTCAGAAGTTCTGCAGCTATAAGGATCCTTTCTTTATGATTTTGATTGTTCTCTTTTTCTCAATGGAAGTCAGACATAGTAATGATATCCTTGGAAAGTTAGGTCACAGTGAATCTAAGACTGTGTTCATAAGTGTGGTGATAAGTGGGTCAAACTACAACAACTTCCCCTTGTTTTCTGAACACCGTCGCACACTTCCCTTCACCTAACACAGTGTCTTTGCCTCACGTCTCTCCCTCTGCGGACCTCCCTCAGCTCTTTCAGAGTTGGAAAACTTCTGGTTTAGAGGATCTAAGGCCACAATCAGGCTACAATTTGATGAGATATGTTCCTGGGGCCAGTCAGAGCACTGCTCTGAAAGTAAGTAACTCCATGATGTACAAGAAGCCAATGCAAGGATGATGCTCGGACAGGTGTGATGTGGTCTCTTCTTGAAAGCGTGGCAGCTGAGTTGTGAACAGACTCATTTGACAGCAGAAGGCATGATTGGATACCTTCCTTGACTTGCAACTCAAAATAAATATTTGATTCAAATGTTACAGCTATGGTTCTAGCAGAAGGTCTAACATAAGCAGCTACAAAGCCCAGCCCTTATGTTATGTTTAAGTTGAAGATAGTTCTGAGACATCCACTCTTCTGTTTCCAGAGGCCGGTGATAAAGAGGAACAGGGAACATTCCAGCAGACCCAGGAGCAGCGGCAGGTCAGCCTCATATATTCCCAGAGCCCAGTCCCTGTCCCCTCTGAGAGCTGGAGACACACAGCGCCAGGCCCGGCTCAGCCTGGACTCTGCAGCTCCCGGCCCAGCCAACTGGGACACAAGCAGCTCCTCCCAGCCTGTGAGCACAAACGGCACATGTCTGTTTCAAAATTCAGAATCAATTTTTCAAAAGTGTCCGTCATTTCCAGCCACAAGATGGCAGAGAAGAGCTAAACTGGCTTGGACTCAGCACAGCAGTTATTTCTACAGCACTGAGTGTTCTCTTAATTAACTTGTCTAACCTATTACATACATCACCTCTACCATGTAATGTAGTGTTTCACTGGTGAGAAGGGTTGGCAGTCAGTTACAAAATGAATTGGCCAAAAGCACAATATAATAATATTAATTTAATCAGAGTGTATGTGGTGGATGTTTAAACAGATTCACCACTTAAACATACTCAAAACATACTCCATCCTTTAGCTGTAAATGTATCCAAACTCATGTTTATTCAATTGAATTTCATTTATTTTTACATTGCACAAACCTCACTTAGACCTCCATGTCACTCAGACAAAAGCAACAGATTTTGTTGTAGCGTCCTATAATTTCATCCCATTCTGGTGTTTTGACAGTTGAGTATCAAACCAGTGGACTGAGAGGACTTTTGGGGATTGGTTAGTGGTCTCCATTGCTAATTATTATCTCACCTAGTCACTGACATTTCAGGAAACATATTTGCTGTTCGGAACATCGACTATATGAATAAGGAATAAAATGGCCCAACCCTCTTGTTGTGTACATCCTGAAGCAGTTGGACCTGCAGGCCTGCTCACTGCGTCATCACTCTCCTGTAGCCGATCCTTCTGCCTCGCCCCAGCGCTCTCCAGTGTTCACCAACTCCTCCTCACCTTTGACCAGGTCTTCATCCAAAGGTAGAACCCCACATATCATGCTTTTATGCTACTATCCCACACAATTGACCGTAAGAGCTTGTAAAGTTGATGTTATTGTTGTACTGCTCTGTTGCCCGACTGTAACAAGCTGTCATATTTTGATGTTTCTATTCTTCTGCTCTGTTGTGACTCAAAAACGTTTCCTCCTCTCTTTGCTGCTTTAGTGAAGTATTCTCCAGCTGGCAGACGGAAATCCTCCTCCAATGGTTTGGTAGGAACAATTTATTTATTTCATTCATATTATTTTGACTTTGGCTTCTTACACAGGAAGTTATAGAGTACAGAGTACAGAGCTGGAGTCAGAATGCGGTTAGCCTAGCCTAGCATAAAGACTGGGTGCAGGGGGAAACAGCTAGCCTGGCTCTGTCAAAAGTTTAGAAATACACCTCCCAACACGTCTAAAGGTCATTGAATAAATATCTCATTTAAAAAAAATCAACACTCGAACTGAAATGTATGAACGTCAGTTCGTAGTTGAAGAATGGCTCCGACATCTCAGCTGATTTCCATAGCGCCACCGCGTGAAACTGTTGTGACATTCTCTCCAACGCGATTCTTGCTGATGCGTTAGAAGATGTATTGTTGAACTTGGCTGACTGTTTCCCCCTGTATTCAGTCTTTATGCTAAGCTAGCTACACACATGCTGCCTTCAGCTCTGGAGACATAAGATTCATGTCCATTTTCACTCTCGGAAAGAAAGAGGATAAGCAAAATTCCCAACAAGTTGAACTATTCTTGAAAGACGGAACCGAGGACTTCGAAATACAGGACGGGAACCTGTGATAATGTTTGTATAGACAGGCCTACATGTGAATTATGATGAGCTGAGAAACACACAAATATGTATATTTGGTATCTGCAACTTAAACTCTTCAATCATCTGTAAATGCATTGAATAAATTATAAAAAAATACAGATTGAGCCATTAATAACTGCAATTGAGATGAGAAGTAGAGGGTGATATGAATCAGTTGCTGAGGAGCAGATGCATTAATGTGATGGTGAAAAGGAACTCCTCTCTGCCTCCATTGGTAGGTTGGAGGGATATCAGAAGACGACTCCAGTTCTTCAGAGATACATGAACCCCTTGACCAGCACCACGGTCCTGACCCTTCAGGGCTGTGGCGCTCTTACAGGCAACAGGCCGGGCACAGCAGGTCCTTTTCTCCACACTCATAGCATGCACCTCATCACATAGGTAGAGAATATAATCACAAAACATCAAAATGAAATGAAAGTCTATTGTGCTGATGTTCAGGTCTCAGTCCAGCTCTCACGGAGAATGGGAAGAGGTAGAAGCGCGTGTTCGGGGCCTCCTTACGACACCAAAAGCTGTACGGAGACTTGCCTGTGTAAGTACCACATGTCATCAGTCTGTGTTTCAGGTTGGTGTTAGACTTGTTACCATGTAAACTGGCCACACCAGTATTGCTTTTCAATCTTGTTCTCCATAAAAAGAAAATATTTTTGTCTTGTTCTTAATCCTTCATGAAATTGACCTCAGCTTCAGCAGAAACCAGGCCTTTATTTGAGACACACTTATGTAAGAGAGATGCCTTTATTTTATTAAGAATGTTTTCTGATCTGATGTTAACTCAAACTGAATGATGATGTTGTTCTGGAATTTAGCATGTGAACTATTGTAGTACAGGTCATTTCACCCCATATGTGTTTTACTTGGCCTTTATAAGAGACCTGCCTTTAAAAAATAAAGAAAAAACAATATTTAGCCAAATATGCAAGTTTCTCCTTTGAAGTGTCTTTGAGGGCAAACTTATGCCTGGGAATTTTAGCACACGTTTGACACTTTAATAAACAGCAAGCAAAGCAAACAAGATCACAAATCAACGATACCGCAAAGACAATATGACTCTCGTTGTGTTTTAGGGGGCCACACACTCCGAGGTAGATGAGGTTTTGGCCAGGAGGTCCATCTCTCCAGGTCCACCGTGATGACCTGGCCAGACTCTGGAAAGGTGAGGTGGACCTGCTCTGTCTCTACAGGTTGCACTTTTCACTTGAAGAAAATGCTGCCCTCCTGTGACATCATGCTGAAGATACATACCATGTAATGCAACATGTCAACACTTCCTTTTGTCTCGATACTGTGAACTATCCAATGAGGGGGGGAAATCACCTCTTTTTCCGAAAGCTTATGCTTTTAACAAGATTTGAAACTACTCACAATTTAATTACACACCCACCGTACTGCAAATAACACATTAGGACCACCTGAAGCACCAACGCAACCAAAGAAGCCCAAAATGGTACTGTTGCTAACGTGTGTGATGTCTGTCTTTTCCCTCTCCTTTAGGGAAAGTCACCTTGTCTATTAAGTGTCCAGATGTCAAGACTCTCCTGATGTGTGTGTATGCGGTTTGACATGTCCACACATGATGAATGTGTTTTTGTGTTTAAGGTAAAAATAAACCGTTAAGAATTTAAACTCATTGTTATATCTCAGTTTGAACACCAGCCAGGAGTGTGAGGTTGAAGTCTTTCGTCCCCATTCCGTTAATCTTTCAAGCTGACATTGTGGAGTCCTCAGGTAAATCCCCAGAAGGTCATTAAAAGCAAACTGTCTATGACGATGCAGCTCTGTGTGAAGTAGTGCTGTATATCAGAGAAATAGCTGCTCACCATGACTGTTAGGCATTAAACACTGGCTCGACCAGGAACATTGTGATCTACTGCGGAATGGCTGCTGAAACAGAACTCTATTTTGCTGTAATAAGCAGTCAGACTAAAGGCCTCAGCGGCAGTGCAGATTCAACAAAAGTCTTAACTCTGTAATTTGCAGACAGTTTGGAACAAGCAGGGACTAGTGTGGTTTATTCATGTGCCCTGGTCAGTTAAATGTAGCCCCTTTTGAGTTATTCAATAGACGATTTACTGTAACAATGATTCAACTATGTCATGCAGCAATTTTCTTCCACAATGCAATTCTCTGTGTAAAATCACTGTGATTGACGGATTGTCTGTTTGGCACCAACACTTTGGGGCAAATCACCTGAAATGCACATAAAATATGTCAGGTACACTGAGATAATGATGACTTTAAGAACTGATAAAAAGATCAACTTTAAGCATAAACCATAGTCTTAAAGAGGGTTGTGTGGTCGGTCCTAAGGGCAGACACCCCAGGCTACTGCACACATTCAGGTGTTCATTTTACTATTTTGTCTATTTGCATCTGTAGATTTATCCTAAATTCACCATAAATTACTATTAGATAATGCCTCATTTGCATATAAAAACATCAAATTTCGTTACGTTAAAACAACGTTTTCTCTAACTAGAAGACTAGGTCTCTAGAGCCCTGTTCCCTGTCTGTTCCCCGCCTGGCTCCCAGCTTCTAGAGCCCTCTTCCCCGCCTGGTTCCCAGCTTCTAGAGCCCTGTTCCCCATCTGGTTCCCAGCTTCTAGAGCCCTGTTCCCCGTCTGGTCCCCAGTTCTAGAGCCCTGTTCCCCACCTGGTTCCCAGCTTCTAGTGCCCTGTTCCCCGCCTGGTTCCCAGCTTCTAGAGCCCTGTTCCCCGTCTGGTTCCCAGCTTCTACAGCCCTGTTCCCCGTCTGGTTCCCAGCTTCTACAGCCCTGTTCCCCGTCTGGTTCCCAGCTTCTGGAGCCCTGTTCCCCGTCTGGTTCCCAGCTTCTAGAGCCCTGTTCCCCGTCTGGTCCCCAGTTCTAGAGCCCTGTTCCCCACCTGGTTCCCAGCTTCTAGTGCCCTGTTCCCCGCCTGGTTCCCAGCTTCTAGAGCCCTGTTCCCCGTCTGGTTCCCAGCTTCTACAGCCCTGTTCCCCGTCTGGTTCCCAGCTTCTGGAGCCCTGTTCCCTGTCTGGTTCCCAGCTTCTAGAGCCCTGTTCCCCGTCTGGTCCCCAGCTTCTAGAGCCCTGTTCCCCGTCTGGTCCCCAGCTTCTAGAGCCCTGTTCCCCGTCTGGTTCCCAGCTTCTAGAGCCCTGTTCCCCGTCTGGTTCCCAGCTTCTGGAGCCCTGTTCCCCGTCTGGTTCCCAGCTTCTAGAGCCCTGTTCCCCGTCTGGTTCCCAGCTTCTAGAGCCCTGTTCCCCGTCTGGTCCCCAGCTTCTAGAGCCCTGTTCCCCGTCTGGTCCCCAGCTTCTAGAGCCCTGTTCCCCGTCTGGTCCCCGCTTCTAGAGCCCTGTTCCCCGCCTGGTTCCTAGCTTCTAGAGCCCTGTTCCCCGCCTGGTTCCCAGCTTCTAGAGCCCTGTTCCCCGCCTGGTTCCCAGCTTCTAGAGCCCTGTTCCCCGCCTGGTTCCCAGCTTCTAGAGCCCTGTTCCCCGTCTGGTTCCCAGCTTCTAGAGCACAGTTCCCCTCTTGATCTCCAGTCTCTCGAGTGCAGTTCTCCTGGTCCCCAGTTTCTCGAGTGCAGTTCTCCTGGTCCCCAGTCTCTCGAGTGCAGTTCTCCTGGTCCCCAGTCTCTCGAGTGCAGTTTCCCTGATCTACTGTCACAATCAGGCTTTGTGTTTTTCTGTAGCTCCTCACTTCCTTCACCTGTCCCTAATCAGTTCATTCAGTGCACCTGCCATTCACACTCACCTCATCAGTTCATTACTCTCACCCACTCACTCTGCCTCCATCTCTATTTAAACCCCTGCCTCACACACACCCACTGCCAGATCATTGTTTGTTTTGTTTCCTACCTACCCGCCCGTTTTGCTCATCCTGTTCCCGCTTTCTCAATCTGTCTGCCCTGCCTTGTCCTGCCGGATTTCCCCCCTTGTCTCGTCCTTGGATTACCTGTTTTGTTTCGTGAGTTATTAAGAACCCTTTTTTTCACTACTCTGACTGTCTGCGCCTGAGTCCTCAGCATGCCCCGTGACAGCTATTTCATAATTTAATAATTTTTCTTAAATACACTACATGTATTATAATTTATAAAAATATTTTCCCCATTATCTTATTTTCTCA
Source organism: Lycodopsis pacificus (assembly GCA_028022725.1). Lineage (NCBI taxonomy): Eukaryota > Metazoa > Chordata > Actinopteri > Perciformes > Zoarcidae > Lycodopsis > Lycodopsis pacificus. Next base: position 1,229,190 of record CM051710.1, read on the forward strand.
TTGCACAGCTACTGTCTTCCTCAGTTGCTCTGCTTCCACTGCAACTTGTTTTAAGTAGAGCTTTTATCCAATCAGATCTCACCTCTGTGTCTCTAGGTAAGAAGAGAGGCCAGAGGCCTGCAGACTCACAAGTACATCCATGTGCACTTTAAGTGAATGGGAACGATATTGTTGATTGTCATAGTGTTCAACCAATCAGATCTTTAGTTTGACATGTTGGGCGTATTCTTTGACGTGTCAGAGCTGCTAGCTGGTCTACAAGTATGTCAGCATTAAGAACCGCGAGTCGCCACCTTATCGTGGTGGAGGAGTTTTAGTGGCTCAGTGATCCTGGGAGCTATGTTGTCCGGGGCATTAGCTCCTGGTAGGGTCTCCCAAGGCAAACAGGTTTCAGGGGAGAGCCCAGACTAAGAGCGGTTCAAAACGACCCCTATGATAGTTAGCCCACGGACTTTAGCCACCTTGCCCGGACCAGGGAAACCGGGGCTTTCCATAATTCCATAATTCCCGAAGACCAAAAAGCACAGAACCGAAGTACCATAAGCGCTAATCCGACGTAGTATCCAAAAGGTTCCTCTGGAAAAGGCTCACTAGCCAACCAAATCGTCCGCAGACACACAACGCAAAGAGGCAACCCAACTACAACTCGGCTCACCCAACCAAGGCATGAGCTGTAGCGCTTATGTTCCTGAAAGGAAACACCAGACTGACAGGAAACACCAGAAACTATTGTTTCCCTCAATAAAGCCAGGACCAGCAAACACTTAAAGCCTACGAAATCTGAAGTCTGTTGAACCCGAAATCTTCACTTCAGTAGCACTTACATACACCAAACCTTCCAGTTTCATTCATTAATTTTATTTTATTTTTTTCATATTTATTTAGACAATGTCATACTCATCATGGTGGATATAGTTAGTAGATACCAAAAATAAAAACAACAGAATCAGTCAAATATTGAGCAACTTTCTTTTATTTGCTTACAGTGGCACATAACGTAGTACATGTTGATTCACATACTGTAGGTACTCAAGGAGTTGGAGTGAAGGGGGGTGGTTGATGCCAATGTGCTTTTGAAATGTAGAATACAACCTGATTGCGAGGGCTTATCATTTCTGATCAGTATGAAATCCCATGTTTTATTTCAAATATGGCCCTTTTGGCAGTGTATGGACGACTAAAACAGAGATACCGAGACTCACTTTAATCCAGACACAATGTATTTGGAATTTGGTCGTATTGGGGGAAAAGTCTCCTAAAGATGAAGCCCATAAAACGACCAAGTCACGAGATATGTTATCCCCAAGGATGTACAGTAGTCACACTAAACCTGACAGCACTCGGTAAACACCATGAGGCTACTTCATTGGACATTTTTATTATTCTGAAAATAGACAAAGCTTGCTTTTTCAACACTCCGTGACCTATATCAAAACAACTGCATGATACCTGGTTTAAAGACAAAGCTGAAAGATATAGAGTAGCACTTGCAGTTGCTATTCTTTCTAAGCTAGGTAGCTGCTCACATTGCAAAGTATTGACACATGGCTGTTGCTTTGGGAACAGTATTTAATACCTGGCAAAGAAAGTCTTTCTTCTGTGATTTTTCCAAACTGGACCACTGACACAGAGTAGTGTATACAGTTGCTAACTTTCTACGCCAGCCTAGCTACTTCTGTGGTAAATATTGACACATTAGCTGCAAGTTTGTGTGCAGTACCTCATAAAAACTAAAGAAAATCTCACAGATGTTTCTAAGGTGATATTTTCCCCCAAGCTAGAACACTAACATTAGCACGTCTAACTAAATTTCAACTTCTAACTTCAAATGGAACACGTCATACAGTGTGATATTGTTCTGTAAACTACTCTGATAGTTTCATTTCTACCACAATCTGAGCAATGAACTACCAAGATGCTTAATTGTTGCGTGTAGAATGTAGATGGGCTGAGTCTGTTGTCCTAGAAAATACCTCCATTAGCATGGGATGGATAACATGAGTGTCATTGAGTTGAGTGTTTCTATGGATTACTGTATTTCCTGCCAGGACATGGGAAAGGTATTTGGCTCAGACAGTATGATGGAAAGTAAACCAAAGAAAAGAATTAGTGCTACTTCAACCTAGTGACAATGGTATTGCTTATCATGCTGGAAACATTGACTGTGGCTAAGTGGATAGCAGGGCCGCCTTTCAATCAGAGGGTCGCGGTTCAAACCCCGGCTCTGCTAGTCGCATGTCGATGTGTCCATGAGCAAGACGCTTAACCCTAAAATTGTTCCCGTAGCTGTGCCTACCGTGTAGAAATGTGATAGACTCTGAATTGTAAGTCGCTTTGGATAAAAGCGTCTGCTAAATGACTGTAATGTAATAATGTAATGTAACATAACATAAATAGTACAACAGAAAATCCTCAGCAAAAACCACTGTTGGTCTCAGGTTGTGTTTTTCAAGTCGACTCCACCAAACAACTCTACACTACTTATTCCAAGCTTAAGTACCTTACAGTATGTGCATGTGTAGGCATCATAGTATTCAGCTGCTGCATGGAGTCAAATAAATAGCTTAGTTACAGACGTAGATATACATTTTATAAAAAAAAAAATTAGACCACAAGCATCACACGCAGTGAGCATCACAAATAACAATGCAGCCAAGGAGCAATAACATAAAAGTACAGACATTTGTATCATTTATGTCAAAGGATTAACTGTCATTGACATCCTAAGGAAGGCGAGGCCCATTGGTCAGTCTGTCTATCCAACACATGTCCATAGTATTTTAAAAACTACTGGTTAAGTAATTGACATTGTTGCCATCATGTCCAACTGCCTACAAGAACAATCAAAATGGAATTACTAGAATGACATAAAATTAACTAAGCACATTAATTAAGTAAGTTTCCATACACCCGTTTTTATGCACATGGGTTTCTTCACAAAACAACCTGTGTGAAACTGCTGAAAATATCTACAAAATCTTGAAATATTGCAAAACAAAGTTGGTGTATCGATAAAAGCAAAATGAGACAGTGCAATGAAAACAGACCCGATGTAACCTTCCTCACATTAACACATAAAACAAACAGAAATCTCATATTTCCATTGAGTTTTCCATTGAGTTTCCATTGAGTTTTGAGGTTCGAAGTTGGTTGTCAAACTGGAGAATTAGCATCACGTGGTGTTAATCGAGATTAACCAACTTCTAATAATCGCATAACGGGAGTGTATGGAAACAAGCAGTCATTCTTCCTCAAAATTCGGTCAAAATGTGCGATTCATTCAGATGGAAACCTGGCTAGTGTTGCTCCCCTGTTTTAGACACTGCTATACTGCTTCACCTCTATAGCTACATTTAGGCTGCAACTAATGATTATTAATATCATTAATATGTCAATTAATTAAGTCTATGTCATATTAGTAAATAATAAAACATGCCCATCACAATTTACCGGAGGCCAAAGTGTTCTAGCAGTGCAGCTCGCCAATCACATTCCATGCTTTCTGCTAGTTAGCTATTACAGCAGTTCCTCGCAATGTTTTTCATTCTGTCAGCGGTTTCCAACCTTTTCTGCAACTGGACCGTTCTCATATTGACATCTTTGTTGTTGACACAGGTCTTTTATCCTCACTACCTCTTCAGTAGAACATCTCAAGCTCTCTCAAACTCTCAAAGGTTTTTGCTCTGTGCTCATGGTAACTAGTTGCAAAAGTTACACAAATATAGCGCATAGCTAAGTTGGTCATGGCGGGCAGATTACCTCATGTACTGTCTTTCAGTCATTCAAAATTGGGCATGACAGGCAAAGATAAGAAAAGATGCAGATAGGACAAACTATGTCGAGTTAATTACTGCACAAAGTGCCTGTATATTTTTATAATTATCATTCAGTGTTTTTGATGCATCACATCCTTTCCATGCAGCCTGGTATGTTTCAAGGTGTGGCACCAGTTTGCAGCTTTATAGCATGGCTACAAACTAGATGATGTCAAAGGTTGGCTGAGGTGTTATAAATGGCACTGATGCTCTGGCTTTACCAATCCTGGTCAGCATTTGATCAGTCGAAGAAGAAGCAGTCATAATTTTATGTTAGGGTGCTGCACTTGTACTTGTATCAAAAGAATACTTCCTGAAACTGATCTTGTCATCTCACTCTTGGCAAGAAAGCAAGAAACATATTTACCAAAATGTCAAACTGTTCTTTACCAATGGTACTGTTTTCATGTCTTATTCAAGCAGAAATACCTATAACATGCAAAATTCCGTTTACTGCGTCTTAGTTTAGCCATTGGTTTAAGAGCATTTGAACATATTTTGACCCAACACCACAGTGAAAGAATAGTAGCAAAGTTATGTTAATAATACACACTCTGATTATCTGATTATAGACACATAAATCCATTAGGTGACAATTAAAATGATCTTCTTTGAGTAGGAACAACTCGGGGTATCTAATGTAATGTAATGATCATTATACTCTGCAATGAATCAAAGACTGTTAGAGATTTGGTTCTGAAGAAATGTACTCAAGTTTCACAGTGTTCAATGACTTCATAAGTCTTGGTTAACCATCTCCTGTCTCTGTGGAGTCTCCATAAAAAAATCAGTCTGCAGCAAGCGATTAGCATTTCTTTAACATATTGCTTCATGCAACTCAGTGAAAAACCACTTTATATGTTTGGCACAGTTTAAATATACAGATAGACATACAAGCAGTGCATTATGGGACATATAGTTTCAACAACAGCCACGCAAAAAATATCATTCAGACATGTTAGAGAATTATTGTCTCATCAAAGAGCAAATAAAGTGGGAATGGAGTTTCAAATTCAGATTATTGTTTTTACTTGTGTTAAATTATACATTTTCCTTTTTTTGCAAAAAACAAACATACACTCCAGATAAATCCAAAACACACATACAAACAGCTCTTCTTTTGAGTGCATCTTTGCAAGAAATAACTCACTCTTATTCAGAAGGAAACTGACTTTCTTTTAAAAATCTTGGCACAATTTGAGTGAAAGAAGGAAGCACTTTAATCTAGTCGTGGTTGTAAATGTCCGACATGAAGGGTGATCATCTTGGATAAGCTTAAGGGAGGCTGCTATTGCTGATGTCTGAGCTTGGATGGATCTGGTTGGATAGTTTTCCTCTCTCGTCATGGTGCTGATACATGATGGAAGGTTTTCCGTTTACATCCATAGCAGCATGGCACTTTCTCTGCTCCTCGGAGCCAGCCACAGCCTAAAACTGAGAGGTTTCAGTAAAGGAGATCGCATCTGTCTTGTCGACGGTAAAACCTCCATTTACATAGGATTTGTTCTCGCACTCTTCGTCATCCAAAGTGGCTTCCAGAGCGAAGGGGTTGGCGACATCGGCATCCGATGTCAGATCCATCCTCTCCAGTTCCCGCTTGGATAGTTTCTGGACGATACCGGCTCCGTAAGCATCGCCAAGAACGTTGATCATAGTACGGAACCGGTCCCTGAAACACACCCCTCAAAGTCAATCCACAGCATCGTAGAAAAATAAGAAAGGTGGGAGAAACAGTCAAGATAAAAAGTCAACAGATAAACTTACAGCAGCCAATCCACAGCGACTATCAGAGTGACATCACTTGCAGGTAATCCAACAGCTGTTAAGACTATCACCATGGTGACAAGCCCAGCATTAGGGACTCCTGCTGCTCCAATACTGGCAACTGTTGCTGTTATACTGCAACACACAGACACAATGTTATAAATATTCTTCATAATAACATGCAGAAATTAAATATGAGAAATTTGGACATTGGTGTTAACTAAGTGTGAGCAAAATCAACTTTTGCTACTTAGATATATGCAGTTTTTACCAGAACATTAGATTATAATAGTACAAAGGGCACAATATCAGGATAGTAAACACTGTATATAAAATGAAGCTGCAATTTCAAATTTACGGAGGGTATCGCTGGACACACAGATGTTGAACTCATTAGAAAACAATACCTGCAATCTATCTGTTTCATGCCCATCTGTAAGCCGGGATTGCATGCCTGCACACAGCTCTGGACACGGAGATGTCTGAGCCGGCGGTTAACAGCTAACAGTGCTAGCAACTAACAGTGCAAACAACGTGAACTGTGCTGACAGAGATAACAGTGTTTACCGGAGGGTAGGCGTTACACTTTTGCAACACCGCCGTCCCACCACTGGGAATTAGGGGTTGGTGTTACCAGCAGTAACCACTGTACATTACATTACATTACAGTCATTTAGCAGACGCTTTTATCCAAAGCGACTTACAATAAGTGTAGTCAACATCGGTTTTCGAGAGAACAACTAGTCACCAGAAGTCATAAGTGCATCTCCTTTCTTCAAACAAGCATCTAAGAGCATAAACCAGAGCCAACGTACAGTGCAGAAACAAACAAATGCAATAAGTGCCACAAACTAATATGAATACAATAAGTGCAATAAGCTAGTATGAAAACAATAGATGCTAAGTGGAAGGCTCATGGTAGGCCTTCTTGAAGAGGTGAGTTTTCAGCCTGCGCCGAAAGATGCGCAGCGACTCCGCTGTCCTGACGTCAGTGGGGAGTTCATTCCACCACTGTGGGGCCAGGACAGAAAACAGCCGCGACCGGGTCGATCAGCCGTAGGGACCTCTGAGCGACGGGGCAACCGATCGCCCCGAGGAAGCAGAGCAAAGAGGTTGGGCGGGGGTGTAGGGCTTGACCATGGCCTGGCCCAGGAGCTGTTCCTTTCACTGCCCTGTAGGCTAGCACCAGAGTCTTACACTGGATGCGAGCTCTTACAGGGAGCCAGTGTAGAGAACGGAGAAGGGAAGTTGTGGGAGAACTTGGGGCGATTGAACACCATTCGAGCTGTAGCTTTCTGGACAAGCTCCAGAGGTCTGATGGGCGACGCCGGGGCTCCGGCAAGTAGTGAGTTGCAGTAGTCCAGGCGAGAGATGACAAGAGCCTGGATTAGCACCTGCGCCGTCTCATCAGTGAGGAAGGGGTGAATCCTCCTGATGTTGTAGAGCAGGAATCTGCAGGAGCGTGTAACCGATGCAATGTTTGCTGAGAATGACAGTTGGTCATCCAGGGTCACACCCAGGTTTCTCGCAGTCCGAGTTGGCGTCACCACAGTATCGTCAATGGTGATGGACAGGTCTCGGTGCGGGCAACCCTTCCCCGGGAGGAACAGTAGCTCGGTTTTGTCCAGGTTGAGCTTGAGGTGGTGTATCGTCATCCACTTCGAGATGTCAGTCAAGCATGCAGCGATGCGTGCCTCCACTTGAGTGTCACCGGGGGGAAATGACAAGACCAGCTGGGTGTCATAACAATGGTAAGAGAAGTCATGCGAGTGAATAACAGAACCCAGACATGTTGTGTAGAGCAAGAAGAGAAGGGGGCCCAGAACTGAACCTTGTGGAACCCCCGTAGTCAGCATGCGTGGTTCCGACACGGCCCCCCTCCATGTCACCTGGTAGGAACGACCTGTCAGGTAGGATGCAAACAGGGAGAGTGCAGAGCCTGAGACGCCCATCCCCTCGAGGGTGGAGAGGAGAATCTGGTGGTTCACAGTGTCAAACGCCGCAGACAGGTCCAGGAGAATCAGGACAGAGGAGAGCGAGTTAGTTCTCGCTGCGTGAAGAGACTCCGTCACCGCAAGGAGGGCCGTCTCAGTCGAGTGACCCACTTTGAACCCGGACTGGTTGGGGTCCAAGAGGTTGTTTTGGTGGAGATAGGAAGACAGTTGAGTAAAGACAGCAAGTTCAAGTGTTTTGGAAAGAAAGGGTAGAAGAGAAACCGGTCTGAAGTTCTTGACATCAGAGGGGTCAAGCGATGGTTTTCTCAGAAGGGGGGTGACTCTGGCAGTCTTGAAAGCCATGGGAAAGCATCCTGAAACGAGGGATTTGTTGATGAGGTGGGTGAGGAAAGGAAGGAGTTCAATCGCAATAGACTGAAGAAGAGGGGAGGGGATCGGGTCAAGGGAGCACGTGGTGGGGCGATTAGATGTAACAAGGTTTAGGACCTCGTTAGGGGAGCAAGATAGGGTAAGATGGGGAATGGAGAGGGGAGGGGGAGCTGAGGGGGAAGAGCTGGAGAGGGTAGAGCTGGAGAGGGTAGAGCTGGAGAGGGTAGAGAGGGAGAGGGTGGACAGGGACACTGAGAGAGTGAGGGAGAGGATGGACAGGGACCGGGGGGCTGAGAGAAGGAGGACCTGATATCGTTTACCATCTTGTCAAAGAAGTTGGCGAAATCGTCAGGGAGAAGGGAGGATGTAGAAGGAGGGGGTTGGGGTTGGAGGAGTGAAGAGAAAGTTTCTAAGAATTTTTTAGGATTGGAAGCAGAGGTTAGGATTTTGGAGCAGAAGAACGCAGCTTTAGCAGTGGAAAGAGTGGTGGAAAAAGTGGAAAGAAGAGCTTGGAATTTAAGAAGGTCCCCCGGGAGTTTGCCTTTTCTCCATTTTCGCTCAGCCTCTCTTAGTGCGTACTGACAGACGGAGCCTGAGTCCGACAGCCATGGGGCAGGTGGAGTTAGCCGTGCAGGCCTGGAGGTGAAAGGACAGAGGTTGTCCAAAGAAGAGGAAAGGGTGGAGAGGAGAAGGTCAGTAGCAGTATCAGGGGATAGGAGGGAGAAGGATTCAGGGTCAGGGAGAGCAGAAGTAATAGAAGAGGAAAGATCAGCCGGGGAGAGGGAGCGGAGATGACAATGGGTAAACCATGTGGGTAGGTGGAGGAAGTACGGGAGGAGAGGAGAGGGAGAGGGAGTAAGACATGAAATAGTGGTCAGAGAGCTGGAGGGGAGTGACGGAGAGGTTAGCAGTAGAACAGAGTCTAGTGAAGATAAGATCTAGCTGGTTGCCGGCCTTGTGGGTAGGAGGAGAAGAGGAGTGGTAAAGGTCAAAGGAGGAGAGGAAGGAAAGAAGAGGTTCTAATTTATCAGTCTGGATGTTAAAGTCGCCGAGCAGGATGAGTGCGGAGCCATCGTCATGGAAGTGCGAGACAAATGTGTCGAGATCTTCCAAGAACTCACCAAGAGGCCCTGGTGGGCGCTACACAACAGCAATGGTGAGCTTGACTGGATAAGTGACAGTAACCGCATGAAAGAGGACGGGGAGAACTGAGGAACCGAGACAAGAGTGTATTTCCATTTTGGGGAGAATAGCAGGCCAGTACCACCACCTCGCCCAGCAGCTCTGGGAGTGTGAGAGAAAGAGTACACTTCTGACAGAGCTGCAGGTGTGGTGGTGTTTTCTGGCGTGATCCAGGTCTCAGTTAGAGCAAGAAAGCTGAGGGATAGCAAGGAAGCGTAGCCTGAGATGAACTCAGCTTTCGGCACTGCCGACTGGCAATTCCAGAGCCCCCCCGCCACCACTTGCTCAACATGAGCTGAGAAAGTAGGAGAAATGAGGTTAGTGGGGCCACAGCACCTGGGTGTGGCCCAATGTCTACGTGACCACCGAGCAGAGGAGCGGACCGAAATCGGATGCAAACACATGGTTTGACAAATAAAAACGCGGTAACTACACGTTCGAGAAGTCTTAGCTTGACGAAGTCGGGCTTGAAAAAGTCGCCCTGTTGCCTTTGTTCGCCCTCGCCTTCGCCTTCGTTTGCGAGACGCTTCCAACCTCCAGAAGTGCTTAAGGACAGCAATCTACTCATTGTCTGCCAGGAGTGCAAGCTCCTCCCTTGCAATTAGCAAAGCTATTCAGCAGCTGAGACTAAATCACACCTCCTCAGACAGGCAGAAACTCACAGTCCAATCACAACTGAGGCAAGCCTAAGAAGCGGTAGGACTCCACAGCATCAACGAGAGAGTCGCACAGGGTGATAGGGGCAGGTGGGGCTACGTTCATCCTGAAATGCACAACCATCTCCACGTCGTTTAGACAATTACAATGCCAGTACCAATACCAGTAGCTACCCTTAAAGTGATACCAACACCAATAGAGTACTTCATCCAATTAGTTAATGGAAGCTTTGTGAGTGTACTAGCTAGCTAATCGCCGCCACACTTCACAACTTTTCCAGCCTGCACATCTCAAGGATATAGGAAGTCCAGTTTCAGCTTTTGCTTCAGACTGTATTCATCTTCTGGAGCTACAGCTGAACTTCTGATTCACCCAGAATCAGAATGAAAGTATTTTATTCTTGCTTTAACTAAGTTGTCTTTATAGCTGTACCTAGGTGCCACCATAACCCAGGACCTCATGTGGGAGCTGAACATCAGCTCAATCACCAGGAAGGCTCAGCAGAGGATGTACTTCCTGAGGCAGCTGAAGAACTTCAACCTGCCAAAGATAATGATGGTGCACTTCTACACAGCCAACGTTGAGTCCATCCTCTGCTCCTCCATCAGCGTCTGGTACGCGCATCATTCGCTGCAATCTGCCGTCCCTCCACGACTTGTTGGCCTTTAGGCCCTCAGGAGGGCAAGAAAGATTGTAGCCAACCCCTCTCACCCTGGACACAAACAGTTTGAGTCCCTTCCCTTTGTCAGGAGGCTGCGGTCCATCAGGACCAAGACCTCACGCCACAAGAACAGTGTCTTCCCATCTGCAGTCTGGTTCATCAATAAAGCCTGGGACCCCCACTGACTCAGACACTTACCATTACACACTCTTGCACATCTTTCTCTCTTAATATACACTTGACACTTTAATAATATACTTGTTTTAACATAATCTTATTAGTTTGTTTGTTTACCATATTTCATTATATGTATTATTTTGTATATTTATATATTTTCCAGACAAGGTATGACAAGAGTTAACAAGAAATTTCTCTCTTGGTCAACAATAGTTTTATAGTATCATAAGTTGTATTTTATAGTCTTTTATAGCCTGCAGTTAGATGTGCCCTTAGTAACTATGATGTACCTGATAGTAACAATCTGGCCCACATCCAGAGCGTAGTCATTCAGCTGGGCGATGAAGATGGCGGCCACTGCCTCATATAGCGCTGTCCCGTCCATGTTAATGGTGGCACCCACTGGGAGGACGAAACGGGTGATCCGCTTGTCAATGTGATTGTTCTCCTCGGCACATCGGAAGGTGACGGGCAGGGTGGCAGAGCTGAAAGACAAGACAGCTGTTGGCACACAATGTTTTTTTGTTCCCAAATATGAAAATGTTTGATTTGGCTTTCCAAGCAGAGTGAGGGGCACAGTGAATTCTGACCTGGAGGAGATCATGAGTGCTGTCACCAGGGCCTGGGCCATTCCCAATGTGAATGTATACGGGTTCTTCCTCACAATGACAAAGAAGATCAGTGGCAGACAGATAGTGGCGTGGATAGCTAGACTGAGAGACAAAACAGACATTATTATAGAACAATATTCTATATTCTGTGTTACAGAACTAGATACACTTTCATATGCCTTTTGGATTCTGTGCCACAACTCTCATACTGTCACATGTTCATTTTGATACAAATATAAAGACCAGGTTGTGTTTTTAACCCCATACCTTCTTAAAATAGTGTTTACTATCATTTACATTCATACATGAAACAAAGTTTACTGTTGCATGGGCTTAAACAGCCCAATGGGGCAATTGTTAAAGGAATAGTTCAACATTTTTAGGAGTAATCTTGCCTTATTTTAGAGTATGTAGTTAACCTAGCTTAACAAAAACTGGAAGCAGGGTTAAACACTAGCTTGGTTCTTTCAAAATCATAAACTATATGCCTACCAACAATTGGTGTTTATTCCCAAACTAATTAGATGCAAGTTGTCAATTAGTGCTCATTACAATTGTTGGTAGGTGTATTTTTTAATGCCAACTATTTCCCTTTGCTTCCAGTCTTAATGCTAAGCTAGGCTAACTCCTGGCCCTCCTGGCCCTAGCTCGGTATCAATCTTCTCATCTTACTCTCAGAAAAAACCCAATCAAGTATTTTTCACAAAATGTTGAAGTATTCCTCCAAAGTGTTAAAAAACAATTGATACATTTTAGGATAAAAATGTACTTCAACTTGCACTTTGCTCAAAGACAAAGTCAAGGCTAAAATAAGTCAGTAGTACCAGGTAGAAAGTGTAAGCTCTTTTTATCAGCAGGCTGACAACCATGTAAGCTCGGGGCCTGAACAATTTCTCCATTTGATTTTATTCAAACCCAGTGAAAAGCTGCAATACAATGATGTTCCTTAAAACTAAACTTTGAGCAACAGTGGCAAGTTGTACAATGCACAATTCTAGTCATTATTGGGAAACAACTATTTACCAATGACTCTTCACACATGTGATTAAGTGAGGTGTCCAAGTTAGAAATCATTACATCATCATTCATCATGATATTGCATCACAGTGGGTGTAAATATTTTACTGCATAAAAAAATTGCCAATTACATTTCATGTTTGTAATGTGATCACTGTCCGTAGTTTTGAAATCACTATAGCTCACTTCATTCCTTGCTTCCAGAATGAATGCTCTGATCAAGATAAACAATGATGAAGGCCATTGAATAAAGGAGAACGAGTTCAAATCAGTCAGTTAACTGACTGATTACTGATTACTTTTAAATAGATTTCAGCTGCAGCTCTTATAAAAATGCACATTTAGAGAGATTTGACTTTACTTTGACATTAAAGAGACTTCCTCTGTTGATCATGTCAAAAACTCTTTATTACATTCGCTGTGATTCATTGTCATAAAGCAATAATGCATGAAAATGTTTTTTCATAGGCTATAAAAGCTGTATTCAGAACATTACAACAAAGTGTGACCATTGCGTGCAAATGTCGCCACAGGAGCACTGGGAGCCTTGGACCGACCCTGTGACCTAACTGGAGGGGATTTACTGTACAGTCTTTAATGGTGTCACTTAGATTTAGTGGCATGGGCGAAGCTTTCATTACTGCAGCTGCAGGTTGAGCAGTTTTAAATGCCCTTGGCCCTTATCAGTGCCTACACAGAGCTCAGCTTTTACTGTATCACTGGAGGGTGAATCGGCCCAAATGTCAACCATAAATCCCGGTGTCTGGAACAGGCGGATACAGAGTAATGGGACAGCTTACCCACTCAGCACCGTCACCATATAAAGACCCATCTTCTTGAAGATCTCCCAGTCTTCAACCTCGATGATCTTAGCTGCAATTAGGAACAGGATCCCTATTGGCATGTAGCTGAAAAAACACATCAAGTTGGAGTCATTTGGTGTAAAGAATATAAGATTATAGCAAATAGTGTGCAACAGCTAAAATGATAACTAGACTAAATCACAGGTTCGAGCTTCTCAAATATGAATATATGCTGATTTTCTTAGTGTTCTATGTTCCAAATATGTTATCCCACAAAATCCCTGTGGGAAGACAGAAAGAGAGACATAGTGTTACCAATATGTTTTCTAGCCTGACAAGCAGTCAGTAATAGAGTGTTGGGGGAGCTACTTTGAGCCTGTAGCTGGTGAAGCTACAAGCTACTCTTCATTGGAAAGTACTAAATCTACAGCAACACTACAGTTTTATTGTCTTCCTCAGTTGCTCTGCTTCCAGTGCAGCTTGTTTTAAGTAGAGCTTTTATCCAATCAGATCTCACCTCTGTGTCTCTAGGTAGAACAGAGCCAGAGGCCTGCAGACTCACAATTGCATCCATGTGCACTTTAAGTGAATGGGGACGATATTGTTGATTGTCATGGTGTTCAACCAATCAGATCTTTAGTTTGACATGTTGGGCGTATTCTTTGACGTGTCAGAGCTGCTAGCTGGCCTACAAGTACGTGATTGGTCAGTGGGCTAGCGTGACATGTTGGGCGGTGACAATCCCAAAATCTGCTGCCTCTGTGGAGCGGACATCTTCAGCCTCAAACGCATTAAAACGTATTCAAGAAATACAACTGGGGAGGCTCGACTGTCTTCACTGGCGTCCATGAATGGAGAAGGACTTCTTACTGGAACTAAAACACACGGATGTACTGAACAACCGTGAGATTAAACTCTTTGTTAACAAAGAAAGGAGGATGGACTTTGTCTTTAAATAGTGAACAGCAGCTCTGGTAAGTTAAATGCGTTTGTTTTTACATCTGCAGTAGCTTTAATATGCTTGTTTATATATTATTATTTGTACAACTTGTTTTTATGAAGATGGATTTTTGTTTGGTTTTATATGTGATAGGAACCATTGGGAACCATTGTTGCTCTGGGGACATATTTTGCCAACTTGGCGACTCTCTCGCTAAATCTGGAGATTTTCCAAACCCCCATGGCGACTTGTTTTGTCAAAAGCTCCTAGCGACTTGTTCTGGTGTTGGAGACTTTTGTGGTGTTTTGACTCATAAAGCAGTACGTTCTGCACTGTCGTGAACGAGCAGCGCGAGCTGCCGTGAGCCCCTCCTCCGCCCCAAAGCACACACAGGCACAGCAGTCCCAGCTGCAGTCAGAGCAGAGAGGAGACGCACTCTATCTACAGGTGTTGGCTTCATTTTGACACAAAACAAATAATAACCGTAGCTGTGTTTCAGCTGCAGGACAGCAGTGAAGGCCCAGGTATAAAATGCACGGCTCGCCACTGCAAAAATGTATATACATAATAGTACATAATGGAGTATTACTTAAGAGTAATAAGTACTTCAATTTGTATGACTTCTGTTACCAAGTCTGTGGTCATGCTAGGACAGAGTTATGGGAAACAGCACCCCAGAAAGGGCTGTATCCTGTGTTCTTGCTAGATGTCTCATGTGTGGCGGCCATACATTAAGGGTTTTTGTTTCGACAATCTTTAGGAATAAGAGGAAATATTGTGTTTGAGTTTATATTTGCTCTTCATCTCACCAACTAGACTAGTTGTTGCTTTTTCTTAAACTCATTGTCTTAGCACATGGAATTTGCAGGCTGAGGAAGATCTCAAGATGCAATAGAAACCCTTACAAATGCTAGTAAGTGGAACTTGAGTTAAGATTTGGTTTTGTTAAACTATCGTTTCCAAGATCAAGAGCTTTCAAGCCTTTTTTTGCAGATCAGGATTCATTCTTCAAAAGTACTCAAAGGTGCATTTGTATCGTCGTCCAAGTTTTAAAAACTGAAAGTAAGATCATGAGTCCACCATGTCACTAAATGTCGTCCGTCTGGAAACCCATAACTGTAGATCAGTCTTTCATACATACCACATAATGATCTGGACCAGTTTCATGGTTGCTTCGTTCAGCGCATCAAAAAATTCCAGGAGGATACGTCCTCTTTCACCCATCTTCCCAATGACAAGGCCAAAAGCAACACAGAACACGATAATCCCCAATACGTTGATTCCATCCGAATACGTCCCAACGATTTTATATTCCTTGGTTATGTTCTGCCAAGAGAGGACACAAGGAGGTTATTCATTCAGCTAACCAAGAGCAGGTCAGGAAGCTGCTTTCACAACCACATTAGCTTTCTCTAAAGAGCCATTGATGAGCTGTGCAAATGTTTCCTACAGGATCACAGCCCAGTGACCCGTGGCTACTTTACTTCTGATGCATTTAGATCAGACGCGGGTTGCCAGGTGCAGAAACATGACACGTAAAGTGCAGCAGATGGATCCACATGGACACACCGTCGTATGTAAAGACCAAAGCCCCAACAGACATGTTAATGGATGTTCCCAACAGAAGATACGTGTGAACTCTGGTGCTCTAGATGAACAGAATAGAGTAACGTGCACACCTACCTCTACCACCGACATGATAGTAGTGGCGAGAGGTGGAATTGTGGTGGTGTTGGCTGAAACCTTTGGAGGCTCCAGCTCTTTGCGCTTGGTCTTGTACTAGAGTGTGGTCAAATTTCACAACATCAGAGTTATTTCAACATGGCTACAGACTTGTACTCACCACACCCTGATGTAGGGTTAAATGATAAACATGTGTAGAAAGTGGAACAGAGATGAATGATGGATGTGCAAAGCCTCTTACCTGCTGAAAACAAGCCTGCACCAGATTTTCGGGGAACATGTTTCTGTAGAAAAACAAGATGGGGGATGAATGACAGACACTGACTAATGATGTGTATTACACTGACAGATGGGCCGTTGCAACTACTCTTTATGTTGGTCAAAACGAGTCATATCAATTAGGAGGATGTAAATGTAATTTATTGAGGCAAAGGAGTTTGCAGATACCTACTAGCTAGGATTTTGTCAACAAAATGTCGTGGGAATTGGATTTGCATGTCATGCTGTACATTGTTTTCAACTAAATCAATTGTCATACATTCAAGAAACTGAAGGTTGGATATGTGAACCTCAGAGCTCTGGAATTAAAGGCCACGTTATGAGTACTTGGATCAGCTCACAGCTTCCTGACAGCCGAGTCAACTTTCCATGTTGACGTATCTTTATGAGTTGAAGTCATTTCTGAGCCGGCGTAACATTCCGAGTTAAATTGATAAACGTTAACTGTTGATGTTAACTTTTAAAGTTTATATCAATTTTCAAGTTGACCAACGTTTTTGAGTTGGCGAAACCTTTTCAAGTTGCACAAGACACAAAGAGGTGGTAGGCATTAGGAGAAGGGTTTGGTGGCAGGCTCTTCACCCCGCCTTCGACTGTGGACATTCAAAACAAGTATAAAGACTTTTGATGTAGCTGAACAACATCAAAAGGGTTAATACTTCTTCATAATGTGAGTTTAGCTCATTTGAAGCATAAAGGCAGAACTCAGGTGATAAATGATTACTGACTGATCACCACAAGTCAAGTATTTCTATTTTTAAACCTTATCTGGGAAAGACCTACGGTTGCAGTCTCTACAACAACAATACATGTTATTTGTATTGTATTGTTTTTTTAACAGCAGACACTACACTGTATGTATGTTTCCAAGACAAATTTCCTTCGGGACAATAAAGTCTATCTTATCTTATCTGTCACTTTAACATCTTGATTTTTTATCTTCATTTATTACTTGTGAGCGATGCTGCTGTAATCCTGTAATCTCCCCACTGAGGGACTAATAAAGGATTATCTTATCTTATCTTGTCTTATCTGAATGATTGGGTATTTCATGGTTATGAGAAAAATGCATCACATGGCTGGGAGGTCACCTGAGGAGGTCCAAGAGAGTGTCAACTGTTGTGACGTTGGGCGTTGTCCCGGCTCTGTCAATGTGCTCAGCTGTCTGAGAGACTCCCGGTTTGATAGTCATCACCAAAATAATCCCTGCAAATGATAACAACTTGACTCATTCAGGTTTAATATCAACCACCGTTTTTACACAACACATTTGAGTGATTTAACTGTAAAGCGACTACTGACAACTAGACAAGGGGAGAATATAATCAACTCACCAAGAATAACTGCAATGATGGTTGTTGAGAAGTAATAAATAACAGCTCGCAGACCTATTTTTCCTGATACCTCAGAGTCCAGGGCTGCAACACCTGTGGACAAAAAGCACAATATTGAATTGAGTTCCAAACCAAAAGCTTGTTCTCAGGTATCAAAAGAAAAGAATGAAGATTTTAAAGTCGGATGTGATCGAGCTCTAAATCAAAATCTTCACATTTGCATGTGAATATACAATCCATTTATCTGGTCAAAACGTTTACAGATTAAAACCTCAGCTAGCATTCATGGTGTAGACAGGTAATAAGTACAGACTGCAACCAACGTGGGCCAAGCATGTCGTACTACAGTGGACGACGCAAAAACCCAAATGGCTCTGTCTAGAACCAGTGTTTGGTTTGTCCATCCTGGGCTACTGTAGAAACATGGTGGTGCAACATGGCGGATTCACTCTGTATGTAGATAGAAATGGTTCATTCTAATCCAACAAACAATACAAGTTTTTTCAGGGAATATACAATAAAGAAAACCTACTTACATCAATATCATATTCTAATTCTGAAAATAGTTCCCCTAAATGCTACACCTTTAGTCTCGAGGCTTCACTAAGATAGTAGACCAGTAGGTAGTAATCACAAAAGTGTCTAAATGAAAGTAGCAGATGTAAATGTAAATGTATCTTAAAGCTAAAACAAATATTTTAGGTTCCGGTTTGTTGACCTAAACTAGTTAAAAATGAACACAGAGGAATATTTAGTTATATTACTGATATATATCATATTTATGTTAATTATGTTCAAGTTACCTGTTATCATGCTTGAAATGATGAGTGGGAGGATGACAAGCTTCAGCATTCTCATGAGGATCTCTCCTGGGAAGCCGAAATACTGCTTGTGAAGGTGGGAGAGGGATGTATACTCTCTGACCACAACGCCCAAACTGATCCCTGATCAGGAGAAAGACAAAATCACATCATAAAGAATTCTTGGTCTCAGCTGAAAAAAAGGGCAAGTCCTTCGCTGCATATACAGTTGTTTTCATAAGTTTACATACCCTGGCAGAATTTGTGAAATGTTGGCCATTATTTTGACAGATCATGCAGAAAACCTTTCTGTTATTTCAGGATAGTGGTCACGTGAAGCTATTTATCATCACATAATTGTGCGTGCCCTTTTTAAATCACAATGACTGAAATCACCCTGATCAAAAGGTTAAACCCTCAAATGTTTGGCCTGATAATATACACACACACAGGTTTAAGGGTAAGTTTCCCCACCTATGACATGTTAGATTGTAATTCGTGTCTGTGTATAAATAGCCAATGAGTTTCCTAGCTCTTGAGAGATCCCTGCACATTTTCAACCAGGTCTGAAGTTTATGGCAGCATGTTATCAGAAAATTTTGAAGGACAATTTGCTTTCATATGTTGGAAAGCTTATGAAGTCTCCTGACCTCAATATAATTGAGCCACTTTGGGGAGATTTCAAACGTGCAGTTCATGTAAGACAACCCAGTAATCGACAGGACCTGGAGGCTTCTTTCCAAGAAGAATGGGCAGCTTCACCATCTGAGACACTAAAGGGGAGCATCCACATCTATCACAAGAGACTGTAAGCCATCGTTGATGCTGAAGGGGGCAATACACAGTATTAGGAACTAAAGGTACGTTCACACCGGACGCGTCGATTTTTTGACGCGCGTCGGGATTACATACAAAGTCTATGCACAGACGTGATGAGACTGGCCCGCCGCGATTTTGCGATGGCGCGGCGCGTTGGACGCCACAAAATCGCCAACGCGCGAGTTGAAATTTTTCAACTTCTGCAAAATATTCGCGTGACGCTGTGGCGCGATAGCCTATCAGCGTTGAGTTGCTCCTCCTGTCATCACTGACTTCCTGCCGTTGTTGAATCAGGAAATAAATCCTGTAGCCCTCTGTGTTCACCCAGAGCTCAACGATACCTCATATCAACAGAGACCGGACCAAACTATGTGTATACAAGTTATTTCGGAGTGTCGGTTTATTGCCGTTGAATCACAGCCAAATCAGTTTATTTTGTGTTCCTACAGCTGTAATAAACAGCGACCTGTGGCCCCGGGCAGACTGAACGGACCAACCCGTTGGAAATAAATAATCCACAGAGCTCTAACTATTTTAAGTGGATGGCAATTTATAGTTAAAAGAGGCAGTATTGTTTTTTATGATCGGTCTTCTCTGGCTGGTTGGTGCATAAGAACCTCTGCTCTCTGCATGGAGGCTTGCCACTGCAGTCTAAGTTGATGGTGGCTAACCTTCTTTTTGGACATGGTGCAACTGCTGTCCATGGCAACCACAGAAACAACACTCTGTAAAAACAATGCCACGGAAAATTTGATTCACATTCTATAAAATATACACCTCACCAGCAGCAAACTAATGAAGAGCAAGAAAAACAGTGAGAATCTGGTGGACTTGAAGAGAAGAAGCACATGACCTCAACAGTTTCTACTAACAATGACTTGTGTGTGATTGTTTTGCCTTGTGGATTTCAGTAATTATTCAGTTTGTGATGGTAACGTCCCATTTAGCACATCAGAGAAACCACGAGTTGGGAAATTACAAAGCCAGCGGCTGATTCATTCTGCTGAGTCCAACTGAAAAGATAGATGAAGGTATGAGTGAATGTTTAACTTATTCATTCTCAAAGTCTGAACCTGGTTATGATACAAACAATAACGTTCCGCTTCTGTCTGGATGTGAAAGTGCTGGAGTAGCATCAGCCAACCCAGCAGCAATTTCTAGCATATGATTCAATTCATCAAACATCATCATTTCTTGCATTGTAATCAGAGGAAAGGGATCATTTAATATCAGTTGGAAGCTCATGATGTTGTAAAAGGAATTTTGGCGAAGAAATATAGCATACACAAAAGGATCTCAAGGGTAGCATCCCGTCGTTAACAAACCGAAGATGTACCGTTAACAAACCTCACATTGCCTGTAGATGGCGCACATCAGCACGTTGTAGCTACAGGTCATAGCTGCAGGTCCACAACCTTCGGTCTGGACCTGCTGCTCACACTGTGTGCTCCATTCTCACTCCATGGTTTCATAAGCGCACCAGACACATGTCAGTATCACTGACAGTAAACAGAGAGCACTGAAGGATCACAACATACCTGGTACGCTTCAGACTCCGATGAGAACTTGGCAAAATCTTACTTGCTTTGTCAAAAATACAAAAGAGAATATTTAAAATGTTTCCGCCTCCGAAGATAGTAATAATCTCTCATTTTGGATGTGAGGTCGTTTGTAATCCAGCCTTTATTACTGTTTATTATCATGTCTCCTGAAATATCAGTTCACATTATGCCAGAACATCAACTAACCAAACACCTGGAAAAAAGAATTAACTTACAAAACAGATCTTTCTTGTACAATGATTAGAGGCAGGCTAGAAATATGCATCAATATGCAGCTGAAAGATTTGCTTGGTAGCCAGGAAGTTCGAGTGATGGCTAATGTGTGCGCAGGTCACAGTACAGCTGGTAATTATTACCAAAGCAGGTAGTGTATTTGTTAAAACACAATGTGTTTAATGTTTGATCCTCTGTGACACACTCCAAGTTAAGTAAAGGCTAACGTGCTAACGTGCTGAGCTAGAGTAGCCTGCTAAAACTGACCCTCGTTGTTCTTTGTGAAGCTTGATGGAAGTGATGTAATGTAGCCGCGGTGTGTTTTATTTGGAGTTATGCACCGGACTCAGTTTAAAAATAGCCTTTTAAATGCTACATTGTTTGTCAGCAATCAGTCATACGGTGACGTAGGAGGCTATTTGGTATTGTGTGCTCTGACTGATGTGGCATGCAGTCATCATTTAGTTTGAATGAAAACTCAATTCCTGGTGTTCTTCACCTCTATTTTGGTAAAAGGAAATAATGGAAGTGACAGGTGAACCAGCTTTAAAGGTCATTTGTTGGCTGTGTTTTGGATTTAGTTGATATCGATGTGAAGAGTGGTTCTTGAGGATTTGGTAAAGTAACTTAGAAATATTTAAAGAAATTGTTAAATATAAGTATATTTGGTAAATGGATTTAAACTTTCTGGTTCTACCATGGAAGGTGCCACCTGCGCGAACTAATCCATTCACATGGTCAGTACATAGAGCCGGGGATCAACCCGCCGTCCTCTGACTGAAGGAGGATCCGCTCTACGGATGACCACAGAGGAGCGGTGTAGAGTGGTGGGAGGTGATAGTACGAGTGATGAGTGCTCGTCATGAATTAGTCAGCTTCAAAGGTGTTGCTAGGTGTATTTTTGAACTTTGGACAGAGCCAGGCTAGCTGTTTCCCTCTGCTTCCAGTCTTTATGCTAAGCTAGGCTAATTGCCCCCTGGCTGTAGCTCTGTACTTGAACACACAGACATGACATTGAGTTTCCCAGCTCACTCTCACGAAGAAAGCAACTCAGCCAAAGGTGTTGAACTCTTCCTTTAATGTGCATGCAATGTGAATGTGTTGTGTAATGCCAGCAGACACAGACTGTAGCAGAGGACACGCAGCGCGCGCTGCTGGGACTCCTCACAGACCCAGAGTCAGCTGTCCCTTCAGTCTGGTCACGTTTGACTAAGACACGTCCAGACAGACGGAGGACAGAGGCTGTGTCTCCTCACCCACACCACCCATCCACCATTCTCTTATGAAAGATCATTATGAATTATCATTATCCTTTACACACATGCAGCACGCAGTGTTGCTGTTTCGTCCAGCAGTGGCCAGCTGGTGCAGGAGAGGTTGATTTATTTACAGCAGTGACAGCTGCTGAAAGCAAACGTGAACGCTAAAGCAGAGAGGGTGAACAGATAAACAGCGATGAACATATCATTCTCTCAGCATACATGATGAGGCATTCAGGGGCTTCCACGTACCGAGCAGCACCGCCAGAATCGTGGCAATCAGGAGCCAGTTCTTCTTCAGCAAGCCTTTGAAATTCACGCCTCGTCGCTCTTTGTTACCCATCATGTCCACGGTGTTGTTATTTCTCAAAAAAAGAGAGAGAGAGAGAGAGAGAGAAATCACAATGGAGACGCCACAGACTCCTGCGGGTTTGGATGTCAAGAGGCAGACGACGCAGAGCAGGATGGAGAAGCCGCGTTGCTATACAGCGGAGGATGCAGCCGTCAGACGCTGCTGCTGGCCAGCGATGGTGTGAGGCGGGGTGTGTGTGTGTGTGTGTGTGTGTGTGGATGAGAGACAGAGAGAGAGAGAGAGAGGGAGGGAGCGGGGAGCGAGACGGTCCCCTTCTCCCTCTGCCACCCTTCCCCCACACAAGGTGTCTCTGACATTTTCTCATTTTCATGAGTGACATCAGTCTGTGTTGTAAGTACAATGATGAATTATATCAAACTTCCCTATTTTGAAACACATTCAATGTTATAGCATGATTCCAAAATGTTCTATGATCTAAGCAGCTCATCAAGGTAAAACTATGAATAATGTATCTCAGTCTGGATTCCATCAAATATTTGGTGGTCTTGCTATTGAAGCTGTACCCAGACAGACCCCTAAGTACCCCTAAGAGCCCAATATGATCAGAATCCTAACACATGAATTCACTGACCAACAATGACGTTAACAGAGAGAATATAACATGGTTTACCCAGATAAAGTGGTTTAATAACCACAGATAAAGTCCATGCTCACTGATTTATCTTGTTAGAAGATGAGAAACATAATATTGTGGCTTTTTTGATTGACATCACTTCACACCTGAATGAACTGAATTTAAAGCTGCAGGACAACTCAGTCCTGCAACTCAGTACTTTATTTTAAGATGCACATTTTTGAAAAGCTTTCTGTTATGTCAGTTATTCTTTATTTCAGCCCTTATTTTACTTGAAATGAGAAGAACATTTATTTATGTATTTCTATGTATTATTTATAATCCATCCAGTTAAATTTGAAAAGTGAGAATAATAATTGTTAAAATATAATTGATGTGTCCTAACCCTAACCCTTCTTTATTTGATTTAACAGTTGTTGACTACACAGAGACGTTACTACTATATATATATATATATATATATATATATATATATATATATATATATATATATATATATATATATATATATATATATTAATTTCTTTTAACTTGTCTTGTTCTGTGTTTTTCTGTTTTTCTATATATATATATATATATATATATATATAGTATAATAAATTAAAACAATTATTAAAAATGAATAACTTTGTGATGATGAACCACTGCTTACAGGTATCTATTATGTCATATACTGCCATCTACTGTAGCATCTTGGGACTAGATCGTGTGACAAATAGTCACATGTCTACGTCTACTTTCTCTCTGAGCTCTCAACTCAACCCGACCACCCAAAACTGTGATCTTGGAAACTAATGAAAAATAAAACCTGAAATACTCTCAATGACAATTTTTGTAAAATATTTGTTCTATTATATCTGCAAAACATGGTTATAGTTAGACAACAAAAAAAGGTGGACCTCCATTATAAAACCTTAATTGGATTCTGCTTGGCTGTTAACTGCATCTCGCAGTCTTCCTTCAGTAAATGGAAATGGTCACATGACCTACAGTCACATGATGGTTGTGTATGTGTGGAGATGGTAGCCTCTGTGTCCGATCAAAGATGGCCTCTCACATCTCTCAGATGAGAATGTTTCTCTTGTCATCCACTAACTCCTGGTTGATGAAGTCAGATCCTCCACTTAAGCAAAAGTACCAAACTACAATGTAACATTACTCAATAACAAGCGAACGTTCTGCTTTTTAAAATCCTATGTAAGTAAAAGTGCAGAAGTATTATCAACTGAATTGACTTACAGTATTTAAAGTAAAAGTACTTGCTTTGCAGAAATCAGCAAGTTTAGTCTAGAGGTTCCCAACCTATAGGGGTCCGGCCCCTCCAAAAGTGTCACAAGATAAATCTGAGGGGTTGTGATGATTAAAGATACAATGTGTAGTATCTGGTCACTGCTTCGAACAAATAAGGGGCAACACCACAACTACTACTACTACTACTACTACTACTACTACTACTATAACTAACAGCAAAATTCAACCAAACTGCTGCAACTCTGAGAGTCGGGAGTTAATAATAATAATAATAATGCATTTTATTTGTAACGCACCTTTCATTCAGAAAATCTCAGTGCCAGGAGGTTGCTAAAAAAGAGAGAAAAGAAAAGGATATGCTAATGATACTAAGCTGTATGTGCCGATAAAGGCGGATGATCATTCCCACATTATTAAATTAGAGGGCTGCTTGTCTTCAGATATTTTCAGATTAAACTGAGATGGTGGTCATTGGCCCTGCTTGACAGAGACAGTTTGATCTTTATCTGAAGTAAGGGTCTAAGGACAGAGGGTGTCATATGCTGTATAGATTGTAAATCCCCTTGAGAAACATTTGTGATATTGGCCTATGTATAAAACCTTGTACTATTTATTGACTTGAGTTTATTTCTAAAGTGAGATATTTGCAATTTAAAACTGAACTCGTGGCACTTTGGTCACATCAGCAACACTTTAAAGAATTCCTTCACACCAATCTTTTCTTTGCTGACCTCCAGTGGTTTAACTTTTCACCTTGATGCAGTGAAGCACCGGTGGACTCCAGGACACTGTGACGTCACTGTTGCTTGTGGTTCGAGGTGCACAGCACGTTTGTAAAAAGAACACAAACTACTACTACAGTAGTACTACTAGTGCCACTACTACTACTACACTACTTGTCAGCCTGGCGTTAAGTTAATCTTCAAAACAATGGTTCCTAACCTTTCGGTTTTTTTGTTCTTTTGCCATGGTAAATATCCGAATCATTGCTTAGCATTGAATGGGCTTCCAGATAAGTCTCAGGCTGCCATCTACCGGTGATGTGCCACATGACACTTTCAAATACTTTTATTTTGAAGACTAACCGGAAATCGTATTCTAAATAATCCTCGGCTGTGGCATGTTAGACTGAGCCAGTCGTCCAGGGGAGCGCCAGCCACCAGGTCTTGACTGTTGGTGAGAATATGAGAGGAAGTCTCATGTGTTAACCTGCTAGTCACCCG
The DNA here is from genome assembly GCA_028022725.1 of Lycodopsis pacificus. Lineage (NCBI taxonomy): Eukaryota > Metazoa > Chordata > Actinopteri > Perciformes > Zoarcidae > Lycodopsis > Lycodopsis pacificus. The sequence goes on from CM051710.1 coordinate 1,254,511, forward strand.
GTGTACAGGCCACTGTACAGCAGCATCCATCTGAGCACGACTGCCCGACCGGCCCGGTGGCTGCCAAACTGGCTAGCTAGCTAGCTAACCTCAACCCGCTAACTTCGCCAGTTTAAGGCGGTTTAACGGACAGACAGTGTGTGGAAAGCGGGGCCTCCGGCTAGTACGACTCGGTTTACAGCTGGAGAGCTGAACACCCCTGTTTATTTTCCGAAGCAACATCCTGCTGAGATGGGTGAGTATACCGCTAGCAACCAGCGCACTCTGAGCCGAGTTAGCTAACAAGAACTGTTCTTACCACTTAACGTTAACGTTAGTTAAACCTTAAAATGGTAATTTAAACGCGTCATGTATGGTTGATTTGTATGTATCATGCAATAATGTCTCTATATCACTGTGATTCCATCTCACCGTATAGCTTTCTGCTTTCTAACTCTGTTAGTTAGTCATATGAAAAGCTGTCTGTAGCTAAATCATGTATCCGTGCGCGTGCTTCGGTCCTCGGGTGGGGTAGCTTCCCTGACTCTCTCTCCGTGCTCTATCCGCTCTCTGTGGTCCTGATGGTTTTCAATTTGGCAACGCCAGCTCTGACAATATGATGTAGTCGCTTTGCCTTCGCTGTTATTCAGCGGGAATCTGAGATGGCTTCAAGGTCCCAGTGGCCAAATGAATGTGCATCCCCTGAAATAGCAGCGCTGATGTAGATGGCACTCCTCCATCTCCACAGCTGTTATGCAATAGGCTCCAGCAGCCCACTTCGTGTTGCTGTTTGTACTGCACTGCTCTCTAGAATGGAACTGCTTATACTGCTTATTGATCATGGACACTCTGATTACTGATGTTTTTGTAGTGTAGTAGTCGCATCTCTGAATACAAATTTACTTTTAAAAACATGCTGTATATTCACTTCATATTACCTCTCCATCCATCACATTTATAACCAGTTCCCACATCTGGCACATGTGGGTGGCACATAGAGCATTATTTTTTTGCCAGTGTATGAGGTATTTCATAAGGTCTAATCCTGGGCGGGATCACTCATGTTGTCACTTGATATCAGGCATCTATCATGGAGGATGGATGTGTGGGTTGTGCAGTGTACAAGCAACCGACAGAAACAACCAGGTCACTGCAACAGTGTCTGCAATCCTTATGCAACTTATCAATACCTGGTTTGTTGGCACAATGCTGGGACAGCAGTTCACACTGCTATTGCAACACTTCTTAGCATTTCAGATGATTAAAATGAATTGTATTCTTTATTGACGGTCAATGAAATAGACGAGAAAGTAGTGTGTCAGCCTCTAGTGTAATTAGAGTGTGTTCTGGACCAAACCCGACAGGCCAGTCTAATCAGATTTAGCAGAGACTGTAGGCTGTGAGTAATTATGCAGCCAGAAACGGAGCGTTATAGACTCAGTGAATAAGCATCCCGCTAGTTCATATAACACATACTGAATTTAAGGAACTTGCTTTATAGGCATTCATCAGCCATTAAGCACATAGTCACCTTAGGATGTTATGAGGAAATAGACAGTCTGTAATTAGTTTATTTCATTGATCAATAAGAATAACCGGAAGGATGTCCTAGACGTGCAGCAGTTCTACATCTTCAGTATCTGTGGTTAACATGGCTGCCAGTGTAGTAGATTGATGACTTGTAGTCCTCTTAATTGAGTAAAGAGAACAAGACCAGTATATAGCTGGACCATGTATGGTCAATGTGTCGTCATCGTGTCAACGCTTGGCTTTTTATTTCAAGATGGACGAGTTCAACCTTTTTTTCGCTCTTTATTGAATACAGAAGTTTGTGGAACATGACATAAGTTCATTGCAATAAAACTGAGGACACAACTGCCACATATACTGCACATGATCTAATAAAAGCCAATAATGTCAATTCATTTTTCGGTAATATGTCTGATATGCCTTTTAAAAAGGACGGCCAATTTGTTTTAAAATGCTTAAACAGAAAAAAAATCTATTTGAATAAATACTGTTTTGCCAGCTCAATAAAATAGTTTTCAAGATATACAACTTTTCAGCCTGTCATTACACATATGTGATGATACAGTATCTATATCTTGTCAGGCTGGCAACCAGAAATCAGCATTTGGTTACCAGAACTTCAAATATGGTTTCCATTTTAATCACCTTATATTTTTTGTATTTAAGATTTAGATTTCCGAGAGACTTTGCTACATTTATGACCAAAATACACATAACATCGGAAAATAGTTTTGTCTTTTGTCATTTTTGTGTGTTTTTCTTGTCCCGTGTCAGTCGTTAGTTGTGTATGTATGTATATGTATATATGTGTATATATGTGTATATATGTGTATATATATATATATATATATATGTGTATATATATATATATATATATATATATATATATATATATATATATATATATATATATATATATATATATATATATATATATATATATATATATATATATATATATATATATATATATATATATATACATACATACATACATACACTTGGAGGCCTGGACATATTCAACACATTGAAGGTCATATTGAATGTGAAGCATGCTCATGAAAATAATCTCCGCTTACATATAGTTCTTTTAGAAAGATGCTCAAAAACAACTTAATGTAACACTGCAACCAGAGAATAGAACCGATATCTACTCAGTGTCCAGATTTCTGCCTACTTGCTCTTGTTGAAGAAAATAAGTAGGGCTGGCCCCGAATATTCGTTGGCTGGCTAGGTATTTGGTTTTCGATTTTGGAATTGAGATATTCGTTGTTTTTTTAACCCCTCTGGATTACAAACATGCATAAAACACAACAAACCTTTTGGGAAAGATGTTTTTATTAAATAACAATACAAACTACTGTAGAATAACAAACCTTAAAAACAAAAGGCTTTAATTAAACCGAAGGACACACTTGTGGCCTAGCTGTGCCGTTCATCTCAAGCAAGAACAGAGAAATGTCTGGCTGAGTCCTTCATGCCATGGAGACGAGCCAAGTTGGAGCTCGGGCCCAAAGAGCTGAGTGGAAGCCTGGTTGCTTTACGCACGGGCACTGCCAGAGAGGTGGTGCATAACGGGTGCAGACTAACAGCACTGTTTAGGGGGAGGGGGCTGATTATTCAATCGTCGATTAATTGTTATCATCCCTGTTCCTCCTGTTATGTTTCTGCTGCTCCATGTTTCAGAAAACAAATGAATCCAGGCTGAAGTATCTGGTCAAAGCTAAATATGTTTTGCAGCCTTAATACCGGCCACACTATGACTGACTTGAACGGTCATAGTGACAGACTTCATGGCTTTCTGTCTCCCAGCTTTTGCTCATTAAGTGTCTCTGTTTTCAGACAACCTCAGTGATGCCCTGGAGAAGCTGAAGCTGGCGTCCACAGACAGCGCCACTGACAGCGTGGAGAGCTGTCTGGACTGCCTGCTGAAAGCACTCTCCAACAACAGTAAGTAGAGCCTGATTTACACCTGCATCACCTCCCTTCTAAGGCTACATCCACACTATACCTTTCCATTTTAACACGCATATCTTTTGCTCCATGTACACTGAGCGTCCACACTAGGCCAGAGTTTTAGAGTAAACAAAGGAGTTAAGAAACGCTGCTGAAGTTTAAAAACTCTGGGGTTACCTCGTAGTGTGGACAGGTGCAACTGCATAAGTTTGCAAACGATGATGTAGACACTCGCGTTCGCTACTTGATCTGGTCTTAGCAGTCACGACGTGTCCTTTCCTGATTCACCACGCCCTGTCACGTGAGCCTTTTCACAAAGAAAACAAACAGCCTTGATTATCGATCGACTGCCAGGTTAATTCAACATGGACATCTGATTACAGGCGTTGCTCTATACTTGCAGTTCAATTCTGCATTTTATAATTCTGCTACTGCCCACATGCGGAGGAAGCAGCAGCTGTTAGAGAGATTAGCGAGCCGTGTGTCCCGCAGTGCTATCGGCCCTACGGAGCGGACGTCTGAAGTCGCGGTTAGCGGCTTTGAGGAGGACGGTCCTTTTCTTAATAATGCTTATTTTGTTCACTATTGTGAAGTTCACAAAGAAACTGTTAAGGAACAAAAGCATAAATGCTCTCCAGTGCAATAGAGACTTCAGCCACCAGCAGAGCAACGAGTGTGTTTATAGAGGACGTTCTTAAGTGTCACCTTTTATTATTAAAGACTATAATACTTTTACTTATTTTCTAACTAAGCAGCCAATCTACTTCCTGTTTACACCGGCACCTGCATGCCCAGTGTACGTGAATAGTCATGCGATATTGGTTTTCAGGCGTGCTAGTATGGTCGGAAATCATCGTCGTTTTAAAACTCCCATTTCTAACCGAAAGCATATGGATGTGGCCTTAGTTTCCCTTAAAAGTCTCAAAGTCTGCCCACTCTGGACCTAGTGACATTCCTGTCATATTGTTTGTGTTATTTTAAAAGGAGGTAAAAGCATCATCTGATTTAAACCCTTAGATTAATTTGGTCAATTCCTCATTTTACAAATTCTATCCAGCCAGCATTCAATTTGACCATGTCAGAAATGAAACACCAAATTCTGTCTGTGACCGTGTGACTGCTGCTACGTCCGACGTCTGCAACTCAACCAATCAGAATACGACGTGAAAGGACAATTCACAGGACATGACGGTACCACACTGGTGTGTTGAAGTCTGTACCAATTAAAGTGTTTTGAGCTAAATGCTAACAACAGCAAGCTAGCAGGTGTAATGTTTACCATGTTCACCATCTTAGTTTAGCATGTTGGCATGCTAACATTTACTAATAAACAATAGACCCAAAGTACATCTGAGGCTTATGGGAATGTCATTAGTGTTGCATTTATTTGATCATAAACCAAAGTCTTGAACAAAAAGAGGAGAAGTGTTGACCAAAGTTATGAGAACCCATCCTGAGGGGGACGCCGACGTCTCAATCAGATTTCACGACAATTCTTCCAATATTTATTGAGCGACCGACAGACGGACATCTCATCCACGATGGCCAAAGCTCTCAGATATCTGCATCTACATATCTTTATCACATTCTACCACTGCTATTCAGGCACTGGCTGCACAATCTGACATACATTACGATAGATATGTGTGAAACAGAACGCGAGCAAATTTTGTGTGTCGTGCAATAAACCTGCGAGATCACTGTTACTGTAAATATACTTGTGATTCCCTCTCCCAGCCCTCCAACCTGTGATCTTTGTGAGCATATCCGAGTAGTATAAAAGCAGTGTCTCCATGACATAGCTGGCTTACCAAAGCAATGAAAAAATCATTTTTACACTATCAAAGTATTTTATTCAGTATATAGATATTGGTCACAATTCTTATAAAAAGCACATTTGAAGTGATGTTTGTTCTTTGTTGTTGCAATAAAACTGAATAGTAGGGCTGGGCAGTATGACCAAAAATGCATATCACGGTATTTTGTAAGACTCTGGCTGTTTCACGGTATATCACGGTATTTTTTCCCGTGTTAAAGCATTCATTAATTAACGCCGAATAGAAACGGCAGGGCAGCGAGCGGTGAACAGCTGTTTGTGTGGAGAAGAAGCCGCTACATGTAGCCTGTAGCTTCTTGTCACCGTCTATGTACATTTATAACAAATACCACACGTATTATGGTAATCAGCGTTGCATATGTGTCTGACCTAAATACCTTTTGTTGTTCAGTATTTGTTCATCCTGCATCGCTCTTTTCTGTTCTTTAATGTAACGTTACTGCCGCGACAGAGCCTCTCCCAGCTGTTAACAGACTGTTGTTAGCGAGCTTTACCCAGCATGCAGTTCGGCGGAGAAATTTTATAAATGTACAATTATTAGTGCTACAAATTGGTTATCTGTCAGAAACTGTTGAGTCGTGGTGTTTGCCCTGTTAAAGAGCATTAGTTGTGGGTTGTTCATTGTTGTTATAATAATTGTTGATATAAAGTAAACCATGAGTAGGGTTCCCTCTCAATACAGGTAAGACAACTAGCTCCGTCCGTAGCACTCCTAGCAGCGAACAATATATTTTGCTGCCTGTTGAAGAGCAACAGAAGTTGTTTCGGCTGTGCTGTATGACGGTATATGGAAAATTCATATCATACGGGAAATTGAAACCGGTATACCGGTTGAACCGCCCAGCCATTTCATTTCCGGTTCATTTCTGTATCAGCTTCCAAAATCCTGTCTGTGTGGCTACACAAGATGTATTATGTTAATGTATCCGTGCATGTAAGAGGGAGCAAGTTGCACATGAACTCTTAGTGAATGTTTAATGCTTTCACTTTCATTGATAAATATGTAATATTATAGTAATAAGTTAGGTAGTCAGGCCCGAGCAGTTGAACAATTTTTATTTGGCCACTTTAATGTCACATTCTGATATCTTCATCAGCCAACACCTTCAGTTAGAACCTGATATGTCTGTGTACCTTGTGTTTCTGAGAAGCATGCATGAAAGGATAGTTTGGATGCTTTGAAGTGTGGAAAACAGACATGAGAGCAATGTAGTGTACTGTGGACGGAGGCAGCAGCAAAACCTATTTCAAATAAATCAGTTTCAGTTGAAGTGTTTACTGTATTTAGAAAGAGTGTTTCCACTGCTCTATCTTGCCGTCAGATGGGGAACTGAACTGAAAGTTAATCTTTTCAAAAGCCACGAGACAGACTCCATTGACAAAAACAGCATAGCTAAGGTTCACTGGAAGTATAGTGTCCACGCTGGATTTGTTGAAGTGTCTCAAATACATTTAGCTGTTGCCCACTGTAGCTTACACACAGACTATGGAGAAGCACCTCAGACAATCATGCAGCCACACTTCCTATTTTCTGCCTATTGAATATCCCTTTAATGCAAATTCATTCTCTTTATCTCTCCTGCAGACACCGAGGCCAGTGTGAAGATCCAGGAGATGGGTGTTCTCCCCCTGCTCCCCACCTTGCTAAGCCCCCAGTCCTCCTGCACCCCTAAAGTAGCCAACATCATAGCTGAGATGGCCAAAAATGGTGAGGTTTGGTTTCCAAGCCCATCCACCCAGGAACACCATGACTTTCTGTTCCTCCACTCGTCAGTATTCAATTTAGACCCCTCCTCTAGCTCTCATCCTTTTTGTTTTTTCATCATAAATACATTACTAGTGAAGACTGGGGGGACCATGTCAGTCATGGATATTTATAGAACATTTCTATGGATTGAAATATTTGAAGACTCAAACAGTAGCATGTTTGATTGACGGGCCATTTCCGAGCTGAACATTGTGTAAGGACTCACGTCATGCGTAACTGCAGCGTTGCAGAGCTGCAGTTATGCATGATGTCTCTGTGAGCACAGGAGGAGCTTTTAAAGTGGGAAGAAGCCGACGTGAATAGAATTAAGGGCGAGAAAAGGTTAAGATAATGAACAGCTTTTTAGCAGCTTGCGAGACGGCAGCTAATGATTAGGCTCCCCAGCAGTTTGCAAGCTTGGCAACAACCCGCTGGCATTTATCTGTCACAGCTTCCGGAAATGTCTGCGAGCAAGCCAAGTGACTGTGGGCTAAAGACAATTCCCCATGTGTCTGACAGCCTGAACTGACATGATGGTTTAAAGCCGCACCAGGCAAGCTTGAATGTAAAAACACGTCTGATTAATCAGCACGAAACGCCACCAAAGCAGAGAATCGTGTCTGATCCCCACTCAAAGCCAGATGATGCAACATGATTTCCCAAATGGATATCTGATCACAGTGTGGTGACTAGTGAGAAATCCTTCTCACATACAGGACATGTTAAACTGTCTCTTTGTCAGTGAATCATTGAGTTCTCCTCTCGTTCTTTGTGTCCCTCATCCTCTCATGGATCCCTTGTTTTAAAGCATTACAGTTCAGCTGTGCAGGTAGCTATGAGGATGCTGGGAAGTATCTTCAGCCTCCTTCCCCACTAACACCCAGTAACATCTGGATTTTGCCTTCTGTAGGAAAGGTTACAGTCTGCTTTCATTCCAGTGACTAATAACTAGTAGTCGCGCATATTTATTGGCTCTAGCTCCGATTGGCAGTGATGCTGTGCATGTACTGTCTGTTCCTCCAAACTCCATCTACTGTAGTAAGACACTGACTATGGAGAAGTACAATACAAGCACACTTCAAAACATCCAAACCCCTTAAACGTGAAGTGGAGGATTATGGGTTAAACTAGTCACAGCAATGTCACATTTCTCCATCCGTCTGTGATGAGGATACACAAAATCACCTTTGCTTTGATTGAGACTTAAGTAGATTTTGGAGCCGACATTTTCTTTTCAACGTTCATGCTAACATAACGATTGTCATGAACAATGTACTAATTGATCATATTAGTTTGGGATCAGTGTCAATTTTTCATGGCATTTTACCTTTCTTTCTTTGTTCAAGGCACTGTATGTCTTGATCATGTGATAACTACATGTACTAGATACTATGAGTAAAGTTATAGGAGACATGTGGGTAATATAGCAGTTTGACGCTCTGGGACCGTTTCACTGACCTGCCGCCTCTCCCTCTCAGAGTTCATGCGGAGTCCCTGCGTCGAAGCCGGCCTCATCCCGCCTCTGACTCAGCTGTTGAACTCACCCAACCAGGAGGTTCTCCTGCAGACTGGCCGAGCGCTTGGCAACATCTGTTATGACAGCCGTAAGTAGGAGTTTGCTTTGCACAGGGAACACTGAATCCCTCATGAGCCTTGACATCACCACCACACAGAAAATAAGTCATAAAAGTGGTTCTGCTTTTGAAGGCCTTGATGTTTAACCATGTGTTTCAGCCGCTTTGCATTCAGGTTAGTTCTGTTCAGCTCGAGTTAACCAGATTCCATTTGCACTTGAACTGTAGGGAGCTGATTGGTTGAATTTTCACCAACATCGACGCAAAGAGTTTGTTTATTTAGAGTGGACAATAACTCAACAATTACAAAGACATGACAATCGTATCCTGTATGAGCTCACCGACAACATAAGGAGACGGACACTGAAAGATAAGTAGAACTACAGTCCCAATGACAACAACTACACTAGATCTTGAGACGCTGCTCTCAACCTGCTTTTATAATCATACTTTAGAAGTAAACACTATTTTGTGAAGTAACCTGTTGAGGGAGTGACTTGCATTCATACATCGCTTGTTACACGTGATAATGTTGAATTGAGTTTGTTCTAGTTTTGGCTAATACTGATTTTTTTTTTTTTGGTCTAAAAAATCTGGTATGATTCATCAGTTGATAGGAATTTACACCAAAAAAACAGCATCATTTAAATAATAATCTATTGCTCCCTTAGTTTTTGGGGTAGTAATTCACCTCGGTGAAGCTTCAAATCTGAACCCGATGTTCTGATGATTATGTCCAGACAGAAGAAATGTTTGTAGATTAGGTTTAACTGTACTTTCAAACAGCAGACCCTTCATATGCATTGCAACTTCCTTCAGCAAATATAGATTTCAAAGTCATCTTTACTAGAATACAGTTAAAATGTGACCTGTGCTTCCGTTCAGTGCTTCAAACGTAGCGTTTCAGCGTCTTTGCTTTGTTCTTAAGCTGAAACTTACATCATGTAACTGCTAATAGACAATCATATGACACATATGACATCAACGGTGCAAATGTGTTCGACATAATGAGCTCCCATTCCTAGCCTTCCCAGTACCGGCTCGTTTGCAACTGAAAGGCTTCCAACTGCATATATAAATGTGGTAACAATATTATTGGACATGGCTAATGGAATCTCTATATTTCTTAATGCAAACAAACTTTGGTTGTTGTGTTTTTGAAGTTGGGATGAAGAAATATAGTTTTGAATTTGAGAACTGTGTGTGATAACAAAACCACGTTACCATTTGTTTAGTGATGAGCAAACTATAAACTAAAGTATCACAGTTTATATGACAATATTACCGTTCTGTGACTCACATGTGGCACCATCAGTGACTGTAGCAGTGGAGGCTTTGACTTGTGACCTGAGGGAGGAGCAGCAGACTTTAAGCCTGATTTTACAGCCTGCTTTCGAGGCTTTAATCACAGCTGTCAGTTGTGCTGCATAGTTTGTCCTCTTGTTGAAAGGCTGGCGATCTGTGGAATCCGGGGGGATGTGACATTTGTTTGAGTGTAGGGGGGCATGGCTTTATCAAAGACGCACTGGGAGAGTGTGAAGAAGCAACTGCCTGTTACCTTAAAGCAGGGGTCTCAAACTCATTTTCACTCCGGGCCACATCAGCATCATGGGCCGCAAAGGGCCGGTTGTAAATGTAACTACTCGTAACATATTGTTAAATAACTCTCTGCATTCACAGTTTAAAGTACTCTTCAATGTACTCGCAATACATTTCCATGTTAAATGTACAGTAACCAGCCGAAGAGCTGCTTCTATGACTGTGTAAGTATCTCATCATTTTGACTTTCAATCTCATCATTTTGAATTTCTATCTCAGAATTTTGACTTTCTATTACAGAATTATGACTTTCTATCTCATAATTTCGACTAGGGGGATATTTTTATTATCAAGTCTAACTTAAAAAAAAAACTTGCATATATAAAAAAATGCATATGTATGTATGCATATATATATATATATATATATATATATATATATATATATATATATATATATATATATATATATATATATATATATATATATATATATATATATATATATATATATATATATATATATATATATATATATATATATATATATATATATATATATATATATATATATATGCATATATATATATATGCATATATATATATATGCATATATATATATATGCATATATATATATATGCATATATATATATATGCATATATATATGCATATATATATATATGCATATATATATATATGCATATATATATATATATATATATATATATATATATATATATATATATATATATATATATATATATATATATATATATATATATATATATATATATATATATATATATATATATATATGCATATACAATACTTTCACATGAAGTGACATGATCGCTACAAAGTCAAGAGTTGGAACATGTCACAATGTATAACATTGAATTAACTCCCTAAATGGGACATTGCATACAAGAAGATAAATGATTTTACTATGACGTTTTGATTTTTCATAGGGCATTAACAACATTTCTTAGTTTTTATGACATAAAAGAATTAAGGTATATTCAGACACACCTTTGCAGTACTTTCCGAACCACATCAAGGGAACCCTTTCAATGTGAAGGAGCAGCGGTTCTACTCCGAGCCTCTTCCAGATGTCCGAGCCTGCCATCATAGCCGCCTGACTACATCCCACTGCCTTTCTGATCTTCCTCTAACTATGTCTTTGTAGCCTGGACGTGATGAATCGAACACATGGGGATAACAGCATTCACTCCTGGACATTTTCTCTGAGAAGGCAGTGTTCCATTTGGTTGTCCACATCAAAGGGTGGGAGAATTTGTGTGATTGCCCGGTGTTCTCTTTCAGTAAGTTCCAAAAATATTCGGATGCAATCTCATGACCATAGGCGAGTCTAGAGCTTTGCCTTCATGCTCAGCACCCTCTTCATCATGATGGTCCAGAACCAGTGCTGGACGGATTGTCTGTTGAGCTCATGTTACCCTCATGAACAGGACTACAGGATACTTGAAGTCCTTCACTTGGGGCATCAACTTGTTCCTAACCTGGAGTAAACACTGTTTTCTGGCAGAGTACTATAGGTGTTGGCTAACTTTTATCCTGTCCCTTCACACTCAAACTGTCCGATTGGCCTCTCCTGCTAGACTAAAGCAGGAGAGGTTTCTTCATATTTTTTTTTTTCCCCTTTCAAGTTTTTTTGGAAATTTTTTCTTTATCCGATGTGAGGGTCCAAGAAAACAGGGTTTTTCACAATTTGTACAACGTAGAACATCCTGATATGTGGGCTGTAAAAAAATATGTAATGGAATAATGTCCACCAGGGGGCGACTCCTCTGGTTGTATGGAAGTCTATAGAAAATTACTCTACTTCTCTCTTGATTTATTACCTCAGTAAACATTGTAAACATGAGTTTATGGTCTCAATCTCTAGTTTCAAGTCTTCTTCAATACAGCATGATGTTCATTTAGTACATTATGGTCCATTTAGAGTCAAACAGACCATAAAGCAGGGGATGCTTTAGGGCGGGGCTACACAGTGATTGACAGCTTGCTACCATGGCGGTCTGGGAGTAGTCTATTCACTTCATGAAAATTAATTTTAACCTTTTTGTTTGCTTAAACATTTGTTGTGTCTCTTCTGGTTGCAAGAAAATCCATGATGGCGATGACCAGAATGCCAAACCTGAGGCTTCAATACTGCAGTCCACAAACCAATATGTGATGTCATAGTGACTACATACACTTCTTAAATACAGTCTATGGAGTAAAGAAGGGATCCACTCCTCCATGACAAGGAACAAATCCACATGGCTTCTAATGAGGTTCGACCAGCACCCTGACATAGACTTGTCAGAAGGCCATAATCAACTCCACCCAAAGGTTTTATGACAATAAGACTGCATTAATTCAATTGACTGATAGAATAATCAAATAAGAGCACTCTTCTCTTTTAAGTGCTTCTTAAAGGAACAACCATCAGTAAATTCACTCCACAGAGCAAAACATGTATTATACAAACTCTATGATCATATACAGTGTGTATGTATAAGTGAGATAATGATCTCAGACTCATAAGCTATAATTATGTGTGTAAAAGTGTGGCGGTTGCTAATCCAAGCACAACACTGGCTGTAGTTCTGTTCTCTCGTGACTGAAAGTAGCAGCGACACGGAGAACGCTTCCTTATGCAGCTATTCTACCAGACAAAGCCCAAAGAGAGACTATCACCATTACAGTGCATGTACTGTTTCTCTAAAGAAACAAAGAAATGGAAGAAAAACACCAATACAATGGTTCGTAATCGATATCAAAGGTAAAGTGTACTGGAGTAAGATCTGTGACTGGACAGAGCGCACTGAGGCTTGATTGTGCCAAACATATCCATCGTCAGCAGTCTGTTTATTCAAGCTTGTTTTCTTGTTTAAGATTGCCGTTCTATAATTCTGCATTGTGTTGATTTTTAATTCTTGGCAGCAATAAAATCATAATTAGTAAACTGCTATAAGTTGCCACACAAGGATTTTGAATGTCTGCTATCCTTAGTTTGCATTCATTTGTATATTTTGTGCTGCTTACTTAACATTGCTTTCATATGTATATTTTCAGGTTGTGGTTGTTTTTCTTTCCCTTTTCCTTGTCTTTGTGGTTGATTTGTGTCCTGGCCTCTTTGTTTTGCAGATGAGGGCAGGAGTGCAGTTGACCTGGCAGGAGGGGCTCAGATAGTAGCTGAACACATTAAATCCCTCTCCCAAAATACTGAGCCGGAAAATGAGAAGCTCTTGACTGTCTTTTGTGGCATGCTGATGAACTATAGCAATGATAATGGTAATGACCATCTTCCCCAAAAACAACTGTTCACTAATCTCAACTAATCAGCGGATGTTCTCTTTCTTATACACAGACGATGTCGCCTCATTCTTTTGTCATGAGACAGTCTGGTTGCACTGAACATTCTATGCTTTCCTGTTTTGGACTGACCCCTCTCCTGATCTTTTCTACCATGCTGTCTGTTGCTTTTCCAACTCCATCTCTGAGGTAATCTGCAGTTATTAATATTTGCAGATAGTCAGCTGTTATGGTAGCAGTACCCTTTCTCCCTCTTCTTAGCTCCAGTAAGTTTATTTTGTAAACATAGACTCAGCAAGTAGAACATATTCATTAGGTAGTTCCTCTCCTCTAATGACTCGTGACACGCTGACCTTTGGTCTAACACCACCAGCAGACTAATAGATGACTGACACAAATGTTTTTACAGACATTTCTGGTCCTCAGAGGATTGAATTGAATTACATTTATTTAGTATAGCCCAAAATCACGCATCGCAAATCAAAGGACTTTGCAATCTGTACAGATCAGTGGCGGGCCGGGTGGTTTATACCTGGGCCTTCAGTGCTGTCCTGCAGCTGAAACACCACCTAATTATCTCATTGTGACGTGCAAGCTACGGTTATTTGTTTCTATTGGTGTAACGATCACGTATTCCTATTAAACCGTTCGGTACGAGGCTTAACAACCGAACAATATGTTTGAATAATACTAGTACATTTGGAAAATGCAAAAGCTTAAATTGTGGGATATCTAATGTTTTCGGTGGACTGCGCTCACGTAGGAGACAAAGGGCTTTGTGACCTTTGAACCTGGAACAATAACAAACAAAAGACAGCTGAGGCTCCGCACTTCTGGGAGGCTACACTAAACTAGCTTAACAAACAATAACTCCGCGCATGACGGGATGCTTCGTAATTAAAGGACAATGCATATAGGCCAAATCTATATAATTTACACAATGACAACAAACTCACAAGAACCAGTCACATATATTCATATGACAACAAATCAATCCAGCAGACCTGCAGCGGAACACGCATTCTGTTCCACACTGGACGGCCATTCAGATATTGGATGTAAAAAAACAAATGCAGTTGACTTACCAAATGCTGTTCACTTAAAGACAAACTCCATCCTCCTTTCTCTGTTGACAGTTTAATCCCACGGTTAAATCCCAACTCACAAATCCTTTTCTCCTTCAGCCATTGAGTGTTAAAAAAACGAAGCTAGGTAAAAAAAATTGATGAAATCTACACCAAGCAAAATGTAATTTCTTCGATTTCTTTCACTCACTACTCTGACTTAGCCTCTGCTGTTAAGTTTCAGTTCACAATAGTCACAACGTGCTCGCCCACTGACCAATCACAGCGCACGCTGCACCTCACTGCAGAGCTGCACCTGAAAACTGAGCTGCCCGTTAATACTGACATAGTTGTAGGCGAGCTAGCAGCTCTGACACGTCAAAGAATACGCCCAACATGTCAAACTAAAGATCTGATTGGTTGAACACTATGACAATCAACAATATCGTTCCCATTCACTTAAAGTGCACATGGATGCACTTGTGAGTCTGCAGGCCTCTGGCCTCTGTTCTACCTAGAGACACAGAGGTGAGATCTGATTGGATAAAAGCTCTACTTAAAACAAGCTGCACTGGAAGCAGAGCAACTGAGGAAGACAGTAGATGTGCAATGAGAAAATAAGATAATGGGAAATATATATATATATAATTATAATACATGTAGTGTATTTAAGAAAGATTATTAAATAGCTATAGCTTTGTGATTCTGTTTCGGCCAGCAGAGAAGGCCTTGCTGGCTCTGACGGCCCACCACTGGTACAGATGTGACATCCTCTGTCCCGGGACCCTCACATCGGTACAGGAAAAACTCCCCCCAAAAAAACCTTTAACGGGGACAAAAGACGAAGAAAGCTGAGGGAGAGAAACAGAAGTGCAATAGATGACGTGTATAGAATGACTGGTGACACCCTGATCTTTGGTCTACCTCCACCAGCACACTAATGGATGACTGGCACAATTGTTTTTACAGACATTCCTGGTTACCAGATTATCCTAATGACTTGCCATATAGCTCCGCTATGAGGTTGTTTGTAGTTTTAAGTGAAATATCTAAATAACGCCATCGCTATTGGATGGATGATGGATTGCCATGTGTGTAGCGCTTAGCAAATGTTATCATGCTAACATGCTAAACTACGGTGGCGTCCATAGCAAACGTGTTAAACATCAACATGTTAGCGTTGTCACTGTAAAGATGATCTTAGCATTTCGCTCAAAGCCCTGTTGTGCCCAAATACAGCCTCATAGAGCCCCTTGTATGGCTGTAGACGATTAGTCTTGTTCTGATCGTGTGCAGTTATGTCTTTATGCTAAGCTAGGCTAAACACGTGCTAACTCCTGCTCTGTACTTGACACACAAATGCAAAATTGTCCCACTCCTTATCTCGTTCTTTGATCTGACCTATTCCTTGTAGTTGCAGGACCTTTTTAATGAACCTGTCGGGCAACTTGTGTCAAATGTTTTAGAAATCCCACGATTGAGTTGAAAGTAAAGGTACACCTCAGGAAGAGTATAGATTGAAGTAATTTGACCCAGATTGTATGTTCCCATGCTTAAAAAGGTTGCAGTTGATCCTGCAGTTGACATGGGATGCTCTCTTTACCATATGTCTCTATCTTCATTAAGTATCTGCATTACTTTCTATGGGCTTACTGTGATATTTACTATGACTACACGAGAAAGGGGAATTTCCCTTTCACTGTATCTCTGCTTACATCTTTCTGGACTATGCTACAGCTTGTGTCGTTGTGACAAGGCTTGTTGACTGGAGCAAATATATGATCTGAAGGATCAGACCTCCTGCCAAGCGTCTTTTGGCACTCGACAATAGTTGTATCTGTTTGGTTGGGGGATGCAAGGTTTTGTGTTACGCTAACAGAATGAATGGCTTTCTGCAGCTTTCAGCATCTATCTGACTCTTCATATCTAGCTAATGTTGAGACAACTCCCCACTTATTAACAACAAATCAAAGTAATCAGTAAAAAATAATGGTTCA
This sequence comes from Lycodopsis pacificus, assembly GCA_028022725.1. Taxonomy (NCBI): domain Eukaryota; kingdom Metazoa; phylum Chordata; class Actinopteri; order Perciformes; family Zoarcidae; genus Lycodopsis; species Lycodopsis pacificus. Next base: position 1,271,056 of record CM051710.1, read on the forward strand.
TTTATTCCAGTAGAGCAAAACCAATACTTGCTGATATAGATATTGCAGTTTAAAACATATATTGGTCAATATTTTATTGAAAGGTGCTACATTTTGTAATTTATAGCATTAATATAGCAGCAAACTATTTGCTATTTAAATTTGCGGTTACAGCTAATAACGGCGCCTGACGGCCACCCTCTGGTTCACCATCAGTTAAGCACTGTAAGCCGATTTCATAGTTTCCGCAATAAAGCCGGCTCGAGACGCGTGCAAGAAAATTACGTAGTCATCACGGCCTATACGTCGTGCGCGAAGGCTCTGCAAGTGTTCGCTGTTAGCACTTTTAGCACTGTTGGCTTCTAGCCGTCACCATTTTGAGAGCCATCTGGAGCCCCTCAGTCACAGATATGCACTGAATTCGGAATTTAGCACCGTAAACATATAACATTTAAAAATATAATCCCTTGAATTAGTTATTTTAAAGGACTCTGATCATGTACTTGGCGGCACATTTATTCGCCAGTGCACTGCGCGCTGGTAACGATGTAATGGCGACACTGTTTCTGTACTGCAATGTCTTGTTACTCAACACCAGACATGTATGCCCATACTGATGATTCTATATAAAGCAAATATATGACCACGATACACTAATACTAATTATCAATCAGGTTTTTACATGTCATTCCAAAATCAAACGGTTGTAAGATGGCTTCTGGGTCACACCAGTGCTATTTTGTACTGGTATAATTTCCCAGAATGCTCATGCTACCTGCCCATCCCCCTGTTTTGGTTGTCTATTCAAATCAAGTGCATTTGTGAAACCCATGGTATATTTATTATCTCAAGGCTCATCAAACAGGAAACCGTTGTAGCACTCAGTAGAAATACACCACGGCGGTGGGATTATCATAACATTAATGTCTCTGATGACGACACATGTAGCATCTGTTTAACGTCTTACTTTTACATGGATTCAAGGTTTAGCTTGTCCTGCTATTATACCTTCTGATTGACATTCAAGGATCTGGAAAGATCTATTTGAGTATTGTTCTTGAGACTTTAACTGGACTTGCTTCTTCTCTCATCTGTTCTGCTCATCTTCCCACTCTTATCTTCCTCCACCATCGATTCATTCTCTCTGGTTTTTAACTAAATCTAAAGCTTTTCTTTTTGCTCTCCAGGCACGTTTGATAGCTCTACTTCTTTTTGCCATTTGATGGCAAATGCATGTCCACTTCCTGTGGTGTGTAAAGGCCAACTACTATTTAATGCACGTTTCACATACAAACCTGCGTTAAATTATAGTTCATCTTTTCAAGGGTTTAAAGGTAGTTGTGATTGATCTGACATGTCAAATGTATCAAAAAGGTGCTAAATTTGAAATTCAAAGCATTGCTAATTGGAGCCCAAGACTAATTTCCCTGCGGGACAATAAAGTGTAACTTATCTTAGCTTAATATAGCAGCAAACAGCTATTATCTATGTGAAGGAGTAATCCATCTGAGCAGAGAATGAAGTCCGTCTCCCTCTGCGTGTGCTGTAATCCCAGCTTCTCTGGACTTTGTTTACATAGACTGTCAGGTTACGGCTGACCCACGGCCCAGCCTCTGTCTCCACCTCACTGTTGGCTCTGTCAGCACTTTTGCAGTTGTTTGCACTGTTAGCGCTGCTAACTGCTAGCCGCCGACTCAAACGTAGCCATGTTGACAGCCGTGTGGAGGCGATCCCTCAATCATAGATATGCTTGAATTAGCATTTAGTATATGAGGAGGAGTGGCGTTTCGGTGACTTAATTATATTGTCAGTTCCCAGTTTAAATCTGTTAGCCGCATGTCACCATGTACTTTTATATATCCTCTGTTGGATTTGAAACTGTTCCACATAAGAGGAACGGTCTGCCGACAGTTATGAGAAAAGAGTCAATGGTACAAATACATATTTTGAACAAACTTATTCTCCTGCTTGCAACCAGGCTAAGCTAACGAGTTTGCTAAGTGACCGTTGGCATCAGATAGCTTTATTTTCCCGCTTTCAATCATTTGTATTGAACTAAATGGTGTATAGTGGTGAACACAAAGCTTTGCGGTGAAACAGAACAACAGATAAAGTAGAGAAAGCTCAGCTGTTCATTTTGCTGAACCACTCAAGGCTGTAGCAGCAAAACCATTTCGTATATTGCATCGGCCAAAGGTTTTGTTGGTTATTAATTCATCTTTTTAATTCTAAGAGGAAGAGTGTTATTCCTCCTAAATTAATTTTTGAAAATCATAATTTCAATATCAGATTTATGCAAATAGTTGCTGTTTATTAAAGTAGAGCAAATCCGCTTTCAAGCAAAAACTCTTAATGTCTCACACTTTCCTCTTGACCGCCTCATTTCTACATCATGTTTAGAACAACAGATCGACTGTCTGTCTTTCTGTATCTTTTTTTTTTTTGCAGATTCCTTACAAGCTCAGCTGATCAATATGGGGGTGATTCCCACTCTGGTGCAGCTGCTGGGCATCCATTCCCACAACACAGCCCTGACAGAAATGTGTCTCATTGCCTTTGGGAATTTGGCTGAACTTGGTGAGTATTCCTAAACACACCACAACCATTCCAAAATGGTGGAAAGTATTGTCAACTTCTACCTACACCGCTTAATCTTACAAATTACAGTCATTTCTATACACGTTATTTTGATCTGCCAGAATCTGCTCACCATGGTGACTCAGGCATAGGGATGCCCCCTGAAACTGTTCTAAATAACAACCCGGAGTACTGATGCGGTCCAGAGTTAACGCTTCTGCTGTCGGTACTTTAGAAGTTCTGGAGTGAGATGTCCTCGTCTCAAACCTCCTGTCTCTGTCTTTGTGCTTTACTCTGACACACACACACCGACTGAGTCGGTTTGATCACCGCGTTTGATAAGAACAGGATAATCAATGAAAGCTAATCACTTAGCTAATAGTTTAGCTGGGAATGTATTTTAAAGATTTTGGAACTGTTTGTACTGCTGCTCAAGAAAGACTTTGTTTACATCCTAGAATAATAAAGCAATGATTCTTTTCTTAATTCATTTTCTTTTTTTCTCACAATATAATCAAAAAGAACCGATAAGAGTATCGATGAGAGTACTGGTATCGTTAAATCCTAAGGATACCCATCCCTAGGGATTTGAGATTTGAGATTTGAGATTCACTGACCTGAGCTTTGAGTGTCTGTGACAGCAGATGACTAATTGTGTTTAAACCACAGTATAATGCACATAAGATGTCCATGAAGGGTAGAGGAGTTCTTCTCATTCATGACATGCCTGTGGTACTCCCCTCTTCCCCTTCAGAGTCCAGCAAAGAGCAGTTTGCCTCCACTAACATTGCTGAGGAGCTGGTGCGTCTTTTCCAGAAGCAGGCCGAGCACGAGAAGAAGGAAATGATTTTTGAGGTTCTGGCTCCACTTGCAGAAAATGGTAATGTGTCAATTTCCTTGATCTTTTTTTAAAATATCATTTAGTTCTACAAGATATCATATCATATGAAATAGTGAGAGACTGCAGTGTTCTCTCATGTCCTCCTACTCGGTGTGAGTCATGCTTTCCAGGCTAGCTGCTATCTGCACAGTCATGGCAGACTGCTCCTGCATTTGCTCAGCTGCTCTTTCTCAAACATTTCTCGGTGCGTGCGTGCGTGCGTGCGTGCGTGCGTGCGTGCGTGCGTGGTGGGGATTCTCCTACATTGTCAAGCTCAAGGGCAGCGTCCTCCTGTACTCTAGAGAAACTCTTCCCCCTCTCCTTCCTTTGTCACATTGCATCTTGTTTATTACATTTCTAGAGATACCACAATTAAGCATGATGGTATGACAGTAAGACAGGGCTAATATATAGAAGTTTAATATTGACAAATGTTGTTTTTACTTTTCACTGCTTTATTTTTGAGTGATTCACTCTAAATTGCAAAATAACGGGCAACGGGTTTCTCTTTGTACAGAACTGCAACTTTGCTATCAATTCATCTGCAGATAATTTTTTCAATGAATTGTTTGGTTTATAAAAAGTAGAAAATTGTGATAATATTTCAGAGCCCAAAGGGATTTTTTCAGGCGTCTGGTTTTCTCCGACAAACATTCCAGAGCTTCATATACAGTTTGGTAGTTTAATCTATGACAATGCTTTAGGTTTTAGAAAGCGGTTGTAATGTTTTGTATGTCGAATTTTGATCTAAAAAAAGTAACTTAAAGTGTTCAATAAAAGTAGTGCAGTAAAAATTGACAGGACCATATTTTCCCATGAGATGACGTGGGGTAGAAGTATAACGTAGGTCAAAATGGTAATACTGAAGTAAACCGCTACACTTCAACCACTGGTTGATATTCACTACAGGTGTGTTTCCCTCAAACCTATTTTCAATGTGCTCATGAAGACGGCTGGATGAAACGCAGAAATAACTGGGAAAGAAATCTTGAAAGCAGAATGCGAGAAAGCGAAATGGGAACAGACTTGGCCAATGAATCATGACGTACTCAGAGCATGAGAACTAAACGTCCTCGAAAGCTTCCGCTAGCAGCAGACGAAAACATCAGATTTGTGGATGATGAGGTGACGTCACCCCAAATTGATACATGAAAGAAACATAAATGCTATACGTCCGTTATGTGCTCCTTTAATGACCTCATCTCCTCCCTCCTCTGTTTCAGTGGTTTAATGGCAGGTGACTGAGAATTAGCTCCACCAACTCTTAATCTCAATGCTATCTCTGTTAGCATTATGGTAGTGGATAGAAGTGCACATTGATTCACATTTGACTCTTGTTTTATTTGTACATTTGGTTCAACTTGTGCTTCACATGCTGTGCATAGTACGCTGAGTCCCATGTATGCTCACTGCATCATGTGATGCATATGTGATGAACCACTGCATTGCAGCGGCAGCGCGTTTCAGACTGCACACTGAGGTCTCTGCTCAATGTCTCCTCCTGCTTCCCTCTGACAGATGTGATAAAGCTCCAGCTGGTGGAGGCAGGCCTGGTGGAGTGTCTCCTGGAGGTGGTGGCTCAGACTGTAGACGGAGAGAGGGAGGAGGACATTGCCCAGCTCAAGACTGCCTCAGACCTCATGGTCCTCCTGCTGCTGGGAGGTAAACACCTCAGGGCAACTTGCTTAGGTTGATGTGTTCTGTCAGAAAATGTGCAGTAAAATAAAATGTATTTTCAGGGACATATCTTAGGATGGAGTGTGATCCAAAAACATTTAAATCCAGTTCTAGAGCATACTGTATGCACAGGCAGCCATATTCAAATCCCCTCTGGGTCTGAACTTCAAAAGAAGCTTGTGTAACAGTCATTACACATTCATACTTACTTTGAACTCCTTACTGTTGCAGGATGGATACAAGGTCACTATCATCCCTCAGTGACTACACTATGGACAGACAAATAGAACCATATAGATGCACACAGTCTGCTGCCCAACACCCGTCTTAAGTATTAATAATTCAACCTTTATGTAAATATTTGATAGCAGTGGATTAGACCTGAACATGGTGTGTTCTAAATATACACACTGGAATGACAGAGTTCACACATGGAATGAGCGATTAAGCATTCAAATCGTCCACTGATGCTGGAAGTCTGTCCTCTTTGTTCCTATGCAGAGTGTAGTGTGCAGTCAGTGACGGACGTTTGGTGGATTTTGTTGGCCAAAGGACAATATTCACAAATACTTGAGTAAAACAACATGTAGCTATAAAAGAGAAGGGGACATGCCCCCCCCCCATGTTCCCAGTGTAAATAAAGCCCTTATTGCCTTTTTAACACAGAATGACCACATGTTTTCTATGAGGTTATGCATCCGTACAGTAGCCTGTCTTCCCTCTGTTGTGTAGATGAGTCCATGCAGAAGCTGTTTGAGGGAGGAAAGGGCAGCGTCTTTCAGAGGGTCCTGTCCTGGATTCCATCTCATAACCACCAGCTGCAGCTCGCTGGGGCTCTCGCCATTGCCAATTTTGCTCGCAACGGTAAGCACAATTAAACCCCATTTAGGATGTTTAAATATAAAAATGTGACAGTAATTGACCTGTGAGACCCAGCACTGATCAGGATCTGACACAACATCAAGGTGTCCGCTCTTGTGTTTTTATTTCTGAGTGTAGATGGGAATTGCATCCACATGGTGGACACTGGCATCGTGCAGAAGCTTCTGGAGCTGTTGGATCGGCACGTTGAGGAAGGCAACGTCACCGTTCAGCATGCAGCACTGAGTGCCCTGCGGAACCTGGCCATTCCTGGTGAGGAACTTGCGCGCACACACCAGGGACCTATGTCATCTACCCTAGGTTAAGAACCCCAGCTCTAGATTCCAGGTCTTCAAAGATCCACTTGGTTTCTAGTAAAAAGACCTGACCAAGGACCCGTCTGACTGTCCTCCGTCTCATTGAGAGGGTTATGGTACCGTTGTTCTTCACTGGCTCTAGAGTCTGTGTGTCTGCTACCTGTTATACTGACAGCTGTTGCTATTATTTTGGCCACCCCATTTATATCAACTAACTTACAGCAGCACCTCTCTGTATAACACAATGCAGTTCAACAGTACTAACTGCAGCCTGCAAAGTGATCTTTGAACCTCCGCACCAGCCTGGTTTAAAGAAAATGTCCATTCTGGGCTAATGTAGATGCATATACATATAAAGGGCTAATGCTAAGCTAACGGGAAACACAACGATTCTTATTTCAGGGTTTTATACACTCATGACCCACCTTCCGGTTCCCCCTCAGGTGAGCACGTTAGCCGTAGTTTGTGCCGTTAGCCTGTTAGAACCGTTAGCTATGAGTGGAATGGACAAAGTCAATACCTACACTATGGTGTATAACGACATGGAGGCTCCGAAGTCCCAACCAAGATGCCGAACTTTATTACTCCTTTCAACCTTGACAAAGGCAGCGCACACCAGATCCATTCCTTCCGTTCTTACCTTTCACAATAAAAGCCCTAGATATATACACTATGCTTACCAGAGGGAACTCAAATGTACTCGGATCATTTTGCTAAAATGAAACTATAAAATAGCTGACAGTAGCGAAGGCTGAACAACAGTTCCCATCAGACAGACTGCCAGACGCTGCTGTGGTTCAATAGGATGCTGGTAGTTGGTCCTCTGCCTGCGTGAATCTATTGGAACCCTTTATTGAAAAAGTGCTGCAGCTGTCGCAAATTTGCATCGCTGCCAGTATAGATAGTTTTGATGTGGAAAATTTGCAGGTGAGTATTCTGCATTTTGTTGTTGTTTGTTCGTCGTGCCCCTGGTATGGAAAGGCTCAGTTCTGAAAGAAAGCCATTTGATCATAAGTTCTGGATCTCAAACATAGTGCTTCTTGCTATATTTTGTGGCCGATCACACTACATCAGGTTGAGTTAAGTACAGTTCATGTTTATCAAGATGTCACAGCTTTAAATCAGCTCTACTAAACAGTTGAGAAGACTATTCTTCTACAAAGAATAGTTGATATTGTTAGATCCTGGGGTTCTTTGGCCCGATACGGGGCTACCTACTGACTCAGCTCTCTATTAAAAGATTGGCGAGCTGGTGTTCTTGCGAGGAAACTCGCCTGGCTTCCGCTAACTGCCGTTACTCCCGACGTCTACCCTGCTTCCTCCGGTCGGTGCGCGCTCGGCCGAGGGGCCACCCAGGCCCCGGGCGCTCCCACCAGTCGCGTCGGTTATGGCAGCTTTCCTCTTATGGATCCGTGCTCTTGGTAAATTGCCAGGTTAGGTTTTAACGGCTAGGATCACTTCTAAAACCGTAAGGGGTTGTTAAGTGGATTCGGTCACTAGGATAACCTTTCAGAACTCAGTTGTAAGACATACAATAGATTTAACCTTTTACTTGCCACGAGGAACATTTACCACTTTAAGCAAATGAATGCACTTGAGAGTTTTACTTTAAATGCAGATTAGATATTTATTGCAGGATATATATATATATTGTTAGCAGGGGTTCAGGCTACAGCTCACATAATAAAAATTGTTACTACACTTGATTCGTAATTTAATTTTCTTCTTAGATTATACTCATTGGGTTAGGTTGACGCGTCGTCTCGGTCGGTTCAAAAGTTCTTTTGGAGGTGTTAGGAACGAGGGTCTGGCCAGACCCTCGGATTCCTCCTGCTCGCACAGCGGAGTTCGATCAGCAGTCCTCAAGGCTCAGTACAAAGTCTTTCTAGGGCTGCCGTGTTCTTCCGTTGTTCAGTTGGTAAAGTCAAGCAGTGGGGAGAGGGAAACTCTCCGTCTTGCAATCTTTGTCCACGAATGGTAATCTTTTCTTTTCGTGAGCAGAGACGGAGTCCTCGAATACTTCTGTTGATCAATCGTCCGTATCTTCTTCCTCGGAGCACTTGGTCGGCTCCCGCTAGTAGAAATCCCAGCCTGCGTATCGCAGACGTCTCCTTATATTGTCGATTTGGGCTATCTGTTCCCCCCTCCTCCTATTCTGAACACATGATCTTTATCCCACCCTTTTGTGTGTGTGCTTATGTTTGGAAAAGTACCAGATCTCCCTTCAGTCTTGGGCCCCCACCCCTCTGGGTGAGTGCGTATGCTTGGAAAGAACCTTATTTCCCTTCGCCCCTTGTTCTTGCAACAGAGTCCGAAGCATCGCGGATCCCCGCCCAAACATCTGTTGCTGATCTCACTTTCCGGACAACTCCTATATGATCTCACTTCCCCAAAACATGTCCTAACACATACCCTTTTTACTTCTCAACACAGTTCAACACAGTTCATCGTTATAATCAGTTTTACATTTGTTAAATCACTCTATGCATTAAACATTCGTTATTAATCATGATTATAAACTTTATCGTTTGGTTACACTTTATCTATTGATTTCTGAGTATATGCTTTATGTCTTCCTTTTCCTAACCTTCCCCTCTGATCTGTATGCATGTAAAATAAGGCAGCTTCTCTGGGATCTCAACTCTCTTTGACAATATCAATGAAAGTCTTTGCTTGATTGCTTCTGTGTTTCGTGTGCCTTGTTTCCTCTCCAGTGGTAAACAAATCCAAGATGCTGTCAGCTGGTGTAGCAGACGTGGTGTTGAGGTTTTTGCAATCAGAGATGCCTCCGGTCCAGTTTAAACTCCTGGGGACGTTACGCATGCTCATCGATACACAAGGTAGAGATTTGATCACTTCTATCTTTTTTTCCTGTGAAAGATGTTTAAAGCAAATCATGAGTCTCTGTTTCAGCTGTGCTGTGATAATCAAAAGATTCTTTTCAGCCTCAATTCTGATTCATGAAGACTCACAAATATGCTGACTGCTGCTCAAGACTTGACACTTATGACAAAGTCTTCATAATCAGAAGTAGTTCAGTCAACAAATCCAAAATTCCAACTTCCATTTGGGCTTTTTCCAAAAAGGCCGAACCAAATGAAATGCCGTTGGGTATATTTGGGTACAAATGATCAGAAACACCCGATTAAATGACAGTTGTGTGTGTGTGTGTGTGTGTGTGTGTGTGTGTGTGTGTGTGTGTGTGTGTGTGTGTGTGTGTGTGTGTGTTGTGTTTCAGCTGAAGCTGCAGACCAGCTGGGAACCAATGGGAAGCTAGTGGAGAGGCTAGTGGAGTGGTGTGAAGCCAAAGATCACGCAGGGGTGATGGGCGAGTCCAACAGGCTGCTGTCGGCCCTCATCCGACACAGCAAGTCCAAGGTCCGACACGCAATACCGTCTTTAGGAGCCATTGTTATTCCTCTTCCTTCTACTGTAGATTCAATTAAATTCATCGTTTGGCTAAAATACAGGCCTAGTTATTTTTTGTCATTTAAATGTGCTCAAGAATTCACACAAAACATCCAATAAAAATGCATAATTTCAAAGACCAATCAAGACACATCATCAGGTGTCACCGTTAGCTGGCTAACGTTTCCTCGGATGCAGTGACACAAAGTGGATCGTTTTTTTAAACGACAAAGTGCCCCAGTAAAAGCTCCAAAGAGTGTGGTGAGGAAATATGACCCTGAACACATTGAATATGGATTCATAATGTCAGGCAGTGATGGTGACGGGAAGCAGAATATTGATTTTGGTCATTATAGCTAACGGTAGCACAACACATACTTAAAACCCAGTTTGTTTTTCTCCAAAGAGAGATCAGCTACACATTCAGAAGAAAGAAGATTCATTTATAGAAGGATTCATTTTAAGATGATTCAAATTGTGCCGGACATTATGACCAATCCAAAGGGGAGGGCAAGCATAGGATGCCTTTTATGATTTAACAGAATCAGATCAACTTATATCATTTATAATACACCCTTTACACCTCTATCATTTAAGAGATTATCAGTCCGCTTTCTGCCAAATTCACTCTCGGGGAAAAAAATAGATCAGACAGATGGCGAGCCGGCCACAGAACTCCACGACACCAGGAGTGCGTGCCTACCTACCTACCTACCTACCTAGTACCTAGTACCTACCTACCTACCTAGTACCTACCTACCTAGTACCCACCTACCTACCTACCTACCTACCTACCTAGTACCCACCTACCTAGTACCTACCTACCTACCACCTACCTACCTACCTAGTACCTACCTACCTACCTGTGTTGCTTCGGACCAAATGAAAGCAGGCAAAAAAGAAAATGAGTATTGTAGACGTTTCACTTCAGGATCGCGGCGTCATCTGATCGACCTTTACAGAGACAACCGATCAAACTACTTCGAACAAATAGCCGATAATAACCGATGGCCAATCAATGGCACCCATAACTGTAACCCCTGTACCATGTTACCTAGCACCAGATGCTGCGTCACACAGAGTCGTCTCTAGAATCAGTGTGCTAACATTAGCAGTCATCAGCTACAGTAGCAGCCAAACCTTGAAGTGCATCCACTTGAGGAACTGTTCATGTTTATTGCTTATGAACTCAAATGTTGTTGTGGAGTTTTGTGTTATTTCACCCAAAAGTTACAAAGATACAAAGTCTGGCTTTAACAAATGATGGTGTCACAACATCCTGAGTTATTCATTCTGATGTACATCACAGTGATTTTCTTTTTTCTTTTTTTCAGGAAGTCGTCAGAACTGTCATCCAGGGAGGAGGAGTCAAGCACTTAGTTACCATGGCAACTAGTGAGCATATGATTATGCAGAACGAAGCACTGGTGGCTTTGGGTCTCATAGCAGCGCTGGATTTGGGTAAGAGTGAGAATGAATCCTTTGTGTTTACAGTTCCACACGTCAGTGACTTCGCCTCAGACTCTTTTCTTTCTGCTTCCCAGTCGCAGCTGAGAAGGACTTTGTCGGAGCCAACCTGGTGTCAGTGCTTCACAAGCTGCTGTCAGACGAGAGAAGTGCACCGGAGATCAAGTACAACTCTATGATCCTCATCTGTGCAGTCATGGGCTCAGGTGACTAAACTAGAATACAAATGCAAAGCTTAAATTAATGAATTCTCAAATAGTGATGAGAGAGATGGGCTTCTATTAGAGACCGACGTTCAGTCCTCGTTTTCCTGCTGGAGTAGATTTGATCATATTTTAGTAAGAAGCCTCCCTGTTTCTCATTTGCTCCTTTTTTAATTTGCTGTAAATACCAGCCCATATGATAAATGTTCTTGATACATTGTGAATAATGTGCTTCGTCCACCAGTACATCAAGTCATGAGCTCCTGAGTAATTCATGAGTAATTCATTTACTAATACATTCACAAATTCTGTCAACTAGTAAATTCAATTCAACCCTTTCAACAAGCTCTGCAGTGGTTTGAAGGGCAGAATATCTTTCTCTTAGGTTGGCTTTAAATAGTCTTTCATTGACAGCATAGCTCAAAGCAGAAGATTGCAAAGTACAAGCCTGAAGCTGACTCACTGTTATTCAACTGGATGCTAATCTGAACACCAGTTCTCAGGGTTCATTCTCCTTTCTGATCATATGTTAGTGAGACGTCTTTCTGTCGATACACCTTCTCCATTATGTTCATTTGTTGTCTTGATAAACATAGTAAATGATCTATCTATCTATCTATCTATCTATCTATCTATCTATCTATCTATCTATCTATCTATCTATCTATCTATCTATCTATCTATCTATCTATCTATCTATCTATCTATCTATCTATCTATCTATCTATCCATCCATCCATCCATCCATCCATCCATCCATCTATACATCATGTACTATGTCTTGATAAACATAGTACATGATGTATATGTATCTCAAAAAATGTTCCATTCAGAATAACACTTATTTAGTAATATCCATATGAAGTATGCTGTTCACATGGTCTTGTCATCTTGTGTATAACAGCGTAATGTAAGTGGGCATGTATACGTAATAGGGGTGTAACGGTTCACAAAATGCACGGTTCGGTACGATACAGTGGAGCCACGGTTTGGTACGTTTCGGTACAGTAGAAAACTATAAATGCCAGAGAAACGTACTTGATTTTAAAATATATTTATTCATTACAACTAACATCATGAAGTTATTCTTTGACTTTGAACAATGATGGAACTACACCTGAGTGACGCATCTTCTGGGGTGTCTTCTTAGCAACACATAAGCATAAAAAACAAAAACTGCTCCTTAATGTTATTGTTACTTACATCTTCTCCATCATCATTTTAGTATGAACAATGATGGAACTAAACCTGAGTGAACATGGCTCTTCATCAATAAAGGTTTAAAAAAAAAAAATAATAATAATTTTTTATTCAAACGTATTCGGTTCGTCATGCGTACCGAACCGTGAGCCTCGTACCGAACGGTTCAATACGAATACGCGTATCGTTACACCCCTAATACATAGTCACTGATGTTGGCTGAACAACGCTGATGAAATGGCAATCTTGATACTTTTGGAAATATTGGTGGCTTTAACTCAGAGCAGCAGATGTGTGTATGACATCACGTTGTACCACTGTACTTTAATACCCCCCCCTTCTCCTCTCTCCTTAGAGCCCCTCCACAAAGAGGTCCAGAGCCTGGCATTCATCGACGTGGTGTCCAAGCTGAGGGCCCACGAAAACAAAACGGTCTCCCACCAGGCGTCCCTCACAGAGCAGCGATTAACTGCCCAGAGCTAAATGACTGTCCGACCCCCCCCCCCCCCCACACACACACACACACACCCATCCACCCAAAACTCCTGCCTGACCACCCAATCACCCAGTGACCCCTCATGGCTCTCCCCTCTGTGCCCCATCGTCACGTGCCAAGGTACCATTACGCGTTAACTGCCAGCCAAGACCTGGTCATGTGTCTGCCCCGCCCACCTCCACCAGGGTTAGACTGATGTGGATTTATTCTACAAATCATGAAATCTGAGCATTTTCTAATCTCATTTTATTTTGAATTACAACAATTCACAGAGAATTCAATCATCAAGAGGGTGGAAAAGGGTCTAAAAGAGTTTTTAGACTTGTGTGGGACACCAACACTCTCCTCTGATAATAATGAGATTTAATAATGAGATTTAATAATGAGATTTATTTCGGTGGGTTAGCAGGTCCTTAACAAAGCCACGCCCCTGAAACACTCAATGGACACCGTAGACTTCCTGGTCTACCTGCATCGGTCCAACCCTGGTCCCCTCCTCTACTTGTGCATGCATCCTCTGCTACAAGTAGCTCCACAAACAGCCTAACGCAATAGATAAGAGACGACACTCTTTTACGACCATAGCTGTGAGACCATCCACCGGTAACCCACCAGTGAAAAAATGTGCACAAAAGAACAAAAAAAAGACTTCCTGTTGTGATTTCCCTTCATTTTTAAGAAAAGCAGCCATCCATGATGTGCCCAGTTGTGTCCCATGTAGCTCAAGTATAAATTGACTAGAAACTGTGCATGTTTTAGTCCTGTTTAAGGTGTGACCGTGTTCATCTGACCTCTCTACCGCTCGCATAGTCCCAAAGGCCAGCCTGCCCTCCTCCACTGACACCTCCAGTCTTGTACACTTTTGTTTGCACTTGTTGTTTACGACTCGGATCGAGAGATTTTATCCGATTTTTAATTCCACAGTTGTCCGAACACATTCCCTCTGCTCCAGCAGCTGTACAGTGAACTCCGCCCCTTCCCTCAACGAGGATCCTGTAAGAACCAGGTGAAGCAAACGTAGTGGAGCACAGAGCTGTAGTCAAGTCGACCTTCAGTCTGCTCCCAGACCTCGGCTGCAGCCGAGGTGAAGTCCAGACCCCAACAGGGAATTGGAAATAGAATTCAATGAGTAACAAGTTGAACTATCAGCAGGGAGCTGTGCTAGCTCTGATCCAAAGCCGCCATAATGCGTATCAGTCCAAAGTTGGACATTTCAAAAAGACGTTGTAAATACATACACAGCAACCTATAAGGTGAGAACGTCAGGTAGGTGCAAAGTAACAAAACATGCAATTGAGTCTGAAAAAGAAAGGTCTCCGCCATTAACATCAATACAAACCGTGTAGAATCAAAGATGTCTTTGATTTCACATGGGTGGTATTGACTTGAATTAATTCAACCATGTTTTTCTTACTTTGCGCCGACCTGGCAGTTTCTCCCATCCTTTAGGCCTCTCCAACATCTCTCCATCAGTTGCCGATCACTTTGACACCTTGCGTACCAGATCTCTACAGATCAACGTCTTGTTTGCAGCACTGAGGACAAACTCAGAAAATATCAAGGGAAGATCCATTTTAAATCATATTTTGGATGGGCATGAAATGGTGGAGTAATCTATGAAGAGCAGCCAAGAACAAGTCAGAGTAGACATGAGACTAAGAATTCAGAAAGTCGACTCGAGCACTACAGCCTGTGAGATGCAGTTCTAACAGCGTAGAGCCCCAAGAGATGATCTCAGACCTGCTGTAGTTCCTCCGTATGAAATACAGTGTGTGTGTTGTGGAGCAGTGTGAACGCTGCCTCTGCTTGGTCACTGTATCTAACCACAGCTCTCTCTATGTACCACAGTTGGTTTCTGCTAACACGTCAGCATGTTCACATCCCGTCTCCTGGTCTGGGCCCATGCTTTTTCTTTTCTCTTTTTTTAAAGGTATGAATGGTTATTTATCAGATGTGTGCTCTTTCTAAAGACACATGCCTGTGGAGATGTATCCATAGTAACTGCGTGAAATCCTATAAACTTAAGTGTTTGTTGTAAATGTCATGAGTTGTACATTTGGAGGATTGTAACTCAGCAGATAATTAAAAGATGATAGCTGGTGATGGCTGACGTCTTCCATCCCTGCTGTAGCTCGGCCACGTGTCTGAAGTGAAATGTTCTTATAAACATCCGGTTTAAACTAGAAGCAGTGACACATGGCATGAAATCACAGCTGATATCTCCCCTCTGGTCTGCGCTGATGAGTCCGTCGTACTGGGGGTGTGCAGCATCGTTGGGCTACCTCGGGACGATGTGCATCCGCTCACATCTTTCCATTGACTTTGTGACTGCGCTGCCTCTAAAATGAGCTTTGCCTTCCATGTGTATTTATGTTTGACGGTCTATAAGTGCCATTGTAGGTTAAAAAGAATTTGAAACAAAACTCCATGATTCGGAGATTTAAGTCACAAGTTGCCAACAAGGAGCCGAGTGGCTTTGCTTCACTAGCCGTGTATTTAGCGGTAGCTGCTTGTGAGGGCTGTCTTCACATGAAGTCCTCTATCGGTGCCACCTTCAGGGTACTGGTGTTTGTACTGGCTTGGTAGTTTCTTTAACAATACCCAGTGATATCTCAGGAACGTCTGGGAGGAGTTTCTTCTGAACTCCACACAAAGGATGAACAGATTAGAGTCTGGTGGTCAAAGTGACATCACAAATCCTGTTTTGCACCATAACTCAAGCATTCGTATGATAATTACAATTTAACACAAATGTCTGACCGAAGAAAATCCTGATGTGGACAGACGTGTCTGTTTGGCAGAAGATGAAACCACGAGGCGGTACTTCTAGTTTATTTTGTATCTACAATGGCACTAATGCGCACATGGAGTGTAGACAGAATGGTCTCACTTTGTCCTGTTTTTCATGACTGCAGTGCACGTTCATTCCCCCAGATGACCAGTATTCACACGGTACAAACGTTAGCTGCAGTTTATAGATCAAATAAACGGGGACAGTCGTACTTGCACATGGTTTAAATATCATCAGTCCAGTTGTTCAGACGAGTTTCCATCAGCAGCGGCAGGAGCACTGACAGACGATGTGTGGGAAGTGATGCACAAACAAACCAGCACCTCTTGGTGCCATACATCTGAATGAAGAAACACTTTAAAGACTCAAGTATGCACTTTTTGGTGGTCACTTTAATTCATTTTAATTGATATTAAAACCAGTCCAATTTCAAGAGGACATGAGACGAGGACATTAGAGGAGGTAGTTACATGACAGTGTGTGTGGGAGTCCATGTGATCATCTGATCTGTAGAAGTGGTGCAGCTGGTGATGAGTGAGGCCTGAACAGGACCGTAGGACGCCTCACCGCAGCAGGTCAGCTTCAGTAGTAACCAATGTTTTCAATGTTCCAGAGCACAACTAGCAGGGACGTTATGATCAGATGTACAATACATTTTCACTATCAAAAGCACTACTGATCCCTTGTTGCTTAACACTTCCACATTTTCAGTGTACGGGCTCCACAATATCAACCTGAACATACTTTACTGGAGAAATACAAGTGATGCATGCTTTGAGCAAATCGCTTCAAACCATCGAAAGGACGGCAGAGGAACATCAACATCCGAACACTTTCCATTTCATAATTCTGTTTTCAATTTTGTTCATTCAACATTGTGTTTACTGATCAGATGTGCGTCACAATACAGGCAGTGAAAGACGACCGCTGGAGACTCGTGCCAGGTTTGTTTTCACTCAAGTAAGGGCAGAAATGTTTAAGACGTTTAAGACTGAACATGTCCTCCTGAAGAAGTCAAGACAACGACTTGATCCTCGTGTTGGAACCAGGTGAGTGAAACAACCTCCTTATGGTTCTAACCAACATATGAAATGAAATGACGGGTGGGTTACAGCTACACACATGGATCAGAGCTTCAACATGATCCAGATTATTGAAAACCTTCAAAATGTTTAAAAAGGTGAAATAAAGGGTTAACGTAAACTCTCAGGACTCAGAAGAGCTGCTCCAGTTTGAGACTTCATATTGGACAGAATGTGACCGTAGGACCGGGCTGCCTGTGCTAGTAGGTTTGCTACAGATGCTGACACTGGACTTTTTCAATTCCTTTGAGAAATATAAATATATTTTGGACAAATTTTTCATTGAAAAGATTAGTTAAGATTTTTCTAACCCCTCTTAACACCAACATAATCCTTCCGGTCTAAACTCGTCGAAACAATATCCCTTTAGAAGTCTGTTAGCCAATCAGCATGCGTATCTTTCTTTGGGGTGTTTTCAGATGCTGGAACCAGACAAAGCTACTTTGTTTGAGCTAACACCGACCGTTAAAGGCCCAGTGTGTTGGATTTAGTGACATCTAGTGGTGAAGTTGCAGATTGCATCCAACCCTCCCATCATCCTGTGTAGTAGAACTACGGTGGCCTTCAGGTAACATGAAAAGGTGAAAGGCTCTCTCTAGAGCCAGTATTTAGTTTGTCCTTTCAGGGCTACTGTAGAAACATGGTGGTGCAGCGTGGTGGACTCTGTAGACTGCTGCCTTTGTAGACATAAAGGACTCATTCTAGGCTAATGAAAACACAGCCATTCTTAGTTTCACGTGATTATACACGAATGAAAACATAGTTATTCATACTGTATTTCATTTCTGGCAATAAATCCTACACACTTTAGTTCCTCACAAGCTTCAGCTTTGAACTCTGGAAAGCATCTTTTACTCAGCGAGGACTGTGGGTCTCTGCGTGCCGAACGGCTACATTCACCATACAGACGGCATGTCTTAAATGTATTGTATTGACTTAGACGTCAACATATCCATTTACAAAAAAAGTTAGCATTTTAAATGTTTTCTAAACGTAAGCTGCCTTACAACAACTTCACCAGAATTGTAAAAGAAAAGGAGTCTGAGTTGAGAGATGAAGTCTTTGACTAGATTGTTGAAATTGTGAGATCCATCTTGTGATGGAGTGTATGGAATCTGCTGTAACACACAAATCCTTATCCGTATTATGTGAGAGAAGAAAAGAAAAGAGACGTCCTGTTTTCAGTTTGGTTACTCGGCCCGCCAGAGCGTGAGCGGTGGAAAGGTTTAAAAGCCAGTACTCAACTTTAAAATGAGCCGATCGGCGGTTTCTACATGATGGGTTTAGCAGTGGAGCGTCGGTTCCACAGTGAAAAATACCGATTACTCTATTATCAAAAAGATGTATCAAAACCCCTACTCTCTACGCGTCGCTGTCAAAACCCAGCGACCTGCATGTAGTGCATGTTTAACCCTCGTCTCCAACGACTCACACAGTGTTATGTACAGAGCGCTTCACGAAGTAGTGCCTTGGAAAAAAAGGTGCTGGTTCGGTGAAGAAAAACGGTGCAGGAGATCGGCGAGGTCCTCTGAATGCTCCCCGGCGATGTGTTCAAAGACCCCGAGCTGACAACACAAAATCCAATCAACATTATTTCACATTTTTATGTGATTGTGTATTTCTTCGTATGCAGCCAAATTCAATTTCAGCAAAAAAAAGGGGTTACCTGTTGGAGTTGAAATGCTGCGTCAGCATCAGGTAAAGAAACTGGAAAAGAGCAGATGTAAAGTGAATTCATCAGAAAGCCGGCAGAACCATCTGCTTATGAACAACAAGCCAACAACAGAAAGCAGAACAGTGCTGGGTTGGGATCCAAAACTTGGATCTTGTGCAGAAACCGAAACAAGATTACTACTGACACGCTCAAGTTGCATATTTTATGTGGACAAAGTGTGGATTTTTTTTACAAAGCAAGACAGTGACTGGTGTGCATGTGATACAAATGTATTGAACAAAATAGATTTATGGATCTCGTGTGAACGAGACGACGGGCTCTGTACCTTCCACGCCTGTGTGCAAACCTTGCATCAAGCTTTCTTGACTCTGAAAAATACTGGTACGTTTGAGTTAAGCAATGACGATGCCAATTTATTTCAAACTCAAAGATCCAGAATCTGTTCATAGTATATGAACAACTTGGGCCTTTTGTGAAACAAATCAAGGGAGGGGAGCCTCAGAAGAGCTGCTGTCTGTAGGAGGACACATGAGATTCTGAACTGAAGTATTAAAGATCATTCTCTCACCAGCTCGCCCGCACAGCTTCGATGTCACTCACTAGGTTTTGGGCCAAACAAATCCCAAAAATCTGTGGATGAAAGACAAAAAAAAGGTAACATGGAATGATGCTGTCTGTCATCATGACGGGTGAACGTGTGATGCTGTCTGTCATCATGGCGGGTGAACGTGTGATGCTGTCTGTCATCATGACGGGTGAGCGTGTGATGCTGTCTGTCATCATGACGGGTGAGCGTGTGATGCTGTCTGTCATCATGACGGGTGAACGTGTGATGCTGTCTGTCATCATGGCGGGTGAACGTGTGATGCTGTCTGTCATCATGACGGGTGAACGTGTGATGCTGTCTGTCATCATGACGGGTGAGCGTGTGATGCTGTCTGTCATCATGACGGGTGAACGTGTGATGCTGTCTGTCATGACGGGTGAGCGTGTGATGCTGTCTGTCATCATGACGGGTGAGCGTGTGATGCTGTCTGTCATGACGGGTGAGCGTGTGATGCTGTCTGTCATCATGACGGGTGAGCGTGTGATGCTGTCTGTCATCATGACGGGTGAACGTGTGATGCTGTCTGTCATCATGACGGGTGAGCGTGTGATGCTGTCTGTCATGACGATTGAGCGTGTGATGCCGTCTGTCATCATGACGGGTGAGCGTGTGATGCCGTCTGTCATCATGACGGGTGAGCGTGTGATGCCGTCTGTCATCATGACGGGTGAACGTGTGATGCCGTCTGTCATCATGACGGGTGAACGTGTGATGCCGTCTGTCATCATGACGGGTGAGCGTGTGATGCCGTCTGTCATCATGACGGGTGAACGTGTGATGCCGTCTGTCATCATGACGGGTGAACGTGTGATGCCGTCTGTCATCATGACGGGTGAACGTGTGATGCTGTGTCATCATGACGGGTGAACGTGTGATGCCGTCTGTCATCATGACGGGTGAACGTGTGATGCCGTCTGTCATCATGACGGGTGAGCGTGTGATGCCGTCTGTCATCATGACGGGTGAGCGTGTGATGCCGTCTGTCATCATGACGGGTGAGCGTGTGATGCCGTCTGTCATCATGACGGGTGAGCGTGTGATGCCGTCTGTCATCATGACGGGTGAACGTGTGATGCCGTCTGTCATCATGACGGGTGAGCGTGTGATGCCGTCTGTCATCATGACGGGTGAACGTGTGATGCCGTCTGTCATCATGACGGGTGAACGTGTGATGCCGTCTGTCATCATGACGGGTGAGCGTGTGATGCCGTCTGTCATCATGACGGGTGAGCGTGTGATGCCGTCTGTCATCATGACGGGTGAGCGTGTGATGCCGTCTGTCATCATGACGGGTGAACGTGTGATGCCGTCTGTCATCATGACGGGTGAGCGTGTGATGCTGTCTGTCATGACGGGTGAGCGTGTGATGCCGTCTGTCATCATGACGGGTGAGCGTGTGATGCCGTCTGTCATCATGACGGGTGAGCGTGTGATGCCGTCTGTCATCATGACGGGTGAACGTGTGATGCAGTCTGTCATCATGACGGGTGAGCGTGTGATGCCGTCTGTCATCATGACGGGTGAGCGTGTGATGCCGTCTGTCATCATGACGGGTGAACGTGTGATGCCGTCTGTCATCATGACGGGTGAACGTGTGATGCCGTCTGTCATCATGACGGGTGAGCATATGAAGGGAACTGACCTGCAGTAGTGCAACTCCAATAAAGATCCCGGCCACCAGGGTGAGGTTGTCCTGCAGCCACTTCTCAAACTGCGGTACGCAGCCCTTCACGTTGATGTAGTCCTTCTGCTCCGAGTCCTGATCAACACAACCTCCTGTCATCAGCTTCACATTTCACCTCCGCAGGTTTAAAAAAAAAAACTAAAAACATTTGCCATTTGAAATGTCTAAATGAAAAATGGAAATGTTTTAAAAAAAGAAAAAGGTTCCATGAAAAGATCTCGGCTTCATTAGTGTGGGGCGTCCGGTACAGAGACGGATCACCGTGTGTTCTTTTTGAGCACAGAGACTGGAGGCCTCTGCTCTGGTTTAAGGGCCACAAAGTTCAACTCTGTTCTTCGGAGATAATAGTTTTAAAATGAATATGTAATTTAATGCATCATATCTGTCCTATCAGAGCTTTTCCCACCCTTTCACTTTAAGGACACATATTGGTAATTGTTATGAATCTTGGCCTCCAGAAGATTTAACGTAAGAAAAATGAGGCATGATGGCTATTTAACCTGCCTTCAAAATCACTGTGTTATAACGAGCACTAAATAACTACGAAATCAAGTAGGAGAGATGAAATATTACATTTTCCTAGTGACTATAAAATAGAAGGGCAGCTTCAAAATGAAAGAGTGAACGAGTCACTTACGGGTTTAGCTCGAATGTCGTATCCACACTGAGTGTTGATGACGTCCTCCTGGAGACAGAAAACGAGGCGTTAAACTGTCTCAGTGACGACACTGATGTTCAGCAGCAAATGACAAATGTATAAGAAAAGATGTGATGGGGTTAACATGTCAGAATGAGCCCGGCTTCATGTGCTCGTACCGCCGGGTCCTTGGTGCAGCAAGAGAAGGGAACGCCACACTTCTCTCGACTGGGATTCCCGTCAGTGCAGTTAAAATAGATGTTCAGGTTCCAGTCGTCTGCTCCGAACGCACCGCAGCAGTCCCACTGAAGTCACACCGACACACAAGAAGGGTTAAAAGGTTCCTGCTGTTGGACTTCCACATGTAGACGGGCAAGATGAACAGTTCAGACCCATCTCCAGCGGACATTTACTTTGCTTCAGTACACTCAGAACAGTGACAGAGCAGCTTTACATCAGTGAAGGCATGCTGCAGTGAATCCTCGTGTTATGTTCGTATTAACAACGTAATATTAAGCTGTGCAGTTGAGACCTTTAGTGTAGGATCACAGCTTGTTAGCGTGGTGAAGAAAGTACTCAAGTACGTCACTTAAAGTACCTGTACAACAAGATAAAGTCCTGATATTAAGACTGTACTTGAGTTTAAGTAAAAGTATTATTAGCAAAATATACTTCAAGTACAAAAAGTAATGCAGAATAATATACATGACATTATTGATGCATTCATGTGTTCATTGCTTGAATGTTTCAGTAGATGGAGCTCATTTGAATTACTTTATATATTGATGGGTACTTTAATATACAATTATGCATCAGGGTGCATTTGTTGATTATATTTTGTATTAATAAATGTAATCTGCTAAGTAACTGTCAGAAAAATGTACAATATTTGCCTCACCTACAGTACAAGTACCTCACATCTGTATTTAAAGGTATACGATGCAGGAATGTGTCGACTCACTGAACCTTCCTGCACCTTGTTGTTGTGCAGAGCCGCATATATTTGTGCTTTTGAACGTAACTGCCTCTTTTCATTCACTCGCTATCTCTCTCGTCCACCACCGCTGTGACTGTATATAAGAAGGGGCGTAGTCATGGTGATGTCACTCATTGGTTGGTGGACCGATGGTTTGAAGCCTCGAGTTCGCCAATTTTGCCGTCGCCATCTTGAATTACAGCCGTCGCCATATTTTTTTCGCAACCAATGAACAGAGGTTATCATATTTGGAATGTGGAGGCGTGACTGAGTGACGCCGTATAAGTCTCTGGTAGTGGAAGCGACCTGTCAATCACAGTAGCCCCGCCCTAAAGCATCCCCTGCTTTATGGTCTGTTTGACTCTAAATGGACCATCATGTACGAAATGAACATCATGCTGTATTGAAGAAGACTTGAAACTAGAGGTTGAGACCATAAACTCATGTTTACAATGTTTACTGAGGGAATAAATCAAGAGAGAAGTAGAGTCATGTTCTCATAGACTTCTATACAACCAGAGGAGTCGCCCCCTGGTGGACACTAGAGAGAATGCAGCTTTAAGACACTTCAGCATCGGCTTCCCTGACAGAACCGGAGGTTGCCACCTGATCCGACAGCACTGCTCTCTCTCTCTTGCTCGTTGAGCTGAGGAGGAGGGGCTAACTGTGAATGTTGTGTTTACGAACAGTAAGCGACACATAGTGCACCTTAAGCACAGTTCTTGAGTAAATGTACTGTGACATATCAGGAAGCAACTGCTAACATTATTTCCAGGGTCATGATTGAACTGTAAATGCAAACGTACGTATTCCTGAGTGAAGTCAATGAGGTTCTGCAGATCGATGTCGTCGCGGTACGCCCGGATGTTATTGTTGATGAAGAGGTTGAGCTGGTCTTTAATCCAGTCCTTAAAGACGAACGCCAGGACTCCAGTCGTCAGCTCCAAGAAAAAGATGATCCCCAGAAACACGGAGAACTACGACAGGAAGACAGACAGCGATACTGTGAGTTTACCCATCATACATCACTGCACGGTGCACATTGAAAGGTCTTCATGTTCATGGAACATACAAACTTGAGTAGAAAGGTGTTTTCCCGCAGCGCTCCAATGCATCCCGCAAAGCCCAGAATAAACATGACCGCCCCGACCACCATGAAGAGCCAGACTGGGTCCAGCCCCCCCAGGTCCGTGATGGACGAGATGTTGGACAGAACCCCCTGGAGGGGAGAGACACAGAACACAAAGTGTGAGCCAAACAGCTGCGTCTCCTTCAGGACCAAAGTAGCTCGGATGAACTACACACATGACCACAATTACAGGGTTTACGGAGCATTTTAAGACCTATTTATATTTACAGCTGGGAATATAAACCGATTCAGTGAAATGTGTCTTCCTTATATCACCTTATGGGTTTCATCAGCAAATGCATAGAATACTCAGTTTGATAGTTGAACCTGGTTTTAAACTTTACAGAATTATTTCAAGGATAAAACTGCAAACATTGGGTTGGGATTTAAAGCTGTATTTTTGTTTTTTGCCCACTAGGGGGCAGCAGAACAAGCTGCTAGAAGCTAACCAATGTCTGTTAGCTAACAGCTAACTTTGTCTGCTGCTGCTGCTGCAGGTCGTAGAACCACAACGAGCTAAAAGAGGCTCAGCAGCTCAGTAAAGCAGAGGAACAGCAGAGTTGGTGATAATTCTCTTTCACATTACAGTCATTTGATCCAACTATAAATCTATTCGGAGGAGCAGAGGATCATTGAGTCCATCCTCTGCTCCTCCATCACGGTCTGGTACGCTGCAGCCACAGCCAAGGACAAGGGCAGACTGCAGCGCATCATTCACTCTGATGAGAGGGTGATTGGCTTCAATCTGCCGTCCCTCCAGGACTTGTTCACTTTAAGAACCCTGAAGCGAGCAAGAAGGATTGTTGCCGACCCCTCACACCCTGGACATAAACTGTTTGTGCCCCTTCCATCTGGTAGGAGGCTGAGGTCCATCAGGACCAAGACCTCACGACACATGAACAGTTTCTTCCCGTCGGCAGTCGGGCTCATTAACAGAGCCCGGGACCCCCACTGACTCTGTCATCCCCAGGACAAACTCCTTCCCTCCCTACTGCTCCCCTGCACATCCCTTCATATTTAAATACACTTCCACTTTTACATTACACTTGTTTACAGTCCTGTTATCTGTTTGTTGTGCACTTTATTCTATATTCTTTTAAATTCTACTGTAAATTGTAATATGTTTCTATTTCTTGCACTGTTGATTGTTATTCAATGTTATTGTCTAATGTTATGCACCACCTGCCATGACAAATTCCTTGTATGTTACATACATTGGCAATAAACGGTTCTGATTCTGATTATTAGTGGAGCTCCATGGTAGCGGAGTGGTTACAGAGATCCCATAGAACCACATCCACCTGGGTTCCATTCCAGCCTTGGGACCTGTGTTATGTCATACTCCAGGGTAGTACTGGTGTCTGCTTACCTTCTCACTCCATGCCCACAGTCCAATCCCCACCAAGGCCATGCCCAGCAGCTGCAAAACACAACAGTCATGTGAGACCACTGCAGACGGGTTGATGCTCAGTGACACCATGTCCGTCACATTGTTATTCAGACACGGCACCGTGAGCCTGCTTCATCTCTTTATTTCTCTCTCAGGGTGATGTCATAGCTCTATTGTTTGTTTCGTATGTTGACCCTCACATGACGTCAGATGCTGATTCAGAACCAGTTCTTCCTCCACATTACATCATCACTCCTGAAACGTGCAGTCTTTCTTTGTTATTGTTTAGCTTTCACTTCTGATATTACGAATGAATGAATGTTTCTTGTTTATCGTGGTCTTCCTCACTTTGTGTTGCATTGTGAATTCTTTAACTGCAGAGTCAGCGTTCCTAGAAGGAAAGGCATGTTTGCAACCCTGCACATTTCACATTTGTACACGTCAATAATTTGAAAGTGATGAGCTTTCTATTAACTTTTAGCCACAACAGTAGATCAATGGATTGACAGAAATTTAATTGGCAACTATTTTGATAATTGATCCTTTACGGTATTTCTGAAGCAAAGCGCCTCTTTTTTGGCAGTTCAAAGACCAGGACAAGCAGTTTGTATTTTGCTGAGCTCCTCTCTGCTCAGGAGGAGGTGGGAGGAGAGGAACAAAGAAAGCTGTTGCTCTGAGAATAGTGTTTTTGGAGCAGCGTCACTCTGCTGTCAGTCTGGTGAGTTTGTCAACGAGAGCAAACCTACAAAGGTGAAAGTGTGAAATGCATTCATCTCTAGATGCAGCCTCCTTCACCTGAAGCTACACAACCTGTGCTTCATCTTTCATTCTTGAGATGTTCTATGGTGGTGGGTCACGTTATAAGATATGATGTAACATTTACAACCTGAAATAAAGTAGGATTAGGACTGATGCACAGATCACCTAACTATCATCATTGTACTCGTGAACTGTTTGAAAACACATCTGTGTGAGCTGCACAGTGATTGGCCCAGCTGTTTCAGAGCAAAGAGACCAGCGATGTGATTGGCTTAGAATGCATTTGTTCATCATCTCACCCTCCAATCGTTAATCACCTTCACCCAGCCCTTTACTTTAGAACGAAGCAGCAGGTGTGTTTGGCCCACACAGAGACTCAAATAAGGCCCCAAATGGCAAAAATGTGACGGTTCCAGGTTTTCAAAAGCGAAAATGCAGCTTTTTTTGGTCTTCCATGATGGTAAATTTAATAATTTTGACGATTTGGATTATTGGTCGGGTAAAACAGGACATGAACTTGGGCTCTGGGATATTGTCATGGATGTTTTTCACAGTTTCTTGATGCTTTATTGACCATGCAATTAATTGGTCCATCGTGAAATGAATCGGCAGATACATCAATAATGGAAATCATTGTTAGTTGCATTTTGCGAGTTTAAAAATTCTAATAATTAAAAATGACTTAATTTGCAATTCAGCTGTCCCCTCGCTCCCCTATTCATGCAAAATATATCAAATAAAATCAAAGCTGAAAGAACTAGTGGATTGATTGATTATAAGTTTGACAGACAATTGATCTGTCTCACGTCTAATTATTAATTCATCAATTTAGACATTTTCAAGTAAAACTATAATAAATAGTGCTGAAGATTCACTGCTTCCCTCTTGATGGTAAAGTTTGTTGGAGCTTGTGATGGTTCTTTCTCTGTCATCAGTTTATTGTTAGTATGCTTCACATGAACTGGTAGTTTACATGCAGATTATATTCACTGGAACATAGTGGCCTTTAAACCGGGACCTCCTCACAGATTGTCTGGCGTCTCCCATATGTTTGAGGTGAATGACATCACTTCTTGAGACACATGACGTCATGTCTACATAGTCATAGATCGAGCTGTCATTGTGGGTGTGATATGAATGATAAGCCTGCAGCCGGACGCCGAGGCTGAGCTGTCATTAGTTCGCTACAAAAAGCCGATTAGCTGTGTGCTGCGAGGCCGCAGCTGCTCCACCGGACCGACAGAACCACAATAAGGCGCGCGTGCATTGATCCGACTATTTATGAATTTGAACGATAAGATGCGCTGATGATCGGGGCCTTCCTCCCTACTGACCGGTGGACACGATAATAACCGAACTGAACCAGAGAGAGGCGCAGACCAATAAAATAATAAACCTTCTCACCCAGAACAGGATGTTGAATCCGAAAATGAAGTATTTGATGCAGCAGCTGACTTCGTTGCCTTTGTACTGATTCCCCGACATGTTTGAGCATCATCGGCGCGTCGTCTCTGCGTGAGGGGAAAAACACGGCCTGCTTCACAGGCTTTGTGTGCGGGGTGGAACAGGTTCAGCGCTCCGGGGAGGCATTTCCACTTGGTCCGCTTCAAACGTTCTCACAGCCGGCTTCGGATCCGCATCGGGAGCATGTTGTAAGCGGGTTCCGGGCGCGTGCACACACGTAGTGTGGGAGACAGAAAGCGGACGTTAACGCGGTGAACCGCAGAATAAAAGAAGATCCGCTATTTTCTGGGCGAATTGCGCCTGGAGGAGGCGTACCGCTGCTGCGGGAGGTCGTCAATGATTGGCTGGAAAAAAACACTCGAGAGACTGAGAATGTAACCAATCACGTTAGAGGACAGACATACCACTTCCGGTGTCCGGAATGATGCAGCCTGTTACTGATAGAAGAGATGCCGCTACTCAATAATAATGATACAAATTACCAAACAGAATTCTTTCGACAATCAAACTTTGTTAGAAAAATCGGAATATTTTGAAATAAATGTTTA
The DNA here is from genome assembly GCA_028022725.1 of Lycodopsis pacificus. Taxonomy (NCBI): domain Eukaryota; kingdom Metazoa; phylum Chordata; class Actinopteri; order Perciformes; family Zoarcidae; genus Lycodopsis; species Lycodopsis pacificus. The sequence continues at coordinate 1,298,863 of CM051710.1, forward strand.
TTATTTTCACTTTAACTGCTCGAAAATGACTAATTATTCTTTAGTCTGCTTCTTTGTTGCCTAACATAGTCTAAATATTAATCAGCACTAAAACATATATAATGCATCTAATTGTAGAATATAAACCTCTTTAAGTGTACAGCACACAAGCGGATATCTTTTTATTATTGGACCTTGTAAATGGAAAGAAAGTGCATAATGGGTTTTAAAAAGGGCCCCGGGCAGTCCCCCGAAGTATATGGACGGTTCAATATTTCCTGCTAAAAATAAGGTATTTGATTGACATTTCAGGGGATCTAAATTTTTTTTTAAATCTGATAGATTGCAAATATAACAAGCATGGGTTGCAATTAGTTTCCTTTTTGAAATTCCAAAATGGCGATTTGGACTCATTCTGACTACTCATGAAATCGTAACTCACAATAAACTTAATGTTTAATTTAATGGTGCTAAAATAATATGGCAAGTGAGGTGGAGATCAATGTTGAATTACAAGTAACACATGAAAACAATGATCAGAAGGTGATTGATTGCACATTCACTCATTAGCAGAAAGGCGCTCAAAAGACTGCAATGTTTCTGGTAGTCTGAGTCTGGAGCTGGGATGGTGGCATATCACACATATCATCTCATGAATCTCATCTATATATCCAATGACATAATATAATCTTAATCTCTTAAAATCTGAGATTTCGAGAAATAAAAAGGTGATATAATGTTGTGTTACAGTTACTCGCTGTGTCCGCTGGAGGGCAGTGAGCTCCCATGATTGTCAAACAGACATCACAAATCAAGTCAGACACAACAGCACGAAGACTTCCGGTGGAACATTTTAAAACTAAGATGAAGTTCTGCTGCAGTTTAGTTTTTTTCTTTTTTCTCAGAATAATGATCAGAATGTTATCGTTACTTGAAAAGGCCTAAAGGCCACATCCTAAAGGGAATGCTTAAAATGAAAAGCATTAATTTCATATGTCCATTACAAGTAAAGCCCTAAAGAAAAAAGAGTTATTTTTGATATATATATATATATATATATATATATATATAAAGAAGCAGACAAAGGTATATTTGTTTAGGCTTTGTTCATCTCAAAGTTACAACACTTTACTCATGTCAGTATAATGTGTTCTCACCCCCTTTTCCAATTTTGTTATGAAACATCCACCATATCAGAGGTGGGTTAGATATGCTTTAATAAAAATGATCTGCACACTAAAAGTGCTCACCGTGTTAGATGTGGAGGGGGTGTGACTGGTAAAGCACCAGTAAGGGTTCACTCAGGGAGCCTCTGTTCAGACAGTAAAGACTCCGTGTTAGGGCTTCATGAAGGACCAGACTCCCACTCTCATCGGTATAACGCAGCTGAAAGCCCACCACCTCCAGAGGCTTCACAGGCAGAACAGCTGACACATCAAACACATCATATCCAGATGAGGATCGCTGATCCAAGGTCAGCAGTCTCTCCTCCAGGGCAGGACTTTCTGCCAGAGCTCCCTGTGAAGCTGTGACACAGTGCAGGGCGACAGTCACACTAATGGGATTGGGGTGCAAGGTCTTCCTGTACATAACCAGCTCCGCACCCAGCATTGAGGGGTTCAGGCCGCTAACATTGAACCAGATCCATCCTGGAGGAGCTTGATGTGGACCTGGGTGATCCAAAGAATGAAAAGACAAGGGACAGATTAGTTAAGACTGCAGTACAAGGCTCAAAGGCTTAAAAGGATCATACACATGTATTTTTGCTTTTGAGATATATAGGTTCTCTATATGACATTCAGAGAAATAATATCAGCAAAATACTACATGCAACGTAAAGACAGCATGTCAACAGCGTTCATAAAACCAAGGTGCGTAGCTAGAAACACGTCTCCAGCAAAATCATTTTTTCCAATAGCACACCTGCCATGTGCTCCTCTCTTGTGCCACGTGTTGTATTTTTGTAGCGGTTTTCTTTCAGTTTATATTACAGTTAAAATATTCTCAACTTTTCAGTGCCAGGTGTGGAGTCACATTGCTCCTCAATGTCACACTTGGTCCACACAGCCCATAAAATCAAGTAAGCAACGGGCTCTACTCAAGCGGCAACCTCCGATTTTGCCAAGTGAAGCCAATGCGGAAGTGTCTTAAAACCATTATAGCCCGAGCACTATTTTTAGGCCTCTGCTCGAAAATAGCATACCCATACCTTTTAGACTGTAGATCTGGAACTACAAGGTCTATTTTAATAATTTTGATGGTATAATACATGTACAACTTGTGAGAGACTTGTTCACATGTGTAAATATTGTGTATATGTTACTGGTTAATAGTGAATGAAGATGGCACACAGCTCAAATTGAAAAGTTTCAGTTTCGCCTGAAAAAAAGCACTTTTATTGAACTTTTTTTAAAATAATGCCTAATGAACCCTAAAATCACTCCACAGTCATAGCACAACAGGTTTGTGGTCTGTCCAAGCTAATGTTACTTAGCAGGCCAGCATAAAATGAGGTCTGAGTACAGAATTTCAAACAAAATTGTGATTTTCGGAACCAGATTTTGCACTGCTCTATTCTAATTTTATATACTATATAACTACATATTAACTATATATTCACTTGCTTTATCACTAAGAGTGTTCAATACATCGCAATAAAGCAGTTTGCAATAATTGTCAGTCATGTTCAGTTATTTCCAGATGTCATATGTCTCATCCTTGAAAGAAATCTGCTGTGACTCAGTTTCTATGTGGGATTTTTAAGGCCTGTGATTGGTGGATTTATTCATATGACACGTTGCTAGGGCTGTAATAGTCCATTGAAAGCCGGCAGGAGTGTTATTTGGAACGTTGAGGGCGATTAGTCAGTAAAAATCTTGATAAGGTGGGCTCGACCCCCATGCGAAAAATAGGTTGGTCCAGTCTAAAGATCCGCCCCGTTTTCACATGGAACGTCTCAGCGCATTGATTTCAATGCACACAGACAGACCAGGAAATGCGCTACAGCTCTGCACCAATTTTGAATGGATTAACTGTTTTTTTCCGGACGAAAATCGCCAAAAGGTATGGAGATTTTCAATTTTATTTATGGAGAGCAGTGTGAGGTTTCTCAGGGTTTGTGCTGTGACTTTGTCGGAGGTCAGTTTGGAAGCGCTGGCTCGACTCCGTATCGAGCCCACATGCAAAATGATATATCCTTCCGCCTTGGTCGAAGCCGGATTTGTGATTAAAGATGAATTTTCGGGTGCATAGCTGGTGGATTTTTTGGACAAAAATCCTGATATTCTGAAAAATCTTCTAGTGTATTGAATTACTTTGTGTATAACTGTGTATAATTGCGTAAAATGGCTTGCATGATGATTTTGACTATTTTTTTTTCTGATATTTTACATGCCTGGACCATTTTTCATATTTCTTGATGAAAAGTCCATTCGGAACCTCGGAACAGGTACCAGTGCCCCATTTGGGGCACGCTCGGGCTATAGATTAAAACATGCATTCTCTCTAGTGTCCACCAGGGGGCGACTCCTCTGGTTGTATAGAAGTCTATGAGAAAATGACTCTACTTCTCTCTTGATTTATTACCTCAGTAAACATTGTAAACATGAGTTTATGGTCTCAATCTCTAGTTTCAAGTCTTTTTCAATACAGCATGATGTTCATTTAGTACATTATGGTCCATTTAGAGTCAAACAGACCATAAAGCAGGGGATGCTTTAGGGCGGGGCTACTGTGATTGACAGGTTGCTGCCGCTACCAGAGACATATCAGGCGTCACTATGTCAATCCTCTCCATTCCAAATATAGTTACACCGTTCATCGGTTGCAAAAAAGCAATAGATGGTGACAGACACATTCTAAGATGGCAGCGGCGAAATCCCCGAAACTCAAGGCTTCATATAGTCCACATACCAATGGGTGATGTCACCATGACTACGTCCACTTCTTATATACAGTCTATAGCAGTGGCGGCTGGTCAATAGAGGGCCATGGGGCATGGCCCCACCATGAGCCACACGAAAAAAAAAAAAAAAAAAAAAAAAAAAATTATAATAATCATAAATTATACAAATTGTCAATATTTGTGTTTTTTAACTATGGAATGTACCCAATAATGTGTGTACAATATGATATCTGCGCAAAATATATGCTTTTCCTGCTCGTCCTCTCCCCCTGTGTGCTCGTCTGCTCATGCTCTCTGCCTGTGTGCACGACACGTCTGAGAACGCGCAGCGAGGGGGGCCTGATCGTTTTGGCCCAAAAAAGACGGGTCTATGAAGCAGTTTAGCCAATTGCTGATTCAAGATATAAATGAGTGACATACAATTTAGCCAATCAGCGCCCTCAAATTGATTCAGCTGTGGGCCAGAACGATCAGGGCCCCGGAGCTGCGCGTTCTCGTCAGGAGAAGTCTCGACAGGCGCCCGCGCCAGCGCGAGCTCTCCTCCTCCAAGACCCGTTTGAGAGGAGAACTTTGAGGAGATTCTGCAGCCAAAGAGCTGATATCAGATCAGCCTGACCTCACAATCAGACAGCAGACTACATGCGAAGCTTCACTACTTCGTACAAGTCAGTCAATCAACTTCCTTTCTTCCGAAAAGTACGCTGATTACTTCGACATACCATACGTATCCACAGGCAGGGGCGGACTGGACATCGGGGATATCGAGGGAATCCCCGGTAGGCCGACGGGGTTTGGGCCGTCTCTGACATCGCCGGCCCCGACTATATTATATGCTTCACAGAACACATTCAATTTACTCTAATACCGAAAGTCAATAATCAGTGAAAACTGTATCAACAGTATAAACTGACATTATACTACTCCTCGCGATCCGAGGACGCCATAGCACGGCTGGACACTACGGTGCTTTTAAAAACTTTTCTCCATAACCGTGGTCTGCGCCGTGCGGTCGTGCCGGGCGTCTGTCGGGGCGGGGCCGGCGGAGGTGCGAATGGCCGCAGTAGACCGGCGAAATACATGCCGTATATTGATCGGGCAGCGCGCCGTGTATTGAGTGGGCCGGTCTGACAGTAACTCCCGGGCCACTTTTTTCCCCCTAAATTAACAGTGAAAACTCATCATAGCTTAATTTAACATCAGTATTCATAATTACACTTCATGTTTACTTCTCCTGATCTTTACCTCCTATAACAAGGTCCATAGGGGCATCTCAATAAATAAACATGTTATATTATATTGTATTATATTATATAAGTGTTATTTACTGCTTTTTTTCATGTTGGAATAAATGTTAAATATTTAACTGCCAAGTAATAATGCGTGTTTGATGCTAAATTTTTTTTGCATGAAATCATACTGGGATGTTTGCTGAAATTGATAGGATGGCCCTACCTAGAAAATTTTCCACCAGCCGCCACTGGTCTATAGTTCTAATACTTTACCACTTCCTTCCTGTTTTGACGCTGGTTGGGCTAGCTGGCTAGCTAGCTAGCTGTTGGGCTGTGAGCTAGCATCTAGCCGCCGGCTCAATGCATTTATACATTACATTACAGTCATTTAGCAGACACTTTTATCCAAAGCAATTTACAATTCTATCACATTCATACACCGTAGGCACAGCTACGGGAGACATTTTGGGGTTAAGTGTCTTGCTCAAGGACACGCGACTAGCAGAGCCGGGGATCGAACCGCCGATCGAAGGACGGCCCTGCTCTCCACTTGGGCACAGTCGCGCTCAGCCTTCGACACGTTGATAACCGTGTGAAGGTAATTTTCTTTGAGCTGTTTGTTATTTGAGAGTTGTCATGATGAAATAGAGGAGGCCATTACTGGTAAAAAATAAGTTTCTAATATTGCCGAAGGTGGTGTGAATACAGGTTTAGCAACATATAATATACAATTCCTCCTTGTAAAATGGTGGGAAACTATGTACTCCTCAATCTTTTAATAGTAACAGTGGATCAAATGACTGTGTAATATGAATGGTGCGTAAAATGCATCCATCATACCCCATGTGTGTTCCTTTTAGCTCACTGTTAGCAGCTGTAAAGAACCAGATATCTTTCTCAGGAGTTGGTGGAGACCAAAAAGGAGCTAAAAGGAGAGTGAACATTCATCAGGTGGACACTAACAAGATTCCGGATGTGTCTGCTGTATGTGTAAATAGGCAACTTTTTCCTAACATGTCAGCCAAAACAACTTTATCCAGTGATCATATTCAACATTGTGTTTACAGCTTGTCCTGCTGCCCACAAGTGGCCAATAGTTTAAACAGTATCTAGTGTTACATTGTGGGTCATTGTTGTCTTCATATTTGGTGGGTTTTAAGTATGCTGCACATCAAAACCCAAACAGTGATATGACAGCAGATGTTTTACTAATGGAACACTGCAGGTTGCCCATTGCAAAGACGTCATCACTGGACAGCTAAGGCTAACTACCTTGTTCTTTTATTATTTTAATGCAATCAAAAGGAAATATAAAACATTGCTTTCCGTGATTGCATAGGTTTCAATATTACTGTACAGTAGTTTTAATTATGATGCCAAGAAAGAAGCAAAATTAAAACATTTAAATCAAGATGGCATTTCATGTCAAATCCTTACCAACTACACTCCGAAAACTCTGCACCAGCGTTCCATCTGAACTCCCAAAGTCTTGAGCCTCCAGTGAGTCCAATCGCTGATAGATCCCCCTCATGTAGGGATGTGGCTTAGCCTGATGACTCGCAGACACTTTATTGATATTTAGCATTTCCAAAATGGCTTTGTTCCGCTCCTGGTCATTCTCTGTATCTCTGCGGTGATCCATCAGCAGCAAACCTGTGACGGAGCCCAGCAGGAGGAAGACCAACCTTATATGAAAATAACCCAAGCAGACTCCTCGGAACATTCTGAGTTCGGGTTATTTCCAACCAGTCTGATATGATACTTTATCTGCCCTTCTTTTTCCTATAAAGTCAGGTAGGAATTTCCACCTGACACGCTGTTGTAACAGTGTGTTCCCTAATAGGCATGCAGGAACCACAGGGGCTGCAGGACCTAGTGAACCGATCCCATTCTGAAGCTGAGGAATGTTACTTTCTTTTGACTAACTACCATGGACTGTACTGAGCCACAGTCCTGATCTGCTCTCAACAAGCAACCTTGGGCTGATGCATGGTCCCCTGAGCAATAAAGCAAGTAAAGCAAATGCATCCCCAATATTTATTAGTCTTACTGTTTCCAGAGATAAGAAACATGTCTTTATTTAGCTTAACTGGGATCATGGATGAAAAATAGAACATAGGAAAAGATAGGCTAGCGTATGTTGAATGAACCTGCTTGGCCAAATGACTCTACTTCTCTCTTGATTTATTACCTCAGTAAACATTGTAAACATGAGGTTGTGGTCTCAATCTCTAGTTTCAAGTCTTCTTCGATACAGAATGATGTTCAATACCAGAACAATGATGGTCCCATTCAGAGTAAAATAGACCCTCAAGCAGGGAATGCTTTAGGCCGGGTTACCTTGGGTTTGACAGGTCGCTACCAGAGCCTTGACCACGGCATCACTCCTCCACAGTCCAAAGATGGTCACTTCCGTTCACTGGTTGCCAAACAACAAGATGACGAGTCCTTACTGCGGCAGCACATGTTCAAATCCAACCTGCAGTCCTTTGCTGCATGAAGTCTGTTCCTTAGGTGTAATGTGTAATATCTGGCCACAAGCTCCAAACTAATAGGGGGCAGCATTCCACCTCTAATCCATACCATCCATACCATCTCATCAGTTGTAAAAAAACAAAAAGCCAACAACTAACTTATAGCAGGGCAAGAATGTGTTATTTTATAATCTTAATGTGTGGCCTTCACCTATAGTTTATGTTTATGTCAGCCATCTGTACGGTCAGTGTACGTTTTCATAGTTTCTTTATTGGACTAAATTCAAAGTGGCAGACAGACCTTCAGTTAGCTGTAGCTACTAGCATTCAGCCGCCGCATGCTCAGCACGGGGGCCCCAATAGTCTACGGACAGCAGCGAGCTCTAACTTGTGTAATGGCATCAACCGAAAGGTTGCTGATCCTGCAGAGAGTCGGGGCATTCCCCCCCAGACCCTTGACATCAGTCCCCTGGATCAGACCCCCAATGCTGGGTTTGCGCTGGCTTAATAAGAAGACCAAATATATAATATAACTGAAGATTTGAATTTGATTTCACACAATCATTGTGTTTTTTCATGTCTTGGTCCAACAACTGTCTCCGGCTTTACAGGATGTGTAACCTTTTACAGAGTCGTAGGCCAACATGAGCTCCATTTTCTCCCCCTTGCTGTTTTCCTCATGTTACTGCGCTCTTAAGCCTTTTATCTTTGCCCCTTTCTGTTCCCTAATGACAAAGCTGCTCCGTAAACCACCAGGCACTTTGGACAAGACTTTGATCTCAGAGCTCAGAGTGTTTGTCTTTTGGTTTTTCCGCTCCGATTGCTGATCCCACAGCAGCAGCAACAAGAGGAGGTCTCTGCCCCTCCCTCCATCCCCCCTACTCATCTCACTCTCTTGTGGGTGGAGTTTGTCGCTGAGCAGCGAGCAGGATTCTGTCAATGAGGGAGTTGCAGTTGAAAGCAGAGGAGAGCAGACAGGTAGGGAAGAAGAAGAAGCGCCAGATGTTTGCAGATCAGGTAAGGACATGTCTTAATGTACGTGGAGATCTCCGCTGGGGACTTTTCCTCTTCAGCAACATAATAAGAAGTTTGCTTGGATGTCATTTTCTTCTTCATCCTCCTTTTTTTAGGTCATTTTCTTCCTGATGACTTTGATTTGCAATGTTTGTCTGTGTTTCTCTCACCTGTCTCCTCACAAAGTATCATTTTGATGATAAATCTGGCTCTAATAGTCATGTCAGTACATGATCACAGCCAGATATACAAGCAATCTGGTTTTCAGAGATGGTCTATTTAAAAGGAGATAGATTTTTAAACTGCACATACTTACTCTTTGTAACATGCAGCGGTGCTAAAAACTGCACTTTCACCCATTCATCAGATACACAGCTATTGTTTCTGGCATCGGGAGTATTTGGAGGCTTTTTTATGGCTTTCTGTTGCACACCCAGGACTTTGCTGCTGGACGGGAGCCAAATGTTATCCCTTCATGTTTTCAGCAGAATGCCTTTCTCTTCCCCGATGGCTCGTCTTTCTTTGAAAATTGCTGGCTGCTAAGGACCCTGTCATTATTAAGATTAGAAGAAGAAGCTGTGAATGGATGGAGTAGACATTCCCAGCTGTGGAGCGAAGCCACTTGTTACATGATGAATCACATTCCCTCGTAGTGTGTGCTTTGTGTTCATCACTGGTTTGTGCTTTGGGGAAGGAAAGGGTTACTGATCATGAGGATGGAATTATAAGATGTTATTTGACCTTCATGACTGTTGATTATTATCCTTAGCTTGGCTTTAGTGAAAACAAACAGAAAGCACATGTTCTGATTTTCCCAGCTGGTATGTGTCGCCCCCTCTAGATTTTTATAGAGAATGGCCAACATTTTTAGCAGCAGAGGCTCAGGTATCCAAACTTTCAGTCCCTAATATACTGTATAGCTGTATGCTACATAATGGAACTTGTTGGATAGACCCTTCATGCCTGGGCAGCATGTTGGGCAGCTGTGGTTCAGATTTGAGGCAATAGAAAGATCGGTGGTACAATCTTTGGCTCCCCCAGTCCATGCCAATGTGTCCTTGTGCAAGAGATTTAACCCAACATTGCTCCCATTTACTGATGGCACAGCCTGTAGTATGTGGCTGACTGATGGCAGGGGCTACCACGCAGAATGTGTTGATAAGAAGTGGATGTACTCGTCTTGATGTCACCCATTGGTTTGTGGACAGCGGTCTTGAAGCCTCAAGCTTGGCATTTTGGTTGCGTCATCTTGGTTTTTGCAACCAGTGAGCGGAAGGAGTGATGCGGAGGAGTGATGTAGGGACACCGTATACGGCTCTGGTAGCAGCTTGTCAATCACAGTAAGCCCCGCCCTAAAGCATACCCTACTTTGTAGAAGTAATGCAGGTTGAAGGCACCTTCGCATTGGCTATATTTCTTTAGAGCTGGAGGTTGCCGCCTGGAGATAAACCAGCCATCATCTGGAATTGAAGCCAGATTATGTACATTTGTAAAAATCACTTTGAACTCTTCATCAACTCTTTCTAACCTCTCGGTTCTACACTCCCATAAAGGCCTTTTTGGTCAACAGTAGAAACTTGACACAAAAGAGTGTCATTGGTTACTCTATAACCAAATGAGTTCTCCACAGAAGACATTATGCAACTGTTTTCACAGGATGAGTAGAACTCCTCATGATGTGTAAACTGACCGTGTTAAATCTGTGGAGTTCCCCTTTAAGAGTGAATGAGCTGGAGAGAGTGGTGCCACAACACTGATGGATTAGGGAGTGCATGTTGTACTACGCACCACAAGCTTATAGCAATGTGAATCCAGCCTGTCATTAGACCTGCTGGCTCTGACACTCAGCAGATGCTGAGCCCACCCTGAATGACATGTCAGTAAAGGAAACAATTCACTCCTGATATGTGAGGGTACGTTGGTGGTCTTTGCCCGTTTATCTTGGACCTAAATCCACAACACCTCAGGAAATGGGACGGCTTCCCCGGATGCATCTTGTTGACATTATGTTCTACAGCAACTGTAACATGAAGCTCTGCCAAAACAGGAAAAGGATCAACTGCAAACAGGGACAGGACCAGAGTGCTTAACATTAGGACCTTTCCCAGCACTCCCACCTCCCGTCTGCAGCCTCACCACTGGGGCTCACATCAGTCAGTGGGTTGTTCAAATCTTTAACAGGACAGATTAGTGAGGCCTTTGTGCCGTTACACTCATATCAGTGACATGCACTCATTTACTGCGACACAATGCTGGACTGGGTGTTATCTGCTCAAATGTGATCCACACTCACTCTGGCATGCGGTTGGACCTTGGTTTGCTCTACATCGCAGTACTCACAAAGCTGCATGCGGCTGGTGTTGAATAGTACGGAGAAACGGCTCATCATCTTTCCTTCATCTGACTGGCTGTTTAAAATTTGATTTGATTGTGACATGAAAAGATATGAAAAGTGAGGTCCAACACTGATATTGAGTTATAAGGCCTCTTTCAGCTGGTATTCCAGCTCATCCCAAACATTGTGGGCGAAGGCCAGGACTCTGTGCAAATCAGACAAGTTCTGCCACACAAAACTGGGAAAATCCTTTCTTCAAGGAACTGGTTTTGTGCACGTGTAATGTGAAGAATGTTGTGGAATATTTCCTTTAAAAGTTCAGGTGAAGTTGGTTTTATCCAAAGTGTTCAAAATAAACAGAGTCTTGATGAATGATCAAAGTTTCAAAAAAGTCAATTTAATGTTTGCAAACAGAGAACACAACCACAGCCACGTATCACAGTGAAATGTGCTCATGCTCTAGAGACGCAGAATCAAAACAAGGTATTTATACCGGCTGGCACAGAGAAGACAGATAACACACAGGAGACCGTGTCAAAAGGTGGGGGTCTGTGACCCTGTGCGAACTTTCACTGACATTAGGTCTTCAGGAAATGTTTAGTCTATCAAGAAGCAGTTGATTATAGAAAGAACACTTCATTCTGTACCAGAACGAACATGTCAATGTGTTCAGACATCTAGACGCCTGTACAAATGAATTTTCTAACATCAACATATCACACAGAAAATGTCAGGAGGACATGTTAAAACATTTTTTATCATTACAAGAATTATCACCAAACTCTGCAGTTCCCCTCACTTCTATGGAGCGTTTCAGCCTCTTTTAGCCCATTGTTTTACAACTGGACTCTTTTGGTTTACCACTCTCATCAACCTGGTTTCCAGCAGCAGCTGTGTTCAGGTATGAAGCCCTGATGAACCCTCTGGACTCTACCTGGTGAACAAAGTGGAGCAGCTTCAGAGACAGATATGTTTTTCAGGAGTTGGTGGAGACCAAAGCAGAGCTGAACAGAGAGTGACAGTTGGACTTCTATTCATCAGGTGGACACCAGAGATGCTGACAAGTTGTTTTCTGAAAGTCTATGTCAGGTCTCAAGTCTTTGATCTAGAGACCAAGTTAGGTATTGAATCTTTGGTGACAAGTCTGAAATCTCTGCTGGTTGTTCTATTATCTGCTGAATGTCATCAGGGCTGCTTAGAACACTGCATGGCTATCTGAGGAAATCAAAGCCTGTGCTGTGTCACCACTTCTTTATCTATTAGCATACAGTATCAGCATTTATTTGTTGTTGGTAAATGATCTCTTTTAACATGTTGCTACAATGTAAAACAATAACTGTATGGATATAGACTCACGTTAAATATTTTGCATGCATTAATAACTGTAAGGTTTTCTTTAACAGTTACAGTAGAACTGTATTGTTCAGTTACACTTCGTCTCCAGCTAATGACAGCCTATGATCTACTGTGCACATACCTTTAGTCTCTCAAACCCGGAGATGCTCACACGTCTTTCTTTGCTCGTCCAAGGAAAGTCTAAAGTCACTGTGTGTGCGACGTAAATTGGACTTCAGTCCATGTCCAAGTCCCCGTCCCTGGTGGACACAGAGACAGCTCTTTGCTACATGTGAAACGATGTTGTGACCGTTTGATATCATGCTTTTGCACTCAGCTCCTTGAACATGATCTTACCAGCTCTCCAAACACAAGCATTGTTCATGGGGACAAGCTATAACATGTTCCCTAAAGCAGAGGCTGATGATAAGGTGCTGCTCTGTTCAAGGTGCTGCTGTGTGAGGTCTGTAGGTGTCCTAGACAAGTGTTCAAGGAATGCAGCCGTTTGACATCTGAAGCCTGTTTTCAAATACAAAACAGCTACTCCACATATCCTCAGTGGGATATAAGGTGAGATAAGTTGAAACTGTATTGATCTAAGAAGAGGGGAGCAATGAAGCACTAAGAACCAGCAGCAAAAGCAGTAAATAGCATGAAAGCAGGCTATGATTGCACAACAAGGGGAGCAATTTAAGACTCAAGAGTCTATTAAAGTCTATTAAAAGAGTCTATTAAAAGAGAGTTTTAATAGATGGTGATATAGGACTTTTGTCCCCTACTGCTGTTAATATGTATGGTAACTCTAGAAGAAGATGGAAGTCTCCTGTAGTGGAAAGGCCTATGTGGAGGGTGACTCCATAAGAAGGTCAAAGTTCATTGCGTAACATCATGTCATTACTACAGAGATCCTGTTGGGGCTCAGGGAAAGGCCAACATTTGTTTGTAATGAACATATTTCCTGACACGCTGACCACAGAGCAAGTTACTCAGTCCACAAAGAACATGCCTGAAGCTGTTCAAAAGTAATGGAGAACAATTTTACATTTTAGGCTGTTGTCGTTAACCAGCATTGTTGCTTGACTTATCAAATGGCCATCAGGGGGCGACTCCTCTGGTTGCAAAGAAAGGTCTGACCGTACTTCTATCGTACAAATGTATTCCGTCAGTAAACATTTCAAACATGATTCTAGTTTCAAGTCTTCTTCAATACAGCACGATGTTCATTTCGTAAATGATGGTCCATTTAGAGTCAAACAGACCATGAAGCAGATTATGCTTTAGGGCGGGGCTACTGTGATTGACAGGTCACTACCACAGCGTTGTCCAGTCTAGGTCCAGTCTGCTTTTTCGTCTTACAACTTTAACCCTTTCACAACGTGTTTTCAGTTCATGAAAGTTAATTGTAACATGTTGGTTTCCTAAAAATGTCTTATTCAGTTGTACTTAGCTCCAACCTCTAAAAACAACAGTGGGAAAAAAACATGTTGATATGCAAATTATTGCTTTAAATGTTGCAGCCACAAGGAATTGTGGGACAGCATCTCTCCTTTCCATCTGTAAAGGATGGTCCAGTGTTCCCTGTGCTAAAGCATTTACACAATTCAAGCAGCTTGTATCATGGCTGCCACTTAGATACTTCTGGGTCAGTTAGGAACCTTCCAAAGACAAAAAAAAGATGTTTCAACCGTGGCCCTGATCTCTCACAATCACAGTCCACTGACTTCTTCATGTATCATCATTTGTTCAACTGTCACAACAGAAACTACGTTTGGTTCTTCTCAAAGCCTTCTTGAAATTAAAACATTAGTATTGCCAATAAAATCAACAAACGCAGCTTTTATTGCTTTGAATGTAATATCTTTACACTTCCTCATTAGGTTCCCTCAAATGTTGAGGTGTTCCTGCTTTTCTTCATTTACTTTGTGAATGCTGTGTTTTTTGCGTTTCCTTCCAGGCCACCTACAGATTACAGTGATCGAGAGTACAGTAATGAAACACACATTCTTCATGTAAGAAATGCCAAACACTGACATTTGTTAAATTCCTTTACAGCTCCTGACCGATCATTTGAACTGGTTAACAGCTTGGAGACGCATGCCACAATAAAATCATACAACCACAGCAAAATGGAGCTTCTTCTAAAGAGAGCGACATCTTGGATTACTTCCTTCTCCAATTGAAGTGCGTTTCTGAAAGCTTTAGTTTGGATCCAGTGCTTGAAAACGTCAGCTTGTGCCTGACAGCGATGGGTTCACAGGGTCAAACACTGGCCTGGACCTTGCTTCCAGTGCTTCTGCTGGGAATGACCTGCTCATCACATGGGTCCCTTGTGAAAGTCAATAAGGGTGTAAAGGTGAAACGGGGTCAGTCAGCCTACCTCCAGGATGGTGACCTACAGTTCCATATTCCCCGTCAGAAGGATGCCTGCAAGGTGGAGGTGGTGTTAAATGAGCCCATAACTCAACGAGTGGGAAGAGTCATGCCTCAGGTAAAGGAAGAAGCCTTTTACAATGTTCCAGGCTGTTTACCTTGTGCTGTAAAACCAAATGGAAGGCATGCATTACACTCCATAGCACTGTTTGACAGCGAACACGTAGGAAACCATGTAAGGTATGATTAGTGTTGTGGTAATGATGACAAGAGCTCAGTGATGGATTGAGCAGATTCTATCATGTCCCAACTAAATGTAACTGGCCCTCAGATCCCACCGTTGTATATCCCAGCACATTAGGCCAACGTCAAGTGTGAAAGCTTTGTTCAGGACCTTCATCCTACACACACCTGGCTGGGAGATGTATGTCTATGTCTGCAGCAGCCTATTCTTCAGTCGATTAGAGAGCCATTTTTCATGCTTAAAAGTACAAAATCATTCGCCATAAGAAAGCCCACACAACATTTAATTATGTTACTTATGAGTTTAGTTACATATGAGTTGGTGACAATCAAGCCCTTTATATGAATGCGTATTGGGGCAATAGGTTCAAAAAATTACAGAAAACCTTTATGTAAATTTATGTGATTCAAATCGTAAATTTACAAGAAAAAACTCGTTACTCATTACGAGATAATGTAGTAATTCTGGGCAAAAATCTCAAGTATTTCCTTGTTGTTAAATCTGATTGAAAAGTAAAATTTCATTCGATCATCCACTGCCAGCGTAGGCAAGCGGTGGCGTCTGAGGTGTGTTGAGGTTGATTCAACCGCACGAAGTGAAGCAATGTGGTTCCTTGGCAGAACAATGAATAAATAAATAAATAAAATAATTCTCGTACTTTTGCGACTTTAATATCAGAGAATATCCAAGTTATATCTGCGGAATTTAAGACTTTAATTAAAACAAAGTAATTATTATTGTTTTTCTTACAATGGCCCGATTATGCAGTCATGCTTAAATATTCAATGAAATTAAATTTCTTTGCAATTTACCCGGCTCCTCTAGTCCATGTATATGTGTCTTTGGGCAGGACACTTAACCCAAATTGCCTCTGCAGGCTGTTCCTGCAGTGCATGAATGGATGAATGATAGATAGCCCTGATGGGCAGGTGGCACCTTGCACATTGCCCCGTCATCAGGGTGTTGTATAATAAAGCGCTTTGAGTAGTCGGAAGACTAGAAAAGCGCGATACAAGTACATTCTATTCACCATTCTCAAGTCATGTATCATCATCTGCCAAATGGTCTTTGATTCAGAACAATTAGAAATGCATCTTAGATATTAATTAAATGGTTGTTTGTTCCATTCCAATTGTCTTTAATTTCCTGATAATTTCCTAGTAAGTTTCCGGGAAATGTAATATGAATGTAATGTAGTTTAATTATAGGGGAAATGGAAATGTCCTTTAAATTAAAGCTACATTGTAACCCAAGTAAATATAAATGCATTATCAATTATCGGGGCGGCCGTGGCTCACTAGGTTAAGAGGGTTGTCTGGTAACCGCAGGGTCAACCCGCAGGGTCAACGGTTCGATCCACGTGTCACGTGTCGAAGTGTCCCTGAGCAAGACCCCGGGCGCTGCTCCCTATATACATGGATGGGTTAAATGCAGAAGTCAAATTTCGTGTGTGTGTTTCGTGTATGTCATATGTATATGACAATACATGTCCTAACTTTTTTTAACTTTTAATTAACTATTGAACACTTAATTCTCCAAATATGTAGAAATATGTATTTTTGCCTGTGGAAATGACACATTTCATGTTGAATTGACCTGCTGTGTCCTGACTGGAAGTCTAGATTACACTAACCGCAAATAAAAATCTGGAAAGCTATTGACACTATCTCTGTTTAATCCATAATTAGTACCAAATGACATTGTTCTACAAACGTATTGGGCATTATTAGGAAGTACAAAATGACAGAACTGTAAATGAATTGATACTTTAGTTTCTGACTTGATATTAGTTCATTGGCAAATAACCTGTGAATGTAGTTTAAATCTTACATCTGGTCTTAAATCTGTTACTCTGTGGTTTTTCATGAAAACATAAAAACACAAAACAATTGTATTTTGCATTCCAGTCTGAACATGGAAGCTGTTATCATGACCACACTGCATGCTCAAATGTTACAGCAAGATTATGTACATCTTGACAGAAGAAATAACAAATTTTTCCTCTTACAAAGAATTTTTTTAAATTATAATACAATGAAACCTTGCAACCCACAACATTCAGGTGTTTAGTTCTTATGCTGCTCACACACTGGGCGCGTTTTTTGATTGACGCGCGTCGAGATTACATACAAAGTCTATGCACAGACGCGATGAGACTGGCGCGCCGCGATTTTTAATCTCATCGCGTCTGTGCATAGACTTTGTATGTAATCTCGACGCGCGTCAATCAAAAAACGCGCCCGGTGTGTGAGCAGCATTACAGCCTTACTTGGTCTGGGTCGCTTATTTATTTATTGGTTCATTTGATAAGGGACAGTGCACAT
This sequence comes from Lycodopsis pacificus, assembly GCA_028022725.1. Classification (NCBI taxonomy): domain Eukaryota; kingdom Metazoa; phylum Chordata; class Actinopteri; order Perciformes; family Zoarcidae; genus Lycodopsis; species Lycodopsis pacificus. The sequence continues at coordinate 1,316,071 of CM051710.1, forward strand.
TAATAAAAACATTTCTGTAAATGCGCCAGAGTTAGCCAAAAGGCTATTTTTCATCTGTAGTTATGGAGGCTATTGTTAGCTTATGTTAGCAAACTTTAGATCAATATTGCTGTGTAACTTATATTAGTCAGCTGACTCCTTTTTGTCACCACAATTGAGTCATATCCAGCAAAAGTTACAGTCTTGTTACATTTTAACACTGAAGCTAGCAAAGCAATGTCCAGGCAGTTCTACACCCCGTAGTCCCAACTCACTCATGTATTTGATTATTTATTTTTGCAGGTATTTGATTGCCACTATCTGGCTGATGAGGTAAAGTACGTCCATAACGGATGTCCATTGTTAAAGGAGGACACGGTCAAGCTTCGACTATACAGGTAAAACACCTGGGTATCCTTCAAATGGGAAACATGCTTATTGTCTTTCTTTACTGTTCTTGCTGGTGTGGCAGTATGATCATATTGTGATTTGTCTGACCAGGTTCACAGAGACAGAGACACACATGGAGGTGTTTTCTCTCCATGTGGACATTATGGAACCTGAATGCAGCATCATAAAGCTGGGGCCCAAATCCCTGGAGGTTCCTGAATTCTACGGCTTCTCCGATGCCGTGGATGGCAATGTGGTGTCCTTCCATTATGAGCAGAGGTCTAGTCTGGAGTGTAGTATCCATTTAAGTAGCCATGACACCCACCTACCAGCCCACGGCCAACTGGTCACCGGAGAGCCAGAGAAAGCTATGACAAGAGGGGACGAGCCAGAGAGCTTCATCCACCTACGCCAGCAGCTAGGTAACCTACTGCATGGCTGACAGCCGAGGGTGGAAAAATCCCCATCCCTCTCTTATCCATAAGTGCAGAGCGAAACAATCCACCAGTAAAAGAAGAGATTTCACCCAGAAATAACAGCAACACTATTAGCTGGTTATTAACTTTGTAAAGGTTTTAAAAGGTGATTTTCATGCTTTGAGTCCTAATGTGTTGCACCAGCAGCCTCTGCATTATGCTCTAGTTGTAGAACATCTTTAAATGTTTGTAGATAGGTTATACACTCCTGGTAAAAATGGGTGCAGCAGATGTGGTGCTTTCATCCCTTCATTCTCTGTCCTGGTCAGATTCATTGGGGCGTGGCTGCCTGCCACAGTGTATTTTTGTTATGGTACCAAAGGGGGCACCAGGTTTGGTATTAAATCCCATCCAAAATGATATCATCTGCAAAAGAATAAAGAATGTCCAGATTAGGCAGAATAATGTTATTTATATGTAATGTAAGGGGTAATGGATCAAGAAAAGACTCCGATGGCAACTGATTACTGGTGAAGAGATGGCTTGGTTGAGCACTTTAAGATACAACAGACGGTTTTCTCTCTGTAGAGTAAATGTGGAACCAGTTGAGTCTGCCTTTACAAAAAGTGATCTAAAATATTTTGTGTAATTATTCAGATAATAAAGCCAGAGCAATGTGTAAATCTGAAGACTGCCTGAAAGGTCCGAAGCTAGTGAAGTTCACCAAGATTCCCTGTGATGACTTCCTTTTGATGGGGCTGAGGTATCAGCACATAGACCCTCCATCTCCAGACGTTGACTACATCGCAATCAGACTGGATCTCATGGACACCCGTAGTGGCAACACATATCAGGTCCTTTCCCTGTTTTAATGCATTTTTTAAAATGTATTTCTGTAATGCTAACAATTGTGTATTTCTTTGTTTCTAACTACTAGTACTAGCACTGTGATTTTAGTATAAAAACTGTATTTTATTGAATCATTTATTTTGCTCACAGCTTTAAAGTTTTTATGACAAATATATAAGACATTTAGTTTGAAGTGCATTGTGTTTTTCTGTGTAGTCTGAACAGGCCTGGATTCCAGTGCATATAGTCGGTGCGTTGACCAACCAGCCTCCCAAACCGTCCTTCATGTCCATGTTTATCCTTGAAGTGGACCAGTTCATCCTCACTCCACTCTCCACTGCTACACTAGACACTGAAGACGAAGAAACTCCCAAACAACTTTTGGTTTTCAACATCACCAAACCGCCCATGGACGGCTTCATCGCCCATCTGTCCGATCATACTCGCCCGATCTCCTCCTTTACATGGCTCGATCTCAATGACATGCTCATTGGGTATCAACCTCCCAACTCCTCAAACACCCAACGCAAGAATTACGAGGTAGCTTTTCCCTTTCGTATGCTTTGGGCAGTATATAAAACTATTTGTTTCTGAAAGTCGTTGTTGTCTTCCCATACAGATGGAATTTGAGGTTCATGATTTTTTCTTTGAGAAGAGCCCATCAATGACTGTTCACATGTCTGTAAGGAATGCAGACACCAATGCACCCAGGGTGTCTTGGAACATGGGTATGCTAGCATCACATTGCAAATGCACAAAGCTCTTTCAAACACATGGAAGCCGTTGAGTTGTTTGTGTAGTAACTTGTATAACCAATTCATTTTAACAATGATCACTTGTGTGATAACACCATCAAGAGATATCACCCAACTTATCAGCTCCATGGAGCTCTTTAGCCTCTTTTAGCAAAATGTTTTTATCGAAGTCTCCTCACAGAACAGCTGTTTTCAGCTTTGACAAACTCACTGTACACTATCTCCAAATAACTAACAGACAGAAAGTCTAACATGTTGCAGCCAAAGAGCCACATATTCATCTCAGGAGTTGGTGGAGACCAAAGCAGAGCTCAAAGAAGAGTGAATATTGGACTTGTGAACAGAAACAAAACTCAAATGAATGCTAATATTTTTGTTTGTTAATTGTTAGTCAAATGTGAGTTTTTGTGAGTGATCATACAAATAATGAATACAGCTTTAAGACAGCATTAGGCAAGCTTTCTGTGTGAAAATTCAAAGAGCATAAATCGAAAAGCTGTGAGACCAAAGACAAAATCATTTCCATGTAAATGAGTCTGTACTGTCCGCAGAGTATTTATACAATATGTCATAATTAGTCTTTGCATGTAGTATACTTAGCTAAGTAGCGTTTCTAAGGACAATTTGTCTTATAGGCCTCAGTCTGTTGGAGGGTCAGTCTCGGCCAATAATGTGGGAGCAGCTCCAGATTGTGGACAAGGACAACCTGAATGCTGTCCGTATCATCACTGTGGACGGCCTGCAGCACGGACGACTCACTGTCAGAGGTATACACAACAACTGCCAGTGGACACGGACAAAATTACATCGTCTCTTCAATCTGCTTACCTGAATTCGATTTATAGCTCACTCATGGGCTACAGTGACACACGTGGACCAAGTTGTTGGTACCCTTCTTTTAAAGAAAGAAAAACCCACAATGGTCAATGAAATAACTTGAAACTGACAAAAGTAATAATCAATAAATAGTTACTGAAAATTAACTAATGAAAATCATACAAAGCTTTTGAATTGTGGTTCAACAGAATAATTAAAAAACAACTAATTAACTAATGTCCCTGGACAAAAATGATGGTACCCTTAACTTAATATTTAGTTGCACAACCTTTTGAGGCAATCACTGCGATCAAGTGATTTCTGTAACTCTCAGTGAGACTTCTGCACCTGTCGACAGGTATTGTGGCTCACTCCTCGTGAGCAAACTGCTCCAGCTGTCTCCGGTGTGAAGGGTGCCTCCTCCAGACTGCATGTTTCAGCTCCTTGCACAGATGTTCATGGGATCTGAAAATTAATGCATATCATCAGGACCGAAGATGGTTAAAAAAATGTAACTCAGCGAAAGTAGAAAATAATATTAATATATAATTCTATGGCAGTTTTTTGATGCAGATATTTTTGTCCTTCAAGGACATCAGAGCAACATTTTAAAAGGATGCACGAGGGTTAAAGTGAATTGATGTCTACTCAGGTTGCATAGTATGCCAACATGTGTATAGTGCAACCAAAGAGAGCTCTTCCCTTCACTTGTTTCATTTAGATAGTTTTAGTAGCATATAAGAGGAAAAGTATCTCACTTTAATATTTAAAAAGCAAATATTACAGGACATCCTGAAATAAATATAATATAGTTAAATGAATACAGTTTATGTAGCATAAGTATTGTTTTCATCACATTTACTTAAATGCGTCAGTAATATGATATTTTGTTTTAATCCAGGGGGAAAGGGCTTCATGTTTAATGTCAATGACATCAAAACGGGCGTGGTTCGCTATCACCACGACGACAGCGACTCCACCAAAGACTTCATCATCTTCCGCATCACCGACGGCCACCATCAGACCCGACACAAGTTCCCCATCAAGATCCTGCCGAAGGATGACAGCCCTCCGGTCCTCATCACCAACATGCTGCTGGAGGTGTCTGAGGGCCAGATGGCTTTACTGAGAGGCTCCACCCTCCAGGCTTCAGACATGGACTCCAGCGACGACTACATCCTCTTTAACATCACCCGCCCCCCACAGGCAGGGGAGCTTATGAAAATGCCATCATCAGGGCTCACAGGTCAGACGGATGGATTTTATTTTCTTATCTTACCCTACATGGAGTTTGTTTTATTTATTAATCGAATCATGTCATGTTTCTGTTGGCTTGATCCAGGTTATCCTGTCAGCCACTTTCTGCAGAGGGACCTGTCTCAGTCCATGGTTTACTATCGACACCTAGGAAACGAGGTGTTTGATGACTCCTTTGAGGTGGTGCTGTCTGATTTCCATAACCCTCCCAACCTGTCAGAGCCTCAAGTGGGTAACAGCAACACATCTCTAAATTAATGTCATTTTGTGAGTTAATCAAAGACAAGAAAACGGAACACCATTTCAATTTAATCTCAATGATCATTAAGAAATCTACATTGGATTCTGGCCCTTGTGAGGTCTACGTTTGCAATATTACAGTGTAAAATGTATCAAATCTGATAAAATGAATGTTATTTATTGTTATCCTTGTTACAATTTTCCCAATTTCAATGTAGAATTAATTCATCATTTAAATACTTTTCAAAGACCTTTTTCACTTTGACAAGAGTCAGTCTTCTATTGTGGGAAACACTGATAATATTGGCATTTTACATTCAAATGGTCAGATTTTAAGATTAAAGAAACAAATATGATAGTAGCTCAGTTCACATAGGGCTACATGGCTTCGAAGCTACACCATAACCCCTTAACCCAGAAGTATGAATTAGCTCCATGCTAGGAGCTCTGAGCTACATAGACTCAGTGGTGCTTTGAGGTAAATACTCACGTCAGCTTGCTAACATGCTCACAATGTCAATGCTAACATGCTGATGTTTCGCAGTAGATGTTTATCGTGTTCACTATCTTAGTTTAGTGAGTTAGCAGACTAACATTTGCTAGTTAGCACTAAACACGAAGAACAGCTGAATGTCTAGTAAATGTTTGACTCAAACCAAAGCTGCCAACCTCAAGCTTACCAAAGTTATGGGGCCCATGAATGGAAACAAATTCCATAATAATCCATTTAAATGTTGCTGAGATATTCAATCATGAACCAAAGTGGTGGAAAACTGACCCACCAACTGAAATTGCTGTCCCTTGAGCTATGCTAAAAAAAGTAAATGAAAAAAATCCATAGTGTAGGATTCAAAAAGTATACTACTTTGCAATGAAATTTCATTTCTGATCAGGATTTCTGATTCAGTAATCCATATGTTTGTGGTGCAGGTGGTGCTAGTGCACATAGAGCCTGTTCCAGACCAACCACCGAAAGAGGTTCCTGGTTCCAGTCGGTCTCTTATGATCAAAGAAACAGAAGTGGTCCATATAACACGGCAACAGCTTCACTTCGTAGACCAGGAGTCTCCAGACAGTGAGCTTACATATACGGTTACTACTCCGCCGTTGTACGCTGGTCCTCACAGGTTAGTATGTCCTCACCTTCAGAGAACACAGTGGACACCAGGGGGAAAACATTCCGTCTGAATTTTGTGCCGTTGTCTTCATGAGCAGCAGTCCAGATGCTGGGAGGTTGTTCTTAGTCGACAGCATACCCAAATTCACCAAAGACTCCAATGCACCGGTGCTGAGGCTCTTCACACAGGTGACTCTTTTCATTTTTTATTCAGGAAAGCATTATAGCTACATGCATCGAGACTAGCTCAAAAAAAGATGTACATTTTTTCATTTGATGTTTTTTTCTAGCATGCCGTGAACTTCATGAAAGTAGCCTACATGCCTCCAGTCATGGACATCGGCCCTTACCCCCAGTATATCCAATTTGTTCTCTCTGTAACCAACCTCCTGGGCAACACGGTCACTGGGATCTGCTTCAACATCACTGTGGTGCCAGTGGACAACCAGCCGCCACAGGTGAAGATGAAAGTTTCATCGTAATGTATTGTTACCTAATTAATTGCATGTGGATTTGTTTGGATGTACATATATATATATATACAGTGTGGGTATGTTCTGTTTCAGGTTATTACCAACCCTCCGACTGTAGATGAAGGCGGGCAGTGCTGGCTCGGCCCTGAACACTTGCTGCTGTCAGACGTGGACTCGGTAGAAGAAGCCCTGCAGGTGGTGCTTCAGAGGGAACCGCAGCATGGAGCTCTGCAGCTCGACGGCCTCGCGCTGAAACCGGGCCAGGCTTTCACTGTGCAGGACCTGAAAAGCCTTAAAGTTAGGTCAGAAATCCTGCTTCAGTTGTTTGATGTGGGCATAGAATTTAATATTCTCCTCTGACACTGCGTCAACAAAACCTGATCACTTAGAGGCCGTTGAATTGCGTTATATTGTACAGTAAACTGTTCCATCAGTATACATCTGGGGACTGTTGAAGTGATATCTGACCAGTAGAGGGCAGAACAAACAGAGCCTTTGTAACCATCAAGTTATCAAGGCTAACATGTTAGCAATCAAACTGCTAGATATTTTTTCACAGGAGTTGGTGGAAACCAAAACAGAGCTAAAAGAAAAGTGAATATTGGACTTATATTTTTCTGATTGACAGAACCAGGACTCCATAAATGCTAATGTTGCTCTGTGTCTGCTAAATAGGCAACTGCTTGTCAAAACGTTAGCCATATCAACTTAACACGGTCATGTTCTGTCAAACTTAGCTTGTTGTGGAGTTCTGCTCCTAAATGCCCCCCCCCCCCCCCCCACAAAAAAAGGTTAGTGCTGCTTAAAACTGAATTCACTAATCAATGAAATAATGTATCAAAACGTTGATTCAAGTTGTGTGCTTTTAGAATAGCTTTTTATATACCAAAAGAACAAAAAGACCCAAAGCACCATGACTAAGACGAGCAGTGTTCACAGAACATATTGATGTAAACTCAGTTCCTCGATTAACATAACCAGCTCATAATCTAATAATCAGCATCAGTTTATTGCTGTGTGTTCTTAAGAACACTGTGTGAGCCAATAGATAAACATGATTTTTGCAAATCATACATGCCAAGTGTCACCAGCTGTTATTTGAATTAAAATAGAATGGACAGTGACTCCAATTACCCAAACTGGTTACAACATTTACATTTATTTATTTGTATCCTCAGACTTTAATTCACATTACAAACGTTGTGTTTATTTCATCACTCATCAAATCTTAATTTTGTCTGTCATTTGTCAAATCAGGTACAAACATGACAGCTCAGAAACTGTGGAGGACCACATTGAATTCACAGCAACAGACGGCTCCAATTCAGTCAGTTTCTTCCTGCAAGTGAAGGTAATATAAATGGATTCACATTGTTGCTCTTCTAAAAATAGAAACGTTAAATGTTTAACTCGCAGTGACTTGCATGTCATCTCCAGGTGTGGCCCATCAATGATGAGGTCCCAGTGTTGGTGGCTGGTTTGAAACCGGTTCTCAGCTGTGCAGAGGGGCAGGAAATGGTCATCACAGCTGAGTACATCTACGCTACTGACGCAGACAGTGACAACAGCAGCCTGGCCTTCCTGATCGCCCGGCAGCCCTATCATGGCGTGGTTCTGCGGAACTCCGTCGTGGTCGATCGCTTCATCCAGGCAGACATCGCTGCGAGGATCATCACCTACAAACACACAGGTGGGCAGCGCGGAGTGGGCTTCAGGCTAAAGTGTTTACTCTGTCATTATCGTTTACATTTTGTGAGTTCCCTTCTTATAAATTGTCAACTCTCAGCAGCTGCACTACAAAAATATCTGTACTTTACATCTGTTTCCACATCCAAGGAGTGATATTGAAACCCAAGATTGCTCTATCTTTATTTGCACATTATTTATCCATCTTTATATAATGGAGTGCAGGGCGACCATGGGGCACTGGTTTAAGAGGGTCGTCTGGGAACCGGAAGGTCAACGGTTCGATCCCCGACTGGGACGTGTCACGTGTCGAAGTGTACCTGAGCAATACACTGAACCCCCGGGCGCCGATCAATGGCAGCCCACTGCTCCCTATATACAGGGATGGCTCAAATGCAGAGAAAGATTTCCCCCTTAAAGGGATAAAGATAGTATACGTTCTATTCTATTTTCATGATGTATTTTTGATAAAAAAATAATAAGAATAAATATTGAACTGCTGAATTCTTGTTTAAGCTCCTGGTGACCCTTGCCTTATGCTGAATTGGTACTTATTTATATATCGGCCTATATAGTTGCTCCATTCTCTTCATTATCATTCTACCTAATGACTGAGCTCATTCTCAACATTCAGAGCTGTACATATTTCTTTTTATAAAGCACCAGATTATGTAACACATACAGTAAATATCTTGGAGCGATAAACAAGTCAATAACAACACTTCTTATGCTTGTGGTTTTAGGACTGGAGATTGGACTCACTCCTCGCCATGACACCATCACTTTTGTCATATCTGACGGAGGAACAGAAAATGCTGCTTTATGCTGCGGTGAAGAGAATCTCACCAAGTTCAGACTCAGTCTGCCTGTGTATGACCTCCAGATCACAGTGTTTCCAGTCGACAGCCAACCACCTTCTCTAACAACAGGTGGAGCATTTTGAACTCAAATGGTGTCCAGAGAAGCAGCTCCGAGCAACAGTAATGACCCCTGATCATTGCTGTGTATTATTGCCACAAGAGAGGGTTATCAGCACAAAGGCTTTTACAAATTGATATCTGTTGATATCTGTGACAAAATAAATTGAAGCAACATGTGATACAGTATATCGCTGTTCAATGTATTTCTTTTGTTTTGTTCAAAATAAATATTTGCTTACATTCTAGTTTTGCAGTACGAGGATACAAAAAACCTGAAGGAACAGCTAGCTTTTTCTATCCACACAAACCTGTATGCACACTTAGCATTTAGCTAGCAGCTACATTTGATTTTGATTTTTTTATGGGATGTTTAAAAGGAGTGTGAGAATTGGACTTAAACTTAACAGGTGGACACAAACATGACTCTAACAAATGAATGCTAATGTTGCACTGTGTTTGTAAAAGGTTTAAATAAGCACTGTTTGCTGAAGCTAACTTGTTAGCTTGTTAGCTTAATAATGCTGGTGGCTTACAGTTGTTTTTCTGTATCAACAGTGGATTGAATGACTAGTTTGTGAAAGGTGTCAAAGAGGTTCTTTTAGCCTCTTTTAGCTTCATGTATAATATGTCTCAAATGCTGGTGAAGACAAAGCTAAAAGAAGAGTTTATATCAGACTTTAATTCAGCAGGCAACGCTTTGTTAACTTGTTAGCCAGCCTAGTTTATGGAGGACCCCTTAAAAGGATAAGGCTCATATGAAACTTCACTCATGTTTTGTGTCAATTGAGAGATTTAAAAACAAACACCACAGCAAATATATATATATATATATATATATATATATATATATATATATATATATATATATTTAAAGACCAAAGCAAGTAAAGCACACTTCTAGAATCACCAGAATAAAACCTGATAAATAGAAAAGAGATTAAAATAGTTTAATTTGGCCCATGACCAGAATAAATGCTGTGGTTATGTAGCTAATCATCTTGTCAGGTAAAGAGGTTTTTAAAGCATGATGTTTAAGGGTGATTTGTGCTTTTTTATGTTTGTAGGAGACATCTTTACGGTGGATGAAGGTGGTTCTGCCCCGATAACTGCATCTCATTTGAAGGCCTTTGACGTGGACACTGTTCTGGACAAACTGGTGGTCAGTCTCATTTCTTCGCCCCAGTTTGGCTACATAGAAAATATCCTGCCCAGTCCTGGCTTTGAGAAAAGCAACACGGGCATAAGCATAGGTAAGCATTATGATATATATATATATATCATATATATATATATATATATATATATATATATTAACATCAGAAAGGAGAAACAAAAGAATATTTCATGTGTTTTTCTGTCCAACCTCCCTTTCCACAGCTTCCTTTTCATACAAAGACATCATTGACGGGCATGTGAACTACGTACAGTCCAGACACCAGAGGATGGAGCCCACAGCTGACCAGTTCGTGCTCTGTGTATCAGACGGCAAACACAGCTCTGCCCATGTCCCCTTCTACATTATCATTAACCCGACCAACGACGAGATCCCACAGTTTGTGGCTCGGAACATCACAGTAAGTTTTTGTGGTCCGTCTCACTACTGATCAGATTTTGTTGGTCCAGTATTCATTGATGTCCTTCTGTGATGAGGTGCGAGAAGGAGAAATGAAGCAGCTGGACTCATCAGTTTTACAAGCGGTGGATCTGGATGTCCCCAAGGACAGCCTGCTCTTCAGTGTGGTCAGAGCCCCGCAGCACGGCAGCATCGCCACTCACGGCAGTGAAAAGTCAGCCTACAAGAGACAACAGGCCAGTCCTCAGTCCCCTGTGGTGGACTTCACAATGACAGATCTTTCAAATGGTACTTCTTACAAGACAGTGCTAAAGCTTGTTTCACACTTCCAGGTCACTGATTATTAATCTGCTCTGGGTTACAGTTAGTCTCAGTGTATCTGCTCTGGGTTACAGTTAGTCTCAGTGTAGCTGTGGTCTAAGTCTCTGGTTTAAGTCATCTCAGTGCTCATGCTGCATTCATGTACTATGGGAAAGATGGTATTTGAATTTCCCATTGGAAACTACAACTCTCCTCATCTGTCAAATATTAAAGGAAAATTCTGTATTTATTCAAGCTGTGTCTTAGCTGCTCAGTCTTGTTAGTTTGACAATCATTTATAACGGTCAAACTAACAAAACATCAGTTATGATACAGTCTTACTTTAAAACCACAACATCTGGGGACACAGCACCTCTGCTAGACTCAAGAACACTATAACATTATGTTAAGAGAGATGCAACTCAGTAACAAGCAAGTAGCAAGTCCAAACACAAGATAACTAACTAGGTTAGACCACCCTGCCATTCCATAGCTATGCACAAAACAACTTCTACCTTTAGCCTCGTCCTCACCTTGAGGCAGGGTCTCCGTCTTCTCTGTCATGCTATATTCAAATGAAGGACTGACAGCATGTGTATTACACTGGGTTTTCCAGCAATGTTTTATTTAGATGTTTCACTTGCTCCCTGACAGCCTTATTTTATTTGAATCAGCAGAAAAAGCTGACTTGTGTTAAATTGTGATGAATTCCAATTTCTACAAGTTCCAGGATTCTGATGTCACCAACAAGAAAATACTGACATATGCCTTTCATTTGAATAATCAGTTTTTATCCCATCAACCATTGTCTACGCCCAGCGCTCTGAGGGGGGATGAGGGCGGATAAGAGTTGTTGATAGGACGGTTAGCTATAAGGCTGAATGGAACAAACCAGGTCTGTCCCTTCTGTTGAAAAGGAACATATCGCCTGCTGTAATGGCAGGAAATAAAACGCAGCACTACACCTTTGTAGAATAATTTCAATGAGTTGAAAAAGTCAAGTAAATCGAAATGATCATTTGCATTTAGGTATGGATCTGATGTACATGCACGATGACTCAGAGAATAAGGAGGACAGTTTCACCATTCTGTTGACTGATGGCAGGCACCAACTCCAAAGACAAGTGATGGTGAAAGTACTGCCAGTCAACGACGAAGAGCCTCGCGTCATCAGGTACATCTTTAATACAGTTCCTGCTTAAAGTGAGTCCTCACATCATTGTGTGAAAGTAGTTGGACCTTGTCTCAATCCGCTGTCCCTCAGGAACAATGGACTGGAGGTGGAGGTGGGAGAAGCCAGGTTTATCTCCAGCGTTGCACTGTTGGCACAGGATGGTGACACTCCTTCTTCACAGGTCATGTACATATTTGATAGTGTTCCCACCCAAGGACTACTTCAGTTTAAGGTAGGTGTAGTGCCATCAAACGTTAAAGAGAAACACTAGATGTTGTGATATTATGTCCCCACTTTAGCTGTGTTAAAGGGCCAGTGTGTAGGATTTAAGGAATATTAGTGGGGCAACTGTTGCTCAGTGGTAGAGCAGGGTCCTCCTTCAATCAGAGGATCGGCGGTTCGATCTCCCGCTCTACTACTCCATGTCGATGGCAAGACACTTAACCCCAAATTGCTCATACACATTGGTGTATGAATGGGTATGAATGGTTAGTTAGTGTCCTGATGAGCAGGTGGCACCTTGCATGGAAGCCCCTGCCATCAGTGAATGGGTGTGAATCAGTGAATGATGATATATAGTATTAAAGCATTTTGAGTGGTCGGAAGACTAAAAAAAGCGCGATACAAGTACAGTCCATTTATCATTTATTAGAAAAAATGTTATGTAGTATTCGTAACTATGTTTTCATTAGTCTATAATCATCTGAAGTATGTTTTTTTCCCCACTAGCTTGGAATAAGCCCTTAATTCAGTGGGGCTTTTTGGCACTGCGGGACTATTCTTCTTATTCTCCATCTTCTGTACAAAAGTTTGACGCGCTTCTCATCCTGAAGCGTTGCCAACACCTGCGCAAAAAATACATACCTAGGTGTGCTATGTCTTTTCTCAGCGATTCACCCAGCGCTTTTCCCGAAATTGTGAAAAACTCAGGAAAATTTCTCCATTGACTTGAATGGGGTTTCGGCTTGAAGAGGGCAAACAAAACGCTTAAGGCTTTGGGCACATATTGACTAGCCATACTTTAACGTAGAAAATGATTCAAAGTTTAAAACGTAGACAAAACGCTGGACTTTATTGAGCCTCATGGACATTTTGATAGCTAGCACAGTTTTCATCACAGATTAAGTTTCAGGAAACTTTTGGTTCTGTTTCAGATTTATAATGGGTGTGTATTGCACGGCTCGTTAAGTGCTAGAGTGATGACATCACGGTCAGAGTGGAGCAGAGCATGAAAAGTATTCCGTGATTTTTCATATATTGCTCTGTAGCTCTCATTTTTAACACCACAAACACAAAAACCACATCACGTGTAGCGCGTTCGGCAGTCTTATCTCTCTCATGGTACCCATATGTTGTTGATTGGACTCAGGCTTTTGGTATAAAGGGCAGAGGTTTGACAGGTAGTTTTGTTGAAAATCCCTGTATAGTCTAATGCTGCGTTCACACCAAACGCGTATTCGCGTCATTCGCGCCGCCGGTCAAAACGCCGGGGACCATTTGTGTTCATTCGCGTGAATCGCGCTGGACGTGCCGGAGAGGGGGCGGGGCTTATCGCCCTGAAAGCCATTCAACTGTCCGCCATTAACCATGGAAAAAATAACCTATTTCTGCTTAGTACGTGTTGTGGAAGTCACAGATATCCCGGGAAACTAAACGCCGTCATGTCTGGTTCATAATATTGTTCAGAGGAGCTCCGTGGATTTTATCGAGCTTTATTTACTGTGTCTAGCAAGCCACACGTCGCTGTTTACTACAGCTGTATGAACACAAAATAAACTGATTTGGCTGTGATTTAACGGCAATAAACCGACAAAAAGGGAATCCGAAATAACTACGTAATGATGCCGATTTGTACTTGTCTTCTCAATGGAGCTCTGATGGATCAGTGCTAGGCTAAGCTAACATTGTAACAGTTCCACCAACACTCAGAATAACAATGCTAACATCATGTAGACGTAAATACGGCAGCGTCTATTCATTGTTTGTACCATGTGGTTTACACACACATGTATACACATAGTTTGGTCCGGTCTCTGTTGATATGAGGTATTGTAGAGCTCTGGGTGAACACAGACGACTACAGTATTTATTCCCTGATTCAACAATGGCAGGACGTCAGTGATGACAGGAGGAGCATCTCAACGCTGATAGGCTATCGCGGTGGGGCATAATGCGAATATTTCGCAGAAGTTGAAAAATTTCAACTCGCGCGTTTGGGGTTTGACGCTAATTTGCGTCAATCGCGCCACAAATTCGCGCCAATCGCGCCGCGCCATCGCAAATTCGCGCCGCGCCATCGCAAATTCGCACCGCGCCAGTCTCATCGCGTCTGTGGATAGACTTTGTATGTAATCTACTCGCACGAATAATTCGCGACGCGTTTGGTGTGAATGCAGCATAACACATCTTAAGTGACACACATGCACCCAATCACACAGGTGTTTAATATGAGCTCATTAGTGCAGTTGATGAACACACAGAGACAGACAGACACACACACACACACACACACATGACTTGGAGATATTCAGTAAATTCTGTCACATTATGATTATGTCTCCTCGCCCCCTCTCTCACCCACCCAGTTCCACCCTTTCAAAATAAAAGCCCCACAGAGTGAATTCTAACTGGAATGCTTGTGATGAAGCCTGTCATTTAATAACCTCTGTGTGTGTCAAACATTATGAATATGTCTCCTCTCCCCTTGTCAGGATCCAGGATCCCTGTCGGACCCGTTGTGTTTCCCCTGATCTCCTCTCCTCATGTGTCCTGTCATTCCCCTGTTTGTTATTGTATGCCATGTGCTCTGTGTTTGTCCTCTGTCTCCAGACACCTCCCACACCCTTGATCGTGCACAGCTGAGGACACTCCAGCCGATCACCTCCTGCAGCCTGACACACCAGACTCAGGGCCCGCTAATGAGTTCCCTGTCACTATATAAACTCTGGTCCTGCAGTCTGGGGTTGTCAGGTCGTACCGTCTTTCACCCGCTTCAACCCCGTGGCATCCTCTGCCCTCCTGGGGTCAGTCCGTATCGTCTTCTGCCTCGAGGACTAGGGTTCTACGGATTACACTCCGCCACTCTGCGGCCAGCTCTCCGGTGTCGAGCCACGGGACTCACACCGCCGCTTGCCTACTCTGGTGTCGGACCACGGGCTCCACACCTCCACGCACCTTCGAAATAAAACCTGTTTCCAGTAACTTCTGTCTCCTGTGGTCTTGCGTTTGGGTCCTACCTGTTAACTCCCGTGACAGAACGACCTGACCATAATGGACCCAGCAACCACAGGAGCACCTACGCTAGCCGGACATAGCACGCTGCTGGAAGCACACCAGCAGATGCTCCAGGAGATGAGAAGTTTCGCTGGTGAAGTTTCTCGGGTTGGCTGGCTCGTGCAGGAACTAGCCCGGACAGTCAAGTCTCCACCAGTTCCAGCACCCGCACTATTCCCGCCTGTCCTCGCTCCGCCGGTCTGGGAATCCCCCGTGCCGGCTCCGGAGTCCTATGACGGAACACTGGGGAGGTGCCAGGGCTTCCTGTTGCTATGTCAACGGGTATTTGACCGTCAGCCTCAGACTTTTGCCTCGGACGGGGCCAAGGTGTCCTACGTGGTGGGATTACTGCGGGGAAGGGCTTTGGACTGGGCCGCGAGAACGTTAGGTTTTCATCGGCCTAATACTGTGTGTTATGTGGACTTTGTGGCAGCTCTGATGAGAGTTTTTGACCCTCTAGGGGACTCGGATTATATGGCTAAGCACCTTCTCAGCCGGAGACGGGGCCAAGCAAGTGTAGTGGAACACTCGGTGGCCCGGCCGACTCCGGCTCCCCGCATTCGGACGGCATTCCAGCCAGCTCCTGTTCCTGCCGCCTCTTCGCCGCAGCCAGCTCCTGTTCCTGCCGCCGCTGCGCCAGCTCCAGTTCCTACCGCCTCTGCGCCACAGCTTTCCCCAGTCCCGGCCGCCACCGTCTCCGATCCGCGGCGACCTCCAGTCCCGGCCGCCGCCGTCTCCGAACCGCGGCGACCTCCAGTCCCGGCCGCCGCCGTCTCCGAACCGCGGCGACCTCCAGTCCCGGCCGCCGCCGTCTCCGAACCGCGGCGACCTCCAGTCCCGGCCGCCGCCGTCTCCGAACCGCGGCGACCTCCAGTCCCGGCCGCCGCCGTCTCCGAACCGCGGCGACATCCAGTCCCGGCCGCCGCCGTCTCCGAACCGCTGCGACCTCCAGTCCCGGCCGCCGCCGTCCCGGCGCAGCAGCGACCTCCAGTCCCGGCTGTCGCCTCAGAGCCGCAGCTATCCCCGGACCTCGCCGTTTCAGAGCCAGAGCCGCTCCCAGTCCCTGCCGCTGCCGCCTCTACGCCAGTTCCTGCCGCCTCCGCGCCGCAGCCCGCTCCAGTCCCGGCCGCCGCCGTCTCCGATCCGCGGCGACCTCCAGTCCCGGCCGCCGCCGTCTCCGAACCGCGGCGACCTCCAGTCCCGGCCGCCGCCGTCTCCGAACCGCGGCGACCTCCAGTCCCGGCCGCCGCCGTCTCCGAACCGCGGCGACCTCCAGTCCCGGCCGCCGCCGTCTCCGAACCGCGGCGACCTCCAGTCCCGGCCGCCGCCGTCTCCGAACCGCGGCGACCTCCAGTCCCGGCCGCCGCCGTCCCGGAGCAGCAGCGACCTCCAGTCCCGGCTGTCGCCTCAGAGCCGCAGCTATCCCCGGACCTCGCCGTTTCAGAGCCAGAGCCGCTCCCAGTCCCTGCCGCCTCTACGCCTGCTCCAGTCCCTGCCGCCTCTACGCCTGCTCCAGTCCCTGCCGCCTCTACGCCTGCTCCAGTCCCTGCCGCCTCTACGCCTGCTCCAGTCCCTGCCGCCTCTACGCCTGCTCCAGTCCCTGCCGCCTCAGCGCCGCAGCCCGCTCCAGTCCCTGCCGCCTCAGCGCCGCAGCCCGCTCCAGTCCCTGCCGCCTCAGCGCCGCAGCCCGCTCCAGTTCCTGCCGCCTCAGCGCCGCAGCCCGCTCCAGTTCCTGCCGCCTCAGCGCCGCAGCCCGCTCCAGTTCCTGCCGCCTCAGCGCCGCAGCCCGCTCCAGGCCGCCGCCGCGCCGCAGCCCGCTCCAGTTCCTGCCGCCGCCGCCGCCTCCGAGCCGCAGCCCGCTCCAGTCCAGGCCGCCGCCGCCGCGCCGCAGCCCGCTCCAGTTCCTGCCGCCTCCGCCGCCGCCACCGCCGCCGCGCCGCAGCCCGCTCCAGTTCCTGCCGCCTCAGCGCCGCAGCCCGCTCCAGTTCCTGCCGCCGCCGCCTCCGAGCCGCAGCCCGCTCCAGTTCCTGCCGCCGCCGCCTCCGAGCCGCAGCCCGCTCCAGTCCAGGCCGCCGCCGCCGCCGCCACCGCCGCCGCCTCCGAGCCGCAGCGCCCTCCAGTCCCGGCCGCCGCCGCCTCCGAGCCGCAGCCTCTCCCAGACCCGGCCGCTGCCGTCCCAGAGCAGCAGCGACCTCCAGCCCCGGCCGCTGCCGTCCCGGAGCAGCAGCGACCTCCAGCCCCGGCCGCTGCCGTCCCGGAGCAGCAGCGACCTCCAGTGGCCGCCTCGGAGCAGCATCGACCTCCAGTTGCTGTCACGGGGCAGCAGCGACCTCCAGGGCCTGCCGCCGCTGCCGTCACGGCGCAGCAGCGACCTCCAGTGCCTGCCGCCGCTGGACTAGCATCCTGTTCTCCGGGGCCCTTCCACCCACCCGGCCGTCCGCCGGAGCGCCCGGAGCCCTTCTGCCCGCCCGGCCGTCCGCCGGAGCACCCGTGCCCGGAGCCCTTCTGCCCGCCCGGCCGTCCACCGGAGCACCCGTGGCCGACGCTCTTCTGCGGCCCCGTGGCCGGTCAGATCCTGTCACCCCTCCTCCGGACCCCCGCCGCCCACCCTAGTCGGCCTTGTAGCTGTGGGGACATCCCTCCTCCGGACCCCCTCCACCCGCCCTTTTTTGTGTCTTCTTGTACGTCTGGAATCCGTTCCTTAAGGGGGGGTACTGTCAGGATCCAGGATCCCTGTCGGACCCGTTGTGTTTCCCCTGATCTCCTCTCCTCATGTGTCCTGTCATTCCCCTGTTTGTTATTGTATGCCATGTGCTCTGTGTTTGTCCTCTGTCTCCAGACACCTCCCACACCCTTGATCGTGCACAGCTGAGGACACTCCAGCCGATCACCTCCTGCAGCCTGACACACCAGACTCAGGGCCCGCTAATGAGTTCCCTGTCACTATATAAACTCTGGTCCTGCAGTCTGGGGTTGTCAGGTCGTACCGTCTTTCACCCGCTTCAACCCCGTGGCATCCTCTGCCCTCCTGGGGTCAGTCCGTATCGTCTTCTGCCTCGAGGACTAGGGTTCTACGGATTACACTCCGCCACTCTGCGGCCAGCTCTCCGGTGTCGAGCCACGGGACTCACACCGCCGCTTGCCTACTCTGGTGTCGGACCACGGGCTCCACACCTCCACGCACCTTCGAAATAAAACCTGTTTCCAGTAACTTCTGTCTCCTGTGGTCTTACGTTTGGGTCCTACCTGTTAACTCCCGTGACACCCCTTCTCTCACCCACTCAGTCCCACCCTAAAATAAAAGCCCCATGGATTAACCGTATCTGAACATGAAGCTCAGAATGAGGTTCATGTTAAGAAATGTTAAGTTAAAGTCTTTCCATCTCAAATACAGAAATGTAATTTCCAAAGGTATATATCTCAAATACAGAAATGTAATTTCCAAAGGTATATATCTCAAATACAGGAATGTAATTTCCAAAGGTATATATCTCAAATAGGCTCCCATCATTTCCAAAGGCTTCTCAAACAAAGATGTATATCTCAAATACAGAAATGATGAGAGACGTTTGTGGACTGTCCATCACGAATACAACATTCAATCCAAGAGTCTGAATCTAAAATGCAGAAAAGAGAGAAGCAATATCTGCCGATATACTACCGGTAACATTGCCGTGTATATATATTGCGACGTCTTCGGGCAGTAGAAGCCACACTGTCATAAATTCTTGCGAAATTTTCTAGTATCTTTATAGGGTGCAAGTCCATTATGTTGCTACAGTACCCCAGAACGAAGAAACAAAACACTGGCTCTAGAGAGACTTCCACCTTTTTATGTTACTTGAAGGCCAGTTCTACGATACGCATAGAAAGGGAGGGGTGAGTGCAGAGATGTTCAGTTGGTTGCAATCTGCAACCTCACCACTAGATGCCACTAAATCCTACACACTGTACGTTTAAGTGAAGGGAATTATAAACAATAGATGAATGACTATTTGCAATGTGAAAAATGTCACTTGTAAAGTCACAAAGACAGATATTGTTCTCTTAAGTTGGTAGAAACCAATGCTTGACTATTTTCAGTTATAGTCAGAAAGGTGTTGAACTGAGGAGTTGGATTGGCCAATCATTCTGGGGACATTTATATCAAGTTTCTGTCATGTATCCTAAAGGGGTTTTCACTTTTTATCAAATCCAGTCCCAATTACCATTTGTTTGAGATATGCTGTTTAACAGTAGCTGCCGCTGTAAACATTGCGGTGACACTGGTAGATGTTGTGCTCCTGTCTCAGGAAGGTCCGGACTGGAGGACATTGACAGCGGGGAGGAACTGCACCCAGGAGATGGTGGACATGAACCTCCTGCGCTATGTGAACACAGGCCTGCATGGTGCTAAAACACAGGACTTCTTTGTCTTCTACTTGTCGGATGGAAAGAATCAATCGCCCCCACAGCACTTCCACATCTCTGTCAAAGATGTGGAAAAGGGTACAGGAATTCACTCTATAATTCTCCATCAGTCATAGGTTTGATCCACTTGTGATGTGCTTGTGACTGCCAGGCCATACCGTGTTCCCCTGCCCTCTGTTCACTGTTAATTCAAATGGATGGGGTTCCAGTTTTAACGTAGCCTCTAAATGTCTCTTCCACCATCATTTCCAGGAAACATTGCCATTTTTGTGAAGCCGGTGAACATCAGTCGTGGAGACCGTGTGGTTCTCACCACGGATGTGCTGTTGGCCACAGATGGTACAGAAATGCCAGAGGAGCTTCTGTATATCATCACTAACCCTCCGGCTCACGGACACGTAGAGTACATCAAGCATCCTGGACTGGCCATCTCCACCTTCAGCCAGATGGACATAGCCGCCAACCTTGTGGCTTATGTGCACAACAACCGAGCCACCACACCCATGGAAAACCTTCAGTGAGTCTGGAAGCCATTTAGATTATTAAATCCCATCATTGTTTCCTCACATAACACAGTTTCGATGTCACAGTTGTTGGGTGTAAGAATTACAAATTTATAGTTCAGAATTGGATCCTATGCTAACTACATGGCACAGTAATAACATAAACCTTATTATGTTATTTCAACATAATGTATTGACATTATTATTTACAGTCAAGATGTAAATTAGTCAGGAAAGTCATGCCAAATAAATCTTCCTCTGTCCGTCATCCCTGGCACAATGTTAACACAATAATAGCTTAGCTGAAATAGCATTAGCCCTGAAGCATTTTCCTTGCCTTAACCTAAACTTGGCCTGCCTTGTGTCATCACTATAATTTGCTCAAGCTTGTTCCCTGCTGTGTTTGACTGTGAGCTGCTAGACTCTCAGATTGTGCTTGTCCTAGTTGCGCTGGCCAATTTACGTCAACAACACTGCAAGAAACCCCGAACAGTTTGTGGAACCTGGATTTAGTACCTCCTCCTGTAATGATGAAATTTAGTTCCAAGAACTGTTCTTGGGGCTGACCATAGAATAATGGAAACAAAAGCAGAAAAACTGTCAAAAGACCCTTTTACAGTTTGTTAAATGTGATGACGTACGTGAGTGTGCGCACACACAAAAGATGAATTATTATTTTTGAATTGTCATTTAAATAAAGCAAGTATTAGCAATAGTTTGTGAGCAAGCATACTGTGTTAACATACCTAAAGCCTGGTGCAGTTACATAACACTTGCCAGGTCAAACTTGAAAGATTTGAGAGCTAATAGCTCAAATTGTCATCATCACAAGTTTTCTAGTTCAAGAGGTAAAGATGTGCTTGGCTTGTGGGTGGAGCTCCATCTATTCATCCAGAATAATCTTGTGATCAGTACACCTGCTCTGAGATCAGTTGTGGTCGTGCACACTCACATCAACATGACGAAAGAGCAGCACATTGGTTTTGAGATACTGTCTCGTAAAGAATATTTGATACCTGATTCATAGTTGATTTCTTATCGTGATCACATTTGTTCAGAAGCCTAACATCAAGTCTGTATATTTTGCCAGGTTTGTTGTGAGTAATGGTAAAACCAGCCGAAATGGAAGCTTTGAGATCACAGTGGAAATGGTGGACCGCATTCTGCCGTCTCTGTCTTCCAACAACGGCCTCTTTGTTCCACAAGGCGCCTTCATGATCATGGGTCCTGACTGCCTAGTCATGTCTGACCCCGACACTCCACCCAGCGCCCTGACCTTTGTCCTTCTCCAGCCTCCACAGTATGGCAGACTGCTTTTAGGAGGTACCACACTAACTGCTGGCTCCAACTTCACCCAGAGAGACATAGAGGAGCTTGAGGTAGCTTACAAACATGACGGGGGGCCGTCTCAGATCGACCGATTTGCCTTTACTGCCTCTGACAGCACCAAACGGGGTTTCCTGCTGGACGGCCAGCTACAAACAGAACCTGTGTTCTTCACAATTCAGGTAGGAGATAACGGGGGTCTTGTTCTCCAGCAACCTCAGCTATGAAAAAATAGTAACATCTGTGTTTATCATATGGGCTATGTCACGCCAAGTCCAAAGTACTTTTCAATGATGTTCATGTTGATCAATGTTAATCAATCTCTACTTCATTAACAAACCATATGTTTTTCAGATCAAGCTTCTGGATGAATTGTGTCCTGAGGTTGTCAAGCTGTTTCCTCTTTGGAAAGCAGAGCCTCTTGACGACGGACGGCACGGGATCTTTGTGTCATCTCGAGAGCTGAAGGCCCAAGACAGCGATAGCAGAGAAGAGGAGCTGATATTCTGCATTGTTCGACAGCCCTACTTTGGTTACCTAGAAAACATGACCACAGGTTGAGAAATACCTTTTATTTCCATCTGAATCACAGCTTAGCTTAGAATGTAAAAAGAAAGCTTGTGTTTGTTCTTGCAGGTGGGTTTGTACCACAGCACTTTTCTCAGATGGAGCTGAACAAGAGAACTATCGCCTACATCATCAGCCCAGACAAGGAGTCTCTCTCAGACAGCCTGGAGTTCACGGTGTCTGACCCTTTAGGGAACACGGGGCCCCCTCACATGTAAGAAAAACATTGTAACACTGATTTCTATGACATCTTTGAAATCACAGTTTAGTCTTCACCGTTCTTGACCGTGCCTTTGCAGACTAAAGTTCAGCTGGTCCAGCGTGGAGCTATCTCAGCCCGAGTACTCTGTGTGTGAGGAGCAGGGAACCGTCTCGCTGGACATCATCCGGAGGGGAAACCTGGCAGAGTCTTCATACATCACTGTCAAGGTCTGCAAGCCATTCGTTATTAAAACTGCTCTTTACTCACTTTATACGTGCATTGAACTCATCGGTCACCTGATGCTTGGCCTTTCTCTTACAGATGTTCAGACCTGTTTGTGTCATGTTTCTTTATCATAGGTGGAGGAGGTGACTGCAACAGCTGGAAAAGACTTCCTTATGAGCCCTTCTTCCCTCATTCAGTTTGATCCAGGTACAGTATGTCCTCATTGATGTAGAAAGCTTACGTTATGCCATTGGATTTTGAATTATTGCAGAGTATATACTCTGTGGCAAACAAACATTTAAGATACTTACACATATTGTTAAGAAGATAATCAGTGTGTTGAAAGTGTCGTCCTATAACCAGAAGGTAGGTGGTTTGATACTGGTGTTGTCTTTGAGCAAAACAAACAAACCCTAAGCCTGAGCTCCACGGGCTCTTCACAGCAGCCAACTCAAAATCTTTATGATGCATTACATGCAGAGGTCACATTTCATGTATGTACCTGCATGTATATGACTATTGTAATTGATAAAAGTCTAAGACAGGAAAAAGTCCCCAAAGTGACGACTGGGCCATTTACTGATGTATTTTATATCGTAGAATAAAATGTTTTAATCTCTTAAGCTTGTGGTAACCACATACCTTATTTCAGGCATCTAATCAAAAACCCATTCAAACATCCCTTTGACTTTGAGACGACGGAATCAGAAGTGCAAAAATGCTGTCGGACTCATTCCTGCAGCACTCTTTATTGACTGATGCATGATACCATATATAGATCAATCTGTGAAACCACCCATCACAAGCTATATTTGAATTGGCAATAGTGGATGTTTACCAATGAAGACAACAACTCCCATGATCCCACACTACTTCACAACATCATCAAAGTCCGTCTTTTGTTGTTATTTTGATAAAGAGACCCCAAGCTGCAGGTATACAGTGTGTTTATTGTTCACAAGAACTAAAACAACCAGAATTAATTTCAGTTATTTAAGATTTGCTGCGAAATCAAAGGTACAAAACAGACAAAGCCACAATACATGAGACCTGCACCAGCTCTTGTAAAAGGTTGTGATGGTCTCTGCTTTGTAGGAGTGTCAAAGAGGAACTGGCAAACCAAGATCATTCAGGATCACCTTGAGGAGGCTGCAGAGATGTTTGAAGTGCTGCTGGTCTCCCCTGAGGGCACAGTGATCGGCAGCATCAAGAAGGCTCAGGTCACCATCAGGGACTCTGGAAGCGGTAAAAATAAACATCTTATAAGATACTGCAAGGTTGCATCTCTTCACATTATTATTTTTTTATAATCCATAGCAACTGGCCAAATATATACAGTATATATATTTTACACTGATTATAAAATGAAGTGTCCTTTATAAAGTATTTTTGAAACAAGATGGCGCCCGTCATTCTGATTAAAAACGAATAAGACTGTTCAAACTTAAGACACCACAGGACAGTCCAGGCTGAACCACGATCAGGAGGCTCCTGTTCTTGTAGGAAAAGAGGTTCGGTCAGACATGTACCCCCAACATGGATCCATTCAGCTAGAGAAGTTGCCTCTCGGCACAGAATCAGTGATCTGGACCCGTGGAGACAGCATCTCCAGGCCTGGAGCTCATGTCCCCAAAAAAAAACTCATGGTTAAGGGCAACCCAAAGTCTGTAAGTACCTGTTCTTGCTGACCTCTTCCTTCTCATCATGACTTTGTTGCAGCTTAAAAGTCTATAAACTGTTGCTGCTTTGTCTTTCAGATTGCACCTTCATCCGTTTTTCACAACGGGACAGACATCATTTACACGGTAAGCAGCAGCTGGTACTAACTGACCTAACCGTAACGTCAGAAGAGTCTTCATTTGTGTTGTCTTTTTAATTCCAGTATCATGGCATCATGCAAATACAAGTAGAGGATGACACCTCCCCATCGAGGAAGGGCAGAAAGGCAAACGTCCGTGTGGTTAGCAGGGGAGCACAACAGCAGGTGCCGGCTGTGCTTACTGAGTCAAAGTCAGAGCCTCACAGAAAGATCTCAAAACCACAAAAAACAGCACTGGCTAAAGGACATGTGAGTACAAATGTTACTGGTCCGTTTCTGTTTCTTGGAAAATGTGTGTAGTGTTGAGTCAGCAAAGAGTAACTCTCTTTTGCCAGGATCTTTAGCCTTGTGACCAGGGCCACCTGGAGTTGCTTGATAATCAAACTAATATGCATTTTGTGTCACTTCATCTCTTTACCTTGCTAACTCTGGCATACTCCGGTTCTGAATAGTGAAACCAATGAAAAAAAGCCTTAAACTTGCTTCCTTTCTACTGTATACACCAGGGGGCGACTCCTCTGGTTGTATAGAAGTCTATGAGAAAATTACTCTACTCTTCTCTTGATTTATTACCTCAGTAAACATTGTAAACATGAGTTTATGGTCTCAATCTCTAGTTTCAAGTCTTTTTCAATACAGCATGATGTTCATTTAGTACATTATGGTCCATTTAGAGTCAAACAGACCATAAAGCAGGGGATGCTTTAGGGCGGGGCTACCTGCTGGTTACATCTCATATTTACACTGTTCTAGGGTATATCATTGTGGGAAAATGCGTTGCATTTCAGTTAAAGCAACACTAAATTCATTCTCCTGTGACTTTGTATGGCCCATAGGCTCAAGCTGATAACAGCATACCAAAGCCCTGTGTGCCAGAACTGATGGGACTCCTGCATTTCAACCAGACCACCAATCAGCTCTTTCACTGCAATGGTGTCTCCTGGAAACCCTGGGCACCAACTGATCAGGTATTCAAGTTGACCTACTTGTAATTAGCATGCACTAGCTTCTTTGCATCTCTGGGAGAAAGATATCTGACCTTCGCAATATTTTTCAAATAAGCATATAATGCTGTTTTACTTATCGTCGCTGTCTGGCGGAAACCTTGTGTCTCCATACTTTTATCCTTTTTTCTGCGATTCAATGATGTTGGTCACCCTTTACATATTTCTGTGCGTTTTACAATTATTCCACCGATGAAAAGTATTCAATATATCTTGTGGTTCAATTTGTAACTCCATTGGATCCTCAAACTAAACTGTGTCGTCAAATTGGATTAAATTGTTTGAAAATCACAGGCCTTTTAAAAAAATAATTTCCAGAAAACGGTTTTGGACATAGAAGGTTTTTGCCGAACAGTGATGCTTTGTTCCTTATATCCTTATATACAGTTGAAAAGTTTAATCACAGTAAAGTTAATACCCACATTTTTGGCTTGAGCTGTAATTTGCTGAGATCGCAAAGTAAATTGCTGAGAAAGTTTCTTTATTTGCCATTGTAGACGAATTAGTCTACTATGATATGAAGACAATGATTATGATATTATGATGTTTTGTCTTGATTTCAGTTGGAGAAAAAATCCTTTCTGACATACTTAAATAGATGTCAGAAATGTAGTTTTAAGGGTCTCAGATCATCCGGACTGACAGTATATATAGAATTGGGTGTCGTCTGCATAGTGATGAAAGGACAACAGTGTCCTTTTGAATGATGCCTGTAAATGTTAACATATAATGAGTGAAAGGTAGTAGATCTAGGATAGAACCTTGAGTATCTCCATGTGGAATGTTTGTAGACGCTACTTTATTCTTTTTCCTTGACAAAACGTTGATTGACCTCTGAAATAAGTACTTAAAAACAATTATCAAATCATTGACATTCACCTACAAACGTCTGCCTCTTTCTGAAAAACAGATGGTGAGTGCTCAGATGTGTCCTCAGGGCTGGACCTTTCATGGTGGCCACTGTTACTCCCTCAGCACTGAGCACAAAGTCACATGGAGCACAGCTAACAGGGCCTGCAGAGAGAGGTGCAATTTAACACGGAGTTTGTACACATTCTTTGCGTCAAAATATAAACACACAGACAACTTGAGGCACAAAGCATGCTACTGATTAATTGTCTGTCATGCATTAAAACTATATAATCTGAATTATATGCACTATGTCAATTGCTTTCAGATACAAAGGCACTCTTGCAAGCATTCTCTCTAAAGTCGAAATGGACTGGCTGTGGGAGTTCAGCAGAAGAAAACCATTTTGGATAGGTGGGTATCTTTGAATCATTTGTTGAAACACCATTCTGTTCTGTTTTTTCACCATTAAATATATTTTTCCATGGTAGAGTACAACTTCTTCACGCTAACGTAAGTATTTTTCTCCTATTGTTGAAGGCCTGAATGACAGGGATGGCCGAGGACGCTGGGAATGGGCGAGTGGTGAGCCCGTTGGCTACACTAATTGGAGAAAGACGCCCCCCTGGTCCAAAATGAAGGGAAACAAAAAGTGCGTCCTGGTGTGGAGAAGGGCAAAGTGGCAAATCAGGGACTGCAAGACGAGTAGGGGTCATCGCTTCGTGTGTTCAATAAAAACTTGATTTCAACAGTGTTTACAGCATCACAGCCATGAGCCACTGTGTTGTTTCAGAAGGAGGAAGGACTGATCCTCGGGACATTTAAACTGCAATACCAGACAACCTTCCAATAAGTATCAAAGAGACCTTTGCTGGAACTGTTTATATCATTTATAATATTGAAAAATATTGTTTCTAAAAAGTAACCTGCGACACTAAGTGCCATTTTTTAAGCTGCATTTATTCTAATTACCCACTGAAAGTATTTCTTACAGAAGCTCTGAGAGGCAATGACAAAAAAATCTGGTGATCCATTTTATAATTCTGATCAAAAACCTTTTTCTCTCCTGTGTGTATGATTTAACAGCAGGTGAAAAAAATAATGGGTCAGATCAGTCTCATTATTAATGAATGCACATAACAAATGTATTTTGTGATTTATATATAAATTACTCTCTCCACAAAAATATTTTTCAATACACACAAAAATAGTTCAAATCCACATATATAAAGTAAGATTCACAAATATATTTCTGACACACACACAAATATTTATTGATTTATTAAATGTATTTGAAAGAAGTTTGGTTGTTTCGTGGAGACTCCTTTCCATCCTGCTCCCAGGTTCCCACCCTGTGTGACAGAGGAGTATGGAGTGGTGCAGGGATGACAAGCTAGCATCCCACTGGTTCCAGTACTAAAAGCCAATCGGATATTTCGATTGAATTTGGGATTTTTGCAGAAAATAAGCTCTGTTGCAAACACAAATTTATGATACTTACAAGTTTTGTTCAGAAAGATAATCTTTACAGATGAACAATTGGCAGTGGAAAAAAACGCACATCTCGCATGAGCACAAGTCGACACAAGGCTGTAAAGGTGGACTAGTTGGCATGATGATGTGTTGTACTCTCATTTAGCCACTTGTTAGCAACCGCCTTTTTAAGACACTTAAAAGCTTCAAGATGCACAAGAGACGTAATTCATATTGTAGAAGAAAACATTATCTTTAGCTTGTGTAAACCAAAGATCTTATGTCAGACATCTGACAATAGACCCATTCAAAAAACCCATTGAATTGAGACAAAGGAAGCGGAAGTAAAATCATTTCCTGGTTTAAGGATTTATTCCTGCACCATCCAATATCCTTGTGGGGTCATGCTCATGTAATTGGTTGAAAATGGAGGAGACATCTGATTGGCTGCACACTACACACTCACACTACACACTCCCTGTTGAAAATAATGCATTTGTGAATCAAGCAGCATCATCGGCTCAAAAGCCCCACAAACTAATGCAGGGAAGTTCACTCATTGGGGGCGACCGTGGCTTACTGGGTAGAGAGGGTTGTCCGCCAACCGAAAGGTCACCGGTTGGATCCTCGGCTGCACCGTGTCCTGTGTCGAAGTGTCCCTGAGCAAGACACTGAACCCCTAGCTGCTCCCCAGTTGTTGTTTTTGACAACAATTTAAAATCCTTTTAAATATATATATATTTGTGGACTTCCAATACATTTATTTAAAAATAAATTGTGACTTTTTTATGTGTAGAATTTGTCAACAATCATATGGAATGATAACTGTTGTGTGTGTGCAACCACAAATATTTTTGTGGAGAGATTTATATATAAATCACAAAATGCATTTCTGAATCCCTCTTTGAGCATTCGATTCTATTGACACTGATCTGACCCCATAAAAAAGGTTTTGCCATGATAATCTATCAAAATTCCTAAAATCTGTGAAACAAAGTCACTTTTTTCTATCTGTGGAAAAATGATCCTGGTAAAATCTTTTTCCACTTGTTTGACAGATTTAAAAAAAAGTAATTTAGAAAGATTCTCCTGGCAATAACTGTTTCAATTATTCTTTAGTCATAAACACAGGACAGAAAACAACTTAGACTTAGGAAATGGACCATCGATTTTTTTTCTCACTTGCCTATCTGGGCTTCCGTAGAATATATGTAAAGCTCAAAAGAGACTTTTAAAAAAGGTATGTAGTGTATTTGACTTATTTCAGACAGAACCAAGGCTGCATTACCAACAGGGCCCCTGATTCACTGCTGGTTCGTGGTGGAGATAAATTCTTAAATCTGCTTGTTGATATTGTTTATTATTTTCTACAGCTGCTGCAACATTATAAGGCACCCTGTGTCCGAATCTTGTTTTACAGCTTTTATTATTTGATGTGCATTATCATGTGCTTGCATTGTGCATATTCTAAATTCATTTGTGTTTAATCAGATTACTCCAACCTAATTGCCATAGTCTTCCAACAGAGGAGTACTGCTTGGTTTCCGTGTCTACAGGCAAAATATAATGAAAATGCCATGTGTAAACTGCTACGTGTTCTCGGTGGGATGCTGGGGGTGGATGGGACCACACACAATATACAGACAGCGGTGGTGTTGGGGGGGGGCATTGGGGCCCACCAGCGAATATTTGCCGGGGGAACTCATAAAAAGATAAGCCGGCCATGGACAGAACATCTGCATCCACTTTGTTGAAGTGTTCATTGAGAAGTCTGCGTTTCAACATGTTTCTATGAAGATGAGAACGCTTCATTTCTTCAAAGATCTCTTCAAGCCTCATTATTTCATTCATAAACATGTTTATTTGTTACTGTAAACGGGAAAAAGCACCAACATGTTTTTCAAAATAAAATCATAGTTGATTTGTGTAAATGAAGCTCTAATGGAATATTTTGTACCATCAGTTCACTTATTTTTTCATTTATAGAATGTGTTGAATTCCATTTAAGAAAGGTCTCATTTAATATTTTGTAGATATGATCTTACAGTATGTCCTCGAAGAATGAAATCAGTGTTTGTGAAATCCTCTGTGATGTGTGTGTGAACATCTACTCCAAATGTCCCCCTATTATAGAGAAAATGTAATTTTTCGTTCCAGTAATATGCCATTGTCTATGATTAGCAATCTATCTGTCATTGCGTAGAGTAAAACTATATTTCATATATATATATATATATATATATATATATATATATATATATATATATACTATATTTTCTCTGTTTATAAGCCATGTTGTTGTGAAGATCTGGACCACAAGGTTCAGCAGCAATGTGATTATCCCCGTCATGTGATCTACAGCCGGGGGTATGAAAGAGGGCCTTTGATATGAGCTGAAAGCATTTCTCAGAGGTTTGTATGGACTGAAAAGATCGACCAGATGCTCTTCAGCTCGGTAAGTCCTGCTAAAACTGTCTATAATGCATCTAGATTCTTATTTAAGGGTTTCACAAAGTAGCAGGACAACCTGAAATATGTGTGCAGTTTAAGATCAGTGGCAACATGTTGTTATGGTGTGTATACTACTGTAAATCATAAAACATGTGATTTGCAAAACCTTTGATAGTAGCATTTAGACCAGCAGTAGGTTTTGAGAGTGTTTAATGGAATAGAGTACTTTGCTGCCAGGTAACATGTTAAGTGAACTATCAGTCATCACAGTCATGTGCTATGGGCTATGAAAAGACAATTTAATACCAAAAACATTCCTGCTTTGAATGATATGAACCCTAATATCTCTCTCAGCGACTATACTTACATAATATAATCCATAATAAAGAGGCTTTCATGTGAGATAACACATGCAGTTGTTCGCTGCAGTTTGCTGCAGTTTTCAGGTCAACATGTTTTGGCCTCAGTGGCTGTTATAAGCTCATTTTACGTCTGTGCTGTTTTAATGAAGCATTTCAATTTTTTTTGTCTTTATCATTTCTGATATATCTGAGCATTTTTGTGTTAAGACGATGTCACTATGTCAGCCGGCGAACCATAGACCATCACACTAGTGTCTCTAAAAGCAATATATGACTTGTATTCTGGTTAAAGTATCCAGGTTATCGTTACATGTGCCAGCTAACAGTTTCATTCAAAATGTCTTTTGTTTATTTTCTGATCTTTGAAATGGTAATTGATTATTATAAAAAGAGCTTATTGACTTTCTTTCAGCGAGATGATTGATATCAATCTCATGTCTGTGTGTTAAGTACAATGATGTCACTGTGTTCTGAGGTTTTCGGGGGAGGACACCTTTCTTTTTATAGGTTCTTCCACTTTTTCTTTACATCATTTTCAGAGTAAAAGTCTGAACAATCATTTATCACCACTGTTATCTCTCTCCAATCGACTGCTTCTTCTTCTTTGTCTCTATCGGTTGAACTGCCTGTTGTCTACAGCTCTATTCGTCTCTTTGATTCTCCGTAACGTTGCTGCAAATTACAAATTATTTGCTACAAATTGTCAAGACAGGAGGAGATTGCTAACACTATGCAGCAACCTGCGCTGCTAGGCAACAGGCATAGTCGTATGGGCATGCGGATAAACGCGCACCACTAAGACCAGGTCTAGTTAAGACGAGGATTAAGTTTGGTTGGTGCAACCGATGGTCTTAAAGAAGACCGACTTAGCAGTTAACCCAGGCTTAGTAAGGATCAGGTGGTGCCACCGGCTTCTGAAGTCTGGACGTTGTTAGCCTAGCTTAAGCATTAAGACTGACCAAAGCTTAAAATACGCCAATACCAACACATCTAGAGTTCACTCATCAACATGTTGTGTCTCATTTTTTTAATTTGCCCAAAAATACAAATTGAAATGTAAGATCAACACATATGGGTTTAGAGGATTTGTGGTTGGCGCAGTGACTGTACACCGCTTCACAGAGTCTTGTCCATACACTGTTGTTCATCAAGAACTAGCTCGCTGGAGCTTGGGACAGAGACACATTTCAGGTATCACATAATGTGAATGTGATGTGTTTGTTACAAATTGAAGAAAGACACATAAAAAGTGTGTTTTTCTACTTTAATTGCTGAACTGGTTGCACCAACACTACAGCAATACTTTTCAGATGATCTCAGTGTTACTTTCTCCAGATCGCAACGTAATGTGGACCCAATCCTCCCATTAGTCTCCATTACAACGCATACGTGTCTTTAGACTAGAAAACGTGTGGTGTCATTCTTCCAGGGGTAAATTGTAAATGAGTAAATACTATAGCCTGGAGAGTAAGATGTGTCATGTGTCATTTCTACTCAGCTGAAACCTGAACATTGTTTCTTTCTGACTCGTCAGACTCTGTTCTGAGTTATTCTATTCACAGTTTATTGTTGTGCTGTTTATTAAAGGTTTGATCATGACATAATCATCTGACTTCTCTCCTCATCTCCATCAATACAAGGGAAGAGGAGCAGCTGAGTTGCTGTTTTTTGTCATGGATCATCCCACCTCCGGCCAACACAGCCAGCCCAGCCACACCTCAAGCCTTCAGTGGCTTTCTTTTGCTTACCAGAGTCTAACAGAAATCCCCTATGAAACCATTCTGCCACAGACAGACTCACTGGAGGTGCTGGACCTGAGTTACAACCTGCTGGATGAGTATCCTTTACTTAATAACCAGCAGCTTAAAGACCAAACGGCTATTCCGTGATCCAGTGTTTGTTTTTTCCTGGTCTTGTTTGTGAAACGACGGTCAAGGGAATGTCATTAGTTTTGCAGGTATTTATTTGGCAATACGTATTGGACAAATAAATATTGTTACCTGATGATTCCAATCGATAAAAAGTTAGCGGATCACCAGAGTTTTTACAATTTATCTTGAAGGGAACATATATGTGTGAAACATGAAAAGAAATGAAAAGAAGCATGGATGTACAAAAGAAACACAGCGTTGGAGGCAGCACGTTGCTCAGTGGCACATGAAGGGAAAACAGTTTGACTTCCAAGGATTACTTTATGTTGAAAAAACAACTTGGCAAATTGCTGAACTCAAGGCTTCAACACTTCTCATTTTCAGTCTATGACAAGCACTATTCAAGTATTTGTAATGGGAAGTTGATGCCTACTTTTTTTTTTGATGATTTACAGTTTCTCTTTCTCAGTGTAAGTCTACAGAGAAAAGTATTTTTGGGCCCAATGGCATCATGTGAAATTGGATTTCCACCGTTTGGCCACTATATAAAATGAGCTTCAAAGACGGACGCTCTTCCTGGAGGTTAGATGGTTGAAGGCGACTTTTTGTTTCCGGTTTGCAATCTCCACTTCTTCAACGCATGAATCACTGGTGGATGTGTGGCCTCAAGCAAACTACACGTTGTAGTTTATTTGCTTCAAAGCAGTTATTGGAAACGCCCCTAATTGGCATTTGACATTTCAAAAGTTTGTTTGACAGTTGAATGGAAGTCAGGGGATCAACAAATTAGTAGGATTCATCTTTTAGGGATAATTTAAGTTAAAGATTCACAGCAAACATTACAATTACTGACAAGATATTTCAGTGTTAATCAAACTGGTTGACCGGCTGACGTTGCCATCCCTAAAGCAATTCCTCGACATGGCTAAAGACACACATGCAATCTTACCATGTAGGAAGAAACTGAAAGGTACAGACCAAGAGGTGGAACTAATGGTATTTATTTTGTCTGAGCTGACAAATGGAAGTTATAGACAGAAAACGCAGCCAGGACATTCCTACATTCCATGATCTTCGCACATTTAGTGTACTGTCTGACCAGCTGGTCACTCACATGCACAGCAACACTCAAACCCATAGAATCTCTGTATAAGAGAGCACTCAAAGTCTTTGACAAGAAACCGTGAACCCATCATCACTGCCACATCCTGAACAAACATGAGTTTTTAAGTTTTAACAACCTTATCAGCCTTAAAGAAGCCAGCATCATTTACAAAGTCCTAAATGGTCTGGCACCTCCTCCGCTGAACGAGTACATCAAACAGAGACCTGTCTGCGGCCCTGCGACTAGAGTCACCAGAGCCTCCGACAGAGGCGACTGTGTCATCTCACACAGGCGCACCACCTTTGGTCAGACGCTTCTGTCTGTCAAAGGCGGCGCCCTCTGGAACACTTGACCATCCTCCGTTAGAGTGCCCAAACTTCAGCACATGAAGCACATGAAGGGATGTCTGTTGTCCACCCAAACCTGTGCACATAGATAGTTTAACCTGGGTTAGCAGTATTAGTGTCATGGATATGTGATGTACTAATGTTATATGAATGAATGAAATCTTAAATGTGCAAATTAAATAATGCCCTTATGTGCAATATATCTGTGTGCAATATGATGAATATGAAATGTCTTCCTTACACTGTGATATTTTTTCTAGTTTCTTTTATATTTAAATATGCGATTCCTTTTTTATCCATTGTTAACTTTTTATTATCGAACTATTGTGTATTGTCAGCTCCAGACTGTAATTGATTGTAGTTTATTACTATTGCACTTTGGCATGACCTTTTCCTTTAGGACACTCAGCCTGTACATTCTGGCAGGACAGACAATGGAAATCAGCCTTGCGGCTGTAATTGGGTGCATTTACATTTTAATTTAAAGTGTTCATCAATGTACATTGTCCCTCTCGAACAAATAAAACTAAACTAATCAGATAAGTTTATCAATCCAAAAACTGTTCCGGGTGTTGCTAGTTGTGTGCGTGAACTTCTTCTTGAATTCATAGTTTAGCCCCCTCTATATTTCTGCAACAACAAATTACAGGAAACAACATATTGTTAGTAAATATTAAATCAATCACACAGATATACATTCCATGTTTATTTCCTCAGAGACTTACGAACCTGAGCAGTTTGAGTTTGCCGTGTTGTCCTTCATTCCTTCCTTATTGGAACCCGGCTCTGCTGGGCCAGCTGGAGAAGCTCAGCACTCTGATCCTGGACTGCAACAACTACACATCTCACATCAAGTTCCCCTACATGCCCAGTGTCACCACCGTGTGCATCAACAAGAACAAGATCAACAATCTGCCTGTGTTTGTGGAAGAAATCCGACGCAAGTTCCCAAACATGAAGTGAGCCTTGGATTGTGCTATTAGTATGTTAGTGCATATGAACATGATATTTACTCTTTATGCTGCTATGTTCCTTTCCAACATAGGATCCTCAGTATGATGAACAACGGGGCAGCCCCTAGCTACTTCAATGGAGGAAGTCTGACTCAGTACGAAGACTACAGGTGAGGAACGACGTCCTTTTCACTACCTGCTCCAGTTTGCACAGATGTGGTCTATTTAACACAAATCAAAACCCTCTATGCACTCTATGCACTCTATGCACTCTTTATATTCTTTCTTTATAAAACACACACACACATATACATACATATATATATATATATACATATATATATATATATATACAGTATATACTATATACAGTACAACAAATATACTATTCCAACATAGAAAACCAACAGAATACAGAATACAGAAAACAGAATACAGAAAACAGGGTACAGAATATTGTAAAAGTCCCCCAATGCTCAATGTTAACTGTTCAGATCCAGTTAATTAGTGTTATCTACTTGATTAACGGGCAAACCAGTGATAATGTGTCTATAATTTTAGAATGTATAATGTACATTTTTGTTCAAAACTAATGGACAAACTAATGGCCATGGATCTTTATCTGACCAGTGAACAATGCTACAACAGATGCATCAGTGTACCCATTGATGGATTACTGAACAGGCCCAGGGGCCCAAAGTGTCAGGGGCCCCAATGGCCATCACCAATTAAATATTACAGAAGGAGACATGTACCAACAAAGAAAAGATTCAAACTGACTACAAAGAAACATAACTACAAAGCGCAAAAGGGCAAAAATGCGAGATTCAAAATGACTTCAAAGAGACTCGAAGTGACAAAGACACTCAAAACGACTAAAAAGAGACACAAAATGACTACAAACAGACACAAAACTACTACAAAGAGACATAAAATCACTACAAAGAGACATAAAATGACTTCAAACAGACACAAAAGTTACCACAAAGTGACCCAAAACAACTACGTAGAGACATAAAATGACTACATAGAGACTCAAAACAACTACAAAGAGACACAAAACTACTACAAAGAGACATAAAATCACTATAAAGAGACAACTGTAAAGAGACTCAAAACAACAACAAAAATAAGCTAAACTATAAAGACTATCTATCTTTATCTTTTGTAGGAGAGGTGGTGGGGCCTTTTGCATGTCTGTGCCCAGTTCCCCATGGTCTCATAATCAGCCCATGAATGTACCTTTCAAGTCACAACCATACAAGCAGAAAGTCTTCTTTAATATACACTCTGTAACATAAGCTCTGTGCATCGTCTTTATTAAAACGTGTGTAATGTAATCAGACCCAATTGGGTTGTGCAAACGTTTACACTCATGTAAAGTTCCCACTCTCTGTTTGTTGTTGGATTTATCCTGACCTTTGTCTCCTTAGACAGTATGTCATCAGTCAGATCCCAGGCCTCGAGATTCTGGATGACACTGAGGTCCTGGAGAAGGAGAGAGTCCAGGCTAACAAAACCTACAGGCTGCAGCAGAGCAGTCACAGCAGCAGGAAGAAGAAACACACACACATGCAGAACAAGCCAAATACTGTAAGACAATAGGATATACTGCAACACGGTGCTTAAAATCACACCTTTAATGCTGCATTGTCAACATTATGATAGACTGTTTCTGAATATATACAGTATAGTTTAGTATATATACACGTTTATATTCAAATCAAACACAATGTCTTATAGAACTGTACTGTCAAATAAAAAAGGAAACATTGTTCGAGTTATGTTCTGTGCATCATTTTAGACACCTTAACCACGTTTCATTCTGTGTGGTCTACAAATCTGTGGATTTGAACAGTGTTTCGTCATTTAAGTTAAAGCTGCAACAGGCACAAATTGAACGATCTGTCATGAAATATTTCTTTGTGGACAGATAAGACAATGCAAGATGAAGTTGGAGCAGTCTCGTTTTCAGCCCACATGTCTCCGTGTCCCTGGGTGGGACGCTGAGGGGGATTGGAGCTGTAGCTGCATGTTTTGTAAGTGTCATCGTTGATGCCTCCACTAGGGGGAGCCAAAGTCCAACAGAAAGCACCAGTAGTTGCTACGTTTTGTTTGACTCAGCATTTCCAGCCAATGAATTGGCAACATACTCAATTTTGAGTTTGTGAAATAATGTTGAGAAATAATGGTTAGCAATATGACATGATAGCATAGCAGGTTTTGCTAACTGATATCATAAATGCATCACAGAGTGGCAGCTGGCCTCCCTGTCCTTGCCATGCCACCAACGTCTGCTACTGTATTTACATTGAAAACAGTTGAACCGGAGGTTGCAACCGCTGGCTGTCTGTTTTTCACTTCCACAAAATTGGGATTATTGAGAAAGACAGATTAAAAAAAAGAATAAAGAATTAAAGTGAATAAATATTAGCTGGTGCTATTACATATGTTCAGTGGTGTATAAAGTACCCAAAAGCCATACTTGAGTAAAAGTAAAGATACCTTACTGGAAAAATACTCCAGTAAAAGTAAAAGTCACCTATTAGAATACTACTTGAGTAAAAGTCTTAAAGTATCTGATATTTATTGTACTTAAGTATCAAAAGTCATTTTCTGATATTGAATGTACTTAAGTATTGAAAGTAAAAGTACAAGTAAATGCTGTTAATAAAAAAGCAAAGGGTCAGAATTTTGAGAATTATGAAGTTTATTCTTTTAAGTGCTGTGGCACCATGACCAAGGACATGGAGCTGTGTTGAACATAATTGGGTTGGCTGTGATCCATTCAGGAGCAACAATGTTCAACATAATATATTGTACGTAAGTATACTTTTGCATCTACTATGAACGTATCATCATAATTCTCCGAAAAGCAATATGACACTATGAAGGAGTTGTAACAGTGCGTTTATAAGTCTGCTCATTAGACTAGAGGATGTAGAGGACAAATGCATAATATTATATAATTAATTATTATTAATAATTATTAATATAATATTATTCTATTAGAATGTAAAGAAGTTACATTCTAATACAATGTAACTTCTTTACATTCAAATAGAATGTAAAGAAGTTACATTCTAATACAATGTAACTTCTTTACATTCAAATAGAATGTAAAGAAGCTACATAGTATTAGAATGCTTTGAGAGCACTTGTTTGCAATTGCGCATTAACGTGACTAACCAATGATTTAACTTGCTGCTAGGACCACTGATTCACCAAACCTGCTTGCTTGCAGTCTGTGTTCCACCACAGTCCCCGACGCTGGTCTCATGATTCATTTTGTTTCTGAAGATAGATTTGATTTTGTAGCGAGTAACGAAGGTTTCAGGGGAAATGTATCGGAGTCAAAGTATCAGTTTTCTTTGCAAAATGTAGTGAAGTAAAAGTAAAAGTCAACAGAAATATAAGTAGTAAAGTAAAGTACAGATATCCAAAAAAATGACTTAAGTACAGTAACGAAGTATTTATACTTCGTTACTGTACACCACTGCATATGTTTTAGGACAAAGTGATTTTGTTGGTCACAAATGTATATAAGCACTTTCAGTTCTACAATATACAACTAAAAAGCATCCATTCCGTTTTACATCATCAGCATGCTGGTCAGTTTGCCTCATGCTGTGTCTGTGGGCCGTGTGAGGAGATGATTGAGGTGTTTTCCACCAGGGCCTGCAGGTCACGGCTCTCCACTTCATTTGCACTGCAGAGACCAGCTGCTGGCTGCCAGGCTCAGCACTGTCTATCTTATTCTTCCTGTGGCACAGAGCAGTTTCTGAAACCTCTCCAGGCTTCTTCACACTGTTGGCAGCTGTCACTACAGATTAACTGCTTACTTTGCTGTGGAGTAAACATGGCATTCATGCATTCATGGCATTCATGCATTACCTGGCAACCTGGTACTTCACTGGTCTGGATAAAGCTGTCAGTTAACTGGTTGAATTTT
This sequence comes from Lycodopsis pacificus, assembly GCA_028022725.1. Taxonomy (NCBI): domain Eukaryota; kingdom Metazoa; phylum Chordata; class Actinopteri; order Perciformes; family Zoarcidae; genus Lycodopsis; species Lycodopsis pacificus. The sequence continues at coordinate 1,354,708 of CM051710.1, forward strand.
GATGGAATTCATTCCCCACAAATCCTGTAAAAAAACAGCAAAGCCTTACTTATTAGAGTCCAACAGTTGTTATTAGTTTGGACTTTCCTCTTCCTGTGTTAAGTTTAAGATAGTATAAGAAGCCAAAGAAGAATAAGTTATAAACCCTCGGGGAACCACAGCAGTGATGTAAAACAGGCCAACTCTCTTGTGAAATGTTGCCACATTGTTCCACATATTGTTTCCCTCCTGTTGACACATGCTTTGTTTTGTCAGAAAACCATTTTCTACTCGGTTCTTTGTAATGTCAGTGTTTTCATAGCAATCCTCTTGTAATTTTATCTGAGTTCCTTCCTCCGCTTGTGCAGGACTCCCTGCTTTGGTACTGGATGTTCTTTCTGCCCCTTTGTCTGTGTTTAAATGCATCTCTCCGAATCGCCCGGTGCAGAGCAGCTTTTTTCTGTGAGCAGTGTTTCCTAGAGGATGCCAAGCATGAGCACTGGTGTGCCAAACTGGCCGGTTACATGGAGCGTGAGGCCCAGCTGGCGGAGCTGCTGTTCAGCTGTGCAGCTGTGCAGCAGGGAGACGGACCTGTAATATAATGTGCACGACAGAAAGCCGGGACTATTTCATGTCACAGCAACAAGACTCTTTGTCGTCATAGTGAGGTTGCCAGGTTTAGTACTGCTATGCCTGTAAAGGGACCAACAACAACACCTGTGCTCACAGACCAGATCTGGCAACCTATACATAACCAACCAAATACAGTTGTTTATGTTGTGAAATATGTACATGCAAAGAATCTAAGGGTCACGTGAGCTGCAGTTCCTACTGTGGCCACTGCACCAAACTCCCCATGAATATCTTGCTGCAAACTCCACTGTTGACCTGTGAGGTCGGTAACCACTTATTTTCATTTGCCAAGAAGCTGTTATTACATTTAGCAGACAAAGGAATATTACTGGTTATGTTCAGATTTGACTCACAAAATATAACAACTCAAATATAATGCATTATTAATTCATTAACTATCCAGCATCATATTAGAATGTGAAGCTCCACCTTGAACAGAGTGATGTACATTTAAGTACATTCTGCTTATAATGCCTCTCTTTCACGCTTCACTTGAAGTAAACATGTGAATGCAGAACTTTCACTGTGTGGTAATAATAGTTTTACTATTATTAGTTAATCATTTTATTACAGAGCTTTGAACAGCTCTTTTCCTCTAACACTGTCGATACCAACACTCCCAGTTAGAGTATATATATAAGGGTGAAACGGAAAGCAAGGCAGCGATATCTTGGAGCCCAAAAATCCCTAAATCTGCCCCTGAAAAACAAACCTGTGTCAGGGTCACTGACAGCCAGAAACATCGGTGAAACACACTTAGGAGGCGTATTAGTCACTTGCTTTGACATACCTCAGTTCTAAAGTACAGCATGGATTTAATTAGCGGAGGTATTTTGCTGGCAGTAACATCATTAGTGTCATACGTTAGTTTTACGTCTCACAGCAGAGAAATTCATTCATGGGGGAAAAACACACCCAAGCGGTGAAATGCACTACGACGCTGCTTCCAGGTGACTCATGTTGACTCAGAGAAGTGAAGAAGAGTCCGGTTGTAACGTCCAGCATCCAGCAGCAAAGGTGAGCAGGCAACATGCTGAGCCTGAAGAGGCCTGAACAGTGCGCTGCTAACCTGTTTATTCATATTGAACTATTCACATATGAAGCTCCAAATCCAACATGGCACTCCCTCGGGTCCCCAGCAACACACCCACCAAGTGTGAAGTAGATCGGAGGAACAGTTGTCGAGACATGCGAAGGACACACATATAAACAGTACACCAACACAGACACACGCACACACAATTAGATTAGATGTTCAAAAGTTGACTCGTCAGCTCATCAGTAGCTGTGAGCTTGGACGTGTTGGGACTCTGCTGTTATCGCAGCGCTGCAGTTATCAGTCCATGGATTCTCACAGGAGCACAAACTTTGGATTGATCTCTATTCATCGTTCTTGTGACTTTGTTCTCGGATGCATTTTAATCGTGTTACTCTGTACTGCTCTTAATTTGTCTGTGTTTCACTGCCTAATGGCTTTATCTTCCTCCTCATGTACAAACCTTTACCAAACGTCCAGCACAAGGTAGCGGTCAGTAACACCAGCCTCACTCTCACTGACCTTGAGGGAGAGTGAGGCTGCCCAGAAGAACATGCGCTATTATCATTAAGACAAGTGAGATATGTGTTGAATAACTGGATCCCCATTAGCTGACGCTCTTGGCGGCTGCTGTTCTCCCTGATGGGTCCACAGAAAGAACAAAACATACAATACATGACGTAAAACATACATTTAGAACAGTACAGTCTGAGGCATAGGATGAATAGTCTATGGTAAATGGACTGTACTTGTAAATCGCTTTTCTAGTCATCCAACCACTCAAAGCTCTTTAACACTACATGTCATCATTCACCCATTCACACCCATTCATACACTGATGACAGGAGCAACCATGCAAAGTGCCACCTGCCCATCAGGACTCACTGACATTCATACACCACAGGAACAGCCTGCGGGAGCAACTTGGGGTTAAGTGTCTAGTATTAGAACCGATCATTCTGCATCCATAGCTTCTCCAAAGAAGGATCAGGAGTCTGCAAAGGCAATGGAGTTCTAGCCATAAGCCTTAGGTGAGCCTTTCATTGTTTTTTAAATGACAGTTTGTTTCCACTCAGTTAAAGGAGGAGGTGAGGAGTTCCAAGCTGTTTTTAACGCTGATAACGTTCGAGGAGGTTTGTTCTTGGGGTTGGAGGCATCCAGTGACCTGAGCATTCCTTGTGTTATGTCTGTTGCATGTTTTTGTACTTGGTTGAAGAAATATTCAGGTGTCTGATTAAATACTACATGTCTAAAAAACATGAGAAAGCAATAAGAAGTTTCATTTGAACTGAGAACCATGACTGGCAGAGTCATGCCAGTCTCTATTGCTCTATTTGCTCTTTGCTCTTTGCTCTTTGCTCTATATGCTCTATTTGTTCTTATTGAGCACTAGAGTGCCAATCTGGCCGCTCGGTTTTAAACTAGTTGTAGTTTATTGATGTCTTTCTTTGCTGCCGCATATTTATGGCCGGGGGACATAAATATGTAAAGCAGCATTTTCCCACTCTGCAAAACATGACCAGTCAAGCGACTAGACTTGCTACATATTTGTTGTCGCTGTGACAAGTCTTTGTCTGGTTTACACATGCAGACTAACTCATGACTCTTGCAGTTCATGAAAGACCTAGAAGCTTTTTCACAGTAGTGTTGGTGAGGCATCGTGCTGAAGACAGAACCAGCACCAAGAAGTGCACGGAAGCAGGGGGGCCCAGCTCAAAGAGGCTCAGAGAGCTTTTAATTGTTGGACTAGAATATAACCAAGACCTTAACCATGTTCTACTGTGACGACCCACCAGGGGTCTGTGTCCTGTTTGCTGTCTCTTTCATCAGCTGATGAGCCACACTGGAGCCTGGTGGGAGTGTCAGCTGCAGCACCTGAACACGGATCTCGGCTCTCCTTTGGCTCACACAGCTGCTGATTTGTTTAGTTTAGTTCATGTGTTGTTTGAATAAATTTGTTTATTTATCGCTTTTAACTCATCTGGTCTCCCATTTATGTTGCAGCCTTTGAGCCGGGTCTTTGAGTTCACATGTGTCCCGTGCCAAATATGAGTCTGTCTGAGGGTGTCTATTAGGTCATAATAACTGGCTGCAGGCGTGGCTCCACATCCATTCACCCTTCCGTGCTGTCAGTCACTAATTAAAAAATGCATGTTGTTCTCTCCCAGTCTGCTGTGGAGTGTGGCCTGCTTCTCATTCTTCAGGGAAATTTGGAAAGTGGCCACTGCACCCCTCCCCCACCTCCACCCCATCCTGCTGAAAGTGCTGGTTCAAAGACTTCCTGACATCTGGCCACAGCAGTCATTGCTGGAGGGTGAATGGGGGAAAGGGCGGGCAGCCTGTGGTCCTGGTTTACTGATGTACAGGAAGTTTAGTTTCTTCAGAATGTAATGTTGCAAAAGAGGAGCCAATCCTCTCCAACATAAGTCATTTTGTTTGGACAGCCAACATGCTAAATATAATTAAGACAGTGTCAAAGCATTTAAAGGCCTATAAAGTGATATTGTATGAAAACCTCATGCTTGCAACGGGCTACATAAATGCATTTGACATAAAAGCCTAATTGGCCAGAGGAAATGAGCCTCTGTATCCCGTTGCTTCTATTTAGTCTGTATTAAGTGTACATTTCTTTGGTCATAAATATTTCAAATAAAATGATACAAATGTGTGCAGCTCTTTTTTGGCCATGCAGGTTTAGCCACTGCATTAAATGCGGCCCTAAGATAACTTCTCCAGAGAGATGGATCACGCTAGATGACACATTACAGTTGTAGTATCAAATAAAAAACAAATGTGGAAGGTCAGAAAGCAAGTATTATAGAAAGCCATGAATCATATAAGCTTACAATAAGCTTATGAAATAAAGAAAAAAGTACAAGAGACTAAACAAACACTAGGCAACTCTTCTATATTATTAAAAACATACAGTCACAGTGCCTCGTAATAGACAATAACACAGAGATATGAGGTAACACAACACTACAGAGGGTAATACTGAGATTTTGGACGTTGTAACAATACTTGTGTAATAGATGCAATGTTATAACATAGCTATTGATAGGTGCATCCCTGTTTAAATATATTGTTGGTGAGTCATAGCTCCAGCATTATGAGGCTCTTTACAATGAAAGCAAAGGAAGAGAGGCTTGTTAAGGCACTTTTAAAAGGTCGATATTCAGAAGCACATAGGGGGGGGGTACAAAGTAGTGCTCTAACAAGATTACTCAACAGGAACAAACTGCGCATTTTAAGCAGACAACGGGAACCCCCTTAGCACGGCACCGCACGGGTCACCTCCTGTCGTTCTGCAATATTCCGCTTTGTCTTCCTCACGTGCGTGTTAAGGACAAAACCGCAAAAATACATGAGAAGGAAAAAGCAGAAAGGGCAAAGCTTAGAAATAGTTCCCACTGTCCGTTGAGGACGCGCGCAGTTCATCAGAAGTGGACCGGAAACTGAGTGAATTCGCCTTCAAAATAAAAGGGTAAGGTCACGTTCAGGCCTGACCATATAAGCACAGTTTCTTTGATGGCATTCTTTATAATGTAAGTGACATAATTCAGAATGAAAAAAAATACAATAAGTGTAAGTGGATATTAGCTACCATGTAGCCTACATGCTGAAAATATACATTCTATATTACATCTACAATATCATAGACCACCAACATACTAGTAGCCTATATGATGACATGATGACATGACTATATGATGACATAAATAACTTATGAGAAAAATATAGAATTACAAATATAAAGAATAGTATAAAATGTGATAATGATGCAAACCATCAAAGAAAAGATATCAAATCGAGCTCAGTACAGTTTACTGTTGTTCTGCAGGTTTTCACTTGGCAATGTCAGTTTTTGCCCGTGATAACAGCAAAATATTTCATATTTTTCTTTTAATAGAGGGGTTCTAACCGTTGCCAAAACTCCTCTTATTTTGCATATATTATTGTGCATATATGCTTTAATAAATTGTTTCCAACATCCAGTTCTCCTTTATCCTTCCTTATCATTGTAGTTTATGCAGTCATTGTTGTTGTTTTTCGTTACATCCTGAATAACATTCTGTTTTGGCGAAAGTGCAGGAATGCCAGCACAGTAGATTTGATGTAAAGGTCTTGTGAAAATGACAGAAATATGAATCACGTGCATTTAAGTAATATGACCCCTAAAGAGTGTTACGTCACGACCGCTGAGTTTTATTTTGAAACTCACAACCGGAACCCATGTATTATGGCGTGCGTAGCTTGACGCTGGTACCTGTCAAACAGTCCCCCGTTCTCCTCGGTGTGTTGCCGAAATGCCGGTTGGCTTCAGACTAACAGGGCTGAAGACTCACGGCAGTGTGCTGTCGCTCACAGAATGTATTCAAAGTTGACCTTGCGTCCCCGGCACGCTTAACGGATTGCTCACCGGTCCCGGGGGATTTATTCTTCTCCGCAGCGCCTGCATTGCAACGGAATGGGAGCTGAATGAAGTGGAAGTCGGACGTGGATACAGGCTGATAGGACCAGGAACAACAGGAGGAAGAGCAGCCCTCTGTAGCCTGATACAGTGCTGATCGCCGGCATGACCTACTTAGCACAGAGCTTGATGGACTGTCTTCAGGACATCTCTGCTGCTGTGTGGATACATTGATGGATGTGTCTTCAGGACATCTCTGCTGCTGTATGGATACATTGATGGATGTGTCTTCAGGACATCTCTGCTGCTGTATGGATACATTGATGGACTGTCTTCAGGACATCTCTGCTGCTGTATGGATACATTGATGGATGTGTCTTCAGGACATCTCTGCTGCTGTATGGATACATTGATGGACTGTCTTCAGGACATCTCTGCTGCTGTATGGATACATTGATGGACTGTCTTCAGGACATCTCTGCTGCTGTATGGATACATTGATGCTCAACCTTGTAACACAGTATAAGTGACCTTCATTTTGATTTGCTGCTTCAGAACTGTCCACAAGACATGTGAAGTCGCTTTTGACTGACAAACAGAAGCATCCACGCCGTCCATATCCTATGTAGTAGGGGAACTAAATAAAATGCACTAAAAGCAGTGCATGCTGGATGTTTTGCTGACCAAAAGGAAAAATAGCCAAGCAGGTAGCCCAGGGATTCTGGCTACTACTCTCTGCCCTGCCCTTTTCTGTCTGCCAGCTCTGCTCTTTGGACTAGTCGACAGCTCGTGGCGCCCACAGTGGAGCCGGGATCAAAGGTCCTAAGAAGACCAGGGCTGAAAGGTCTTTTTTAAGCCGGAGGAGCCTGCAGATGCCTTATCTACTCATTAGCAAGAGCGTGTATGGGGATCACTTACTATGCTGTGATTAGCAATAGTCATCAGCCAAGCAATAAACACTGAAGTGCAACAGGAAAAGACAGATTCAAATAGACTTTTTGACTGTCAGCAAACTGAACATTATGCTACTGAACTGTGGCCATCCGTTACCTCTTCTGAGGCATACAGATGTGCCGCCGCGTGTCATAGAAAACTTCATCCTGACTGGCTACCGCTTCCCAAACTACAGCCTAAGGGATTGCTTACTATCGGCATTCAGGCCCACCAATGAAACAGGCAATTTCTGGACACACTTCCTCCCAGTTTTTATTTTTTCATACTATTTTGTGGAGGTGTTTGGTTGGGAAGGTGCACCAAATGGCGACGCCCCGTTCTTCTATCCGTTGTGGAACTACTTTATCGGGGTGTTCTGTCTGTTAATGGCTAGCAGCATGGCCCACCTGCTCAACTCAATGTCTCTGGTGGTAAGAGAAGTCTGCTTCTTTGTGGATTACGGCACTATCAGTTCCTACACCGTTGGCTCATCATTGGCGTACTACTACTACATCCACCCTCGGGCAGGGATAGTAGAGACGGGAGGCCGAAATGGCTCCCATATGGACTTGAAACTTGAACCTGCAGGATCTCTTACATCATCCTATGCAATCCCAGATTTCTCGGTGTTTTTTGAGACCTTCTACATCCCGACCGCATGCGTTGTAGCAATCATTTGCGTCATATCTTGCTGCAACACTCGCCATAGGTGGAGGCGGCATCGGTACGTCATCCGAACCTTTGTTTTCCTCCTCCCGTTCCTCATCTCCTCCACGCCAGTCTTCTACCGCCTCCTCACTAGATCGCCTTACTCCACCACCTCCTCTTTCGCGGCTTCCACCTCCACAGCCAGCTTCTTCTATCGCCACTGCCTCTGGCTGCTGGTGTCGGCCGTCTTCAACATCAGCAAGTTCCCCGAGCGGCTAGCCCCGGGCCGCTTCGACATCTGGGGGCACAGCCACCAGTGGTTCCACTGTTGCACGTTTTTGTCCATCCTCGACGAACTCCACATGATCAAGACCGAGGTGAGGGCAATCCTGCTCAGCCCAACTCTGCTTTTGCCCCCTGCAATCCTCTCCCGCCTACCAGGACCTACCATAGCTTCCACCTACGGGGTGATGTTCCTCCTCCAGACCACCATCATCTCCATCATCGTGTGGTTCTCCTGGCATGCCACCAGCATCTATGGACCCCAGAGAGACCAGCTGGAAAAGGAACACCCCAAGAAACCCCTGAAATGCCACTGATCACAAAGACATCTTTTTTTTTTTTTTATCCCAACTGTGAAGGAAGGTTTGCACACGCATACAGAGCCATGCCACAAAGACAAGTAAAACAATATTTCTCTCCTAATTTCAAGTCCCTCATATGTTCCAATCCCTTCAACAGCTTTTTTTTCAAGCTTTCATGAATGGAAATCTGGGACGATGGGAGATGAAAGGATTATATTCTGAGCTCACCGCAGGGTGGCTGTCTGGTTGAGTGGATATTGAAAGTCCTTGCCAGTTCTTTCCCCTGAGCTCATCCAGCATGTTCCAACAGGATGTCTGAGCAGTGGCAATAATAACTACCTCCAGGGACTATCCACTTGAGGATACTGGAAAGGTGTTGGTACCCAGAATAACTGTTCCATATAACATGTGGGTAATGTGGCGTAAATGTAAGCGTCAGCATTTACAGAAGTTGCTGTTGTCAAGTAGTTCCTCCTGTTCAACTTCCCCTTCCCTCTGACCTTACACAGCATCTTCTGAAAAGTCTCTGCTATGGTTGCTGTTGGAACTTTTGTTTCAAATTGAATGAATCCTTTTCTGGCCTTTGTTGACCACACCGTATCTTCCTCTTGACGCCCACACGCAGTCTCATTTCCTCTTTCCAAGTGACACTTGCAGCAGGAAGTGCAGTGGCCTTGACGACGCAACAGAAATAGCTGAGAGCTCATATGAGTCGTAAAGTAAAGCACGTTCAGGGGGAAGCCATTAAGAAGCCATGTTCGCTTTGTAACCTTTAAGGACACGATCATTACTGAAGCATATAATGATGTCCTGCTGACATGTCCTGTTGAGTTATTTAGAATACATCTGTATGGTTTTCATTACTCTGATGACTAGTTCTTCATAGATTATGCTCACATGGCTTAAAGTGTAAATCTCATGTTTTCTAATCAGTATGAAAAGCAGACTGGACCTAGTACCCACTCTACATACATGGTTTGCATCATACCAGCAACAGCTCCAGTTCGAAGGCCTGCTGTGTGATGGATGATGGATGATGGTGGAACAAGGACGATGGAAGCAGAGGTTGGGCTTTGTATGTCGTGTGATGTACAGCAACCTCTCATAGCTAAAGCTATACTTTGGAAAAGTGGTATTTAAAAGGCTCGCAATATTGTACTGTTGTACAACAGTATATCATCAGGCACAGATTAGATTACAGTAATGGTTGACTTAGCAGTTTGTACCTTATATATTATCATCACGTTCAAGTCACAGAGCTAAGCATGATATACCTGGCATTCTTAACCAGAAGGTCATTTAATGCTGCTGTTGTGAAGTCCCTTCCATATTCCTCAGTGACTCTTGTACCCTTGAAGTACCCCCCAAAAGAATTATCTTCAGAACAACATTAAATGTTGTCAAGGTGAGGTATGAGGTATTTATCATTTGAGAAGATGACGTCACGGTAAAGAGCTGGCAGTGGAGTATAAGAGCTCTGTTGTGTTTTTCATGGAATCTCAAACCCATTTTAATGTTTTTTTTCAACGTGCTTGGGTTTGTGAGAGGCACAAACTGGGTTCACCATGTAGATGAAATGCTATCATCTCTTTATTCAACATTCAACTGCATGACGCAGTGTTTGGCCTTATTGCTAGCAGGTATTGCTGTGTTGTAGGATCATATCCTGTCTGCATAAATGTTAGTTTTTACCCCTTGTTGAAATAGCCATGTAGACGTCTGCTCTCCCGTCTTTCTTGTTGTTTTTGAATGAGTTCTGCTCCATGACACGCCCTGTTTGGTTGCTTAAAGCTTCAGACTCAGCCATGTTTGGGTTTGGATGTTTTAAATTAAATGTATTAAGAAATTATTTTTCTCTCTGTGACTGTGCCAATTGTCTGTGTCCATGTCTGTCATGTGTTTCATGGAGAAGCACAGTGTCCAGAGAGAAGGGGGAACGCTAACACTGTGCTGATGTCAGTAATGGATCAAAGAAGGCTAAAGTCCAGCTGAACTTGTTCTAATGTCCCAGCTGAAAAGAAAAGAAACGATATTGTCTAACCTACTTGTGTCAATGATACTGGCTGACAGTCATTTCTGCTGGCTCACATTTACTGGCAGGTTCAATTCTTTTTGCTAAAATGCGTTTTTCGTCTTCAACAAAATCAATGTGGTGGTTTCAAGACCTGTCTGCTGAAGCGTCCACGAACAAGACACGTAGTGCTGCTGTGTACCCGAGCCAGTCCTCCCTGATGAGGGGACAGCAAGTAGGATTGGTGTAGAGAATTATACTTATTCCTTTGTTCTGAGTTCATTCGCACACTGAAAATGGACCGTGACTATTTGCGCTCGGACGAAGATTGATGTGTTTTCTCTGCGTGTTGTTATGTAATTGTGTCATGTCCTCAGTGATTTTGTCCTGTCAAGCTGTCTGTCTCTGAGGGAGTTGCATCTTACATGTTTACCTCCCACATCGCACTGACATCTTGAAATCATGTTGGTCACTGTCGCATTTCAAAGATGTTACGATCACCACTGCATTAGTTCTACTTGTATCTGCACATTATTAACTTGTGTTTCTTTTGCATTCACTTGCTGAGAGATGAAAACTGAGTTGTTAATTATGTATGACACCACAATGATTGTGGTTGTGGTTGTGATACTCGTGCTGTTATGGTGCACTTTAAAGCTTCTTCAAAGATCTTCAGAATGTTCCTTTAAGGGAACCCTGCAGTACTGTATTATTTCAGAACATTTCAGGTTGAAGTTGTGCTTTCTGATGAATCGTCAGATTCATCGGGTAACAATGCATCCAATGGTGAAGTCATGCTTCTACCTCTATAGAGCATGTGTGTCACTGTGGCGATGACAAGAACCAACGCTGAACTGGATCTTGTCCCGTCCCCGTCTAGATGCCAGACTTGAATCTCTCGATGTTAGAGTTCAGTATATGAATGAGAGACTTCCACACTGCTGTACCTAACCAGTCAAGTACTCAGGCCTGACTGAGGAACAGCACTAAGCCGTTATTTACACATGCATTTAATGATACATTACTGGAGGATGATTAAAGAATCTGTGTCTGTTATTGATGATTCAAATAGCACTAATATGGATGATTGAGATTATTAAATAAATTATGCAGAGAACTATTATCAGTGTGGCAGTTTATTTATTTCCCTGTGTAGACGTTGATCAGGAGGATCTGGATTCTACTGTTTACCATCTGTTCCAGAGGGAATATCTGGACAGCTGGATTTCCAGGAAGTTTGGTTCTTACATTCATGATCCCCAGAGGAAGAATCCTCAATACTTTAATTATCTTTTTTTTACTTTTCATCTAGTGCCACTAAGAGTTTTAAATGTTGTCTCGTACAAACAGCAACAATAGCATCTAACAATAAAACATTAGCATGTTAACATGTAAACTATGGCTGTGCTTCTGTACTACTTTATGCTAACATTTACGTAGTAACATGCTAAATGGTCCACTCCAAGCAAACATAGGGCTGTAGCATTTAGAACAAGGAGGTAAAGATCTGTGTTGGTACGCCTCTGCACTGCTGACTGCTGTGGCCGGAGACATTATGTTTTGGGGTTTTCTGCCTGTCTGAACCATATTCGTGAATATCTCAAGACTGCTTTGAGCAAATTTCTACAAATTTGGGACAACCATACATTTGGACTTGATGATGAACTGATGAGATTTTCGTGGTTCAAGGTCACTGTAACCTCACAAAGCACGTTTTTGGCCATAAGTCAAGAATTCATGCTAAATATGTCAATTTGTCACAAATGTCTAATAGGATAAAATGATGAAGGGATGACATGTTGGACAGACATGAATGTAAACTGCAACTTGACTGGTTGGTGGAATAAATCAAAAAACGTGAGGCGGGAAGTCTTGTTTGTTGTGTGAGTTTAGTAACCTGGGAGGATTTATGTTCTACAGTTCAAAGATCACACTTGGTGGGTATGCTAGACTATTGTTTTTGTTTTAGACTTAATACATTGAAAGTGACTATTAGAAACAGCAACAATTATATTGTCCAATTATATTCCTGGCAGTTTGGAGAAGACTTTAAAAACAGCATTTCAAGTTGGGAAACAAAGTTCCCTGAAAAGACATCTAAACAATTCACTGAATTGCGTAGATGAGTAAAATGTAAAAATGCAAATACATTTTTGATGCTGTATTTTCAATGTCAACATGTTCTGGGGTGAGGTGGTGAGCCACTAAACCTTGCCAGCCGTGGGCCAGTTCCAGACGGACAAGTCGCCGTCACCCAGGAACATAGACAACCGATGCCAATGCCCCTCCCAGCGCCTGCTCCTGACTCTAGTCCACCCAGTCCGCCTGCATGCTTACAACCGCCAAAATCTGCCACCCAAAATCATGTCCCAAACCAGAAGTCTTCCCTTTATTCGCTGAAAAACGCTCAGAACAAAGACGCACGACACTCTGACCTCTCCCTTGCAGTCAACCAGCCTGCAACGGAACAGGGGACACCCTGGGTACCCCAGAACAATTGGCCCCCAATTTCACAACCTTGCGCGGTGAATAATAATAGTGCAGATTTGACCGCCCAGCAAGCACGAGATCTAGCCCGTCCAACCATTCGGCAGCCGAAGTTGAAACCCACGCGAAAAGGGTCCTGACAACTACCGCTGTTCGAATCGGAAGAGCTGCGAGCTCGCCATTATGTACAACCAAACTGTAAAATGAAAAAGGGTTTTTTGGTACACACCTCTAGAGGACAGGAACCGGTCCGTTGGGCCATCCCAGCAGACCCAGGGGGGTGATAGGTAAATCCAAATCTAGAGTTAGGTAGACCACGACACAACCATCACACTAACCTACCTAACCACCTTTCCATTTAGTTTTGTTTGTTTTAATTTCTCTGCTTTCATTTCGTTTTTGTTTTTCACATACTATGCTACAGTGCAGACATTATCACAAGATCATGATGTAGCAATTGAGTGTATTAGGAATAATGCCTTGCTTACCTATGATTTGTGTATATGTTTAATGTAGTTAGTTAGTCATCTGCCCAGATGCCGCCTTAGTGTCTGCCCAGACATCTTGAGCCTCTATGAACACTCACTGTTAAACCATCCCTTTCTTCCCAAAACTACATGGACTGTTTAACCTTTTGTGCTCTCAGAACTACATGGACTGTATGACACCACATGGAAGCCCACGTCAGTCCTTGGTGTGCCCCAGCTAATTATGAGACTTAGTTTATCGTTTGGTTATTGGTCCCTGTTCGCAGGGTGGTGCCCCGTTATTATTAATAATCATTAATAATTGTTACATACATCAATAACTCTATTGATGTCAAGAATTTAGTTTCTTAGATGCTGATAACCCAAACACGCTCCATTACGTTCCCAACAACTCTATATAGCTAAAACTATAAATTGTTGTTTTTACATTATTGCTATGGTTCTATATGCTAAGCTAGGCTAACCACGTCCTGACAAACATGAGACTGATATTTTTCTTGTCATCGTGGAAAAAAAACACATATTAGTCAAAATGTTCATCCACGTTCAGCCTGACAGGTTTGTGTCACGTGTCTTAAAATGGCCACTGCTGTGTTTTCGGCATGTAATGAGCAGCAGCTGCTCAGAGCTGCTGTGGACTTTTAGACTGAAAGGGTTAAGCGCACTGAAGTGGTTTTTAAAAGGTTTGAATAATTTAAATGTTTTCAAATGAGTTGTGTTCATTTGCAAGTCCAGCGCTCCTTCTGACCGTGTGAGTGTGCACATGCTGTGAGTGTGCACATACCGTGAGTGTGCACATGCCGTGAGTGTGCACATGCCGTGAGTGTGCACATGCCGTGTGTGTGCTGGACCTTGGCATGCTCATGTGTGTGGGCGACACATGCAGCCGGCTGTTCCCCTCCTCCCCTCCTCCTTTTATATCCCTCTGTCCGCTTTTACTTTGACGTCCTGATCAAACGTCCAGTGAAACAAGACCCACAGAGAGAAGATCCACCTCTTAATAGAGTAGTAGAAAAAAGTAAATCTGCTAAATGTGAATACACTTATTGTAAGCGTCTGCTAAATGACTGTAATGTAAAGTAAATGTGGTAATAATTCAGTAACGAGAGTAAGTGAGTCCAGAGTGATTAAGAATGAATGAGGAGGGTGAAGGTGTCAGATAGCACTGTGGTAACAACCTGCCACACAAAGTTCACCCCCCCCCCCCATGTTAGTATCACGCTGCTTTTATTATGCAGGCGGCCGTACAACATACTCTGCTTTCATAGTTTTCTCCAGCTTTTTAATAAAAAACAGGCAGATTTGGTATTCCTGTGGATCTTGCATTTAGTTAGAATTAGAATTTAAAAAAGGTACATGGCATATGTGTTGGTAACTTTAACCCACCAGAATTGAAACTATAACTTATTTAAAAGTGTATTTAAAAGAAATGTTATGGCCTGTTATATTATCTCTAAATGAGTTCTTGTGGCTCTGGACTGTATTTCTGTGGATGTTACTTCAGCTGAAAGCCGCTGGTTTTTGATGCAACAATATTTCAAGGTTCAAGGTGGATTGTTGTAAAGTTTGGTCTGTTTTTGATCGATGTAGTCTTTTAAAGGAAAACTATCAACTTCACATTTAATTTTGGTGAAATTCATGATGTGGACTTAAGTTCTAGACTTCAGATGATCAGATGGTTTCTGTTTTAAACCCTTCCGGCTTCACATGAAACAATCTGTCGTGCATGTTTGTCCATTTCAATGCATGAGATCTCAAACACTTCAAGGTTCAATGTTCACAGTCTGATTGAATGGTTGTTCTGGTAGAAGCGTTTGATGGAACAGCAGAGCTGGTGAGTTTGAACGTGGCCGCTCTGACTGTTCTCCTGGTTGATGTCGTCTGGCTGTTAAAGTCAGGAAGCTTCAGACGGGTTCTTCATGAGAGCTACTGATCTCTTGTGTTCGATTGCTTGTATATATTCTGCATGAGTGTGTCAGTGTGATGAAGAACTACAGTACAGCTTTAAACGTTTGTCTCTTTCATTCAGCTCACTGAAGAACAGAGTCCACAGCAGCGTGAGGTGAACCAGCTTTTATCGGTTCCTGTGATGTGCTTCAACTCTTCAGAGGCGCTGCTTTGTGTTAGCGTGTGCACTCTGCACACAACCTGGACTCTGGTGAGCAGAAAGAAGCAGCACTGAGTTGGAACAACAGAACAGCAACCTTTTTTTCTGTGGATTTTACTCTCAAGGAAAGTCAGCAATTGTCAATGCAACATATTTAAAACGTCAAGGTCACATTGTTTTTGAGCCATTTTCCTATTTCTGGTCCACCTGGGCCGTTTATAATAATGCACGTAGAACCTCAACACTGTAATGCACAGTGATGATATTTACACGTCTGTCTTCAGGACCAACTGGGCCATCAGAATATGTAATCTACAGTGATGTCACATGAATGTATAAATAGTAATATCACCATGAATAAAATAGAAAAGCAAAACAGAAATAGGATTTCAGATATTTATTCAGTTCACATGTAACACAATAGTGAACAAGACTTTTAGCTTTCTCGATGTTTTCCTGTAGACCATTGTAATTAGGGGGATGAACTCACTAAACCAGGCCACTCCCCCAGGATTGACATTCATTGATACACCTCGTCTTGAGGTGGTGTTGCTGCTGTTTACAGGAAGGACATTAAAACAACCACCATTCCCGTCGCTCATTCCTTTCAACATCTTGCCTTCAAACTCTCTGTGTAGCAACAGACACACAGATATATAAGTTTCATCCTTAAGGCACAGAACATGTGAATATACAATACTTGTTATCCAACACAGAGAACAAGAGGATATGGGTGCAGGCAGTCAGCTGCTGCATGGATCACAAGTCTCATGATGCAAGCTTATGATAGACTGTTTCACAACAAGTATATAAAACAGTTCTACTTACAAGAATATGAAATACTCATAAGAATATCAGAATCAGAACCGTTTATTGCCGTGGTATGTTGAACATACAAGAAATTTGACATGATGGGTGATGCTTAACATTAAACAATCAACAGCAATCAACACAGTGCAAAAAATAGAAACATATTAAAATGTACAGAAAAATATAAAATAAAGTGAAATATAAAATAATATATATAAATAATATAAAATATCAAGTTTCTATTCCACAAACAGCAAGATACATTTGAGCACATATGTTAACACAAAGGATGAAGATCTACTAAGTACAAGCACTTAGGCATTTACACAATATACAGTGGTGGCCGTCAGGGCCAGCTAAGCCTTCTCTGCTGGCCTAAACAGAATCACAAATTTATATCTATTTTATAATTTAATAATTGTTCTTAAATACACTACATGTATTATAATTTATAATAATATTTTCCCCATCATCTTATTTTCTCATTGCACAGCTACTGTCTTCCTCAGTTGCTCTGCTTCCAGTGCAGCTTGTTTTAAGTAGAGCTTTTATCCAATCAGATCTCACCTCTGTGTCTCTAGGTAGAACAGAGGCCCGAGGCCTGCAGACTCACAAGTGCATCCATGTGCACTTTAAGTGAATGGGGACGATATTGTTGATTGTCATAGTGTTCAACCAATCAGATCTTTAGTTTGACATGTTGGGCGTATTCTTTGACGTGTCAGAGGTACTCAGGTAGTCTCCTAAGTACGTCTGCATTAACTGCGTCGTGATTGGTCAGTGGGCCAGTGTGACTTTTGTCAAACAGAAAGCTAGCTAGCAGATCTTAGTGTTTAGTAAGAGTTCAGGTTGAAACATATGTAAGAGAAGTTATGACATTTTTAGGGTTTTGCTTGGTGTAGATTCTTTTTTTTTTACCCATCTGTGTTTTTTTAACACTCAATGGCTGAAGGAGGAGAAACGCATTTCTGAAGGACATTTCAGGAAAAACTGGACGTCGTATCAAAGGGTCGGCCAACCCCACAGCTAGCAGCCCTGACCCAGCATGGAAAAGCATTTGTACCAACGGTATTTCTGGCTGACAGCGTTGGCGAAACGGTGCACATTTTATGGCTAAGAATGCGTTTCATTTGCAACTGAGCTCTTGGTGTTTGGAGCTGTTTGGAGCTACGCTACGCTAACCAAGGCAGCTACACCACAGGACACCACAAGCTACGTGCTTTAGAAAACCTTTGGAGAGACCCGAGTGGATCTGCAACTCAATGAACACGTTCACAGGACGACTCTGGCTGGAACTGACCCGCACCGATGTTCTGAACAACGGTTTTCAACTCTGTGTTAACAAAGACAGGAGGATGGACTTTGTCTTCAAGTGAACAGCAGCTGTGGGAAGTGAAGTGCTTTTGTGTTTTTACATCTGCAGTAACGTTTCTACCGTGTTCATGTGTTTTTATGAATAATATGAATGGCTCGTGCTCTAGCGCTGCAGTGTTGCTGGATTGATTTGTTGCTTTGTTGTCATATGAATATATGTGACTGGTTCTTGAGTTTGTTCTTGTCATCGTGTTCATTACATTGATTTGGACTATATGCATTATCTGTTAATTACGAAGCGTCCCGTCATGCGCGGGGTTATTGTCCGGACAATTGAATCCGTTTGGGCTGTTGTTTCCCAACAGACATAACAAACAAAGCAGTTTTACTGGTTTACGTGAAACATGTGTGGGACGGGGACCGACAGGAACAAGTTCTCTGCACTAGAGAGCTCCTACACTACGATGCAGAGTCGTAGTGCTTTTTTCAGCTCAGGTTCAAACTGCACCATCTTTACATTAAATACAGTTGAGAAGTTGAACATTGTCATTAAGGGGGGATGGTGGGTCCGCAGCCAGACCAGTTGAGAACCACTGCTCTAGCAGGTAGAATGTTCCCACCCACACTACGAAGGTACATTAGAACATGTGTGCTATAGATAGAGTGCTTGAGAAACTCACTTTCTTCTTCAAACTTTTGACAATTCTGTGAAAGTAATCCAGGATCAGTGACAGCACAGTACAAACAGCAGCATATTTATAGAGCTTTAGCGACGCAGGGACTATTTAAGGCTCATATTCCTCCGTGAATTAAGAAAAAAGAAAGCATTCCAATATAGTCTGGTCATAGTGTTTGAAGTTTAGAGCCGTGCCAAACGGCTGCAGAGGACTTTGAGCTTCAAGCTGACTGGCACAATACACGTTTATGGACTCGTCTATAAATAGGAATTGTTAAAATAGAAGCTCAAATCTGAGAATGCTGAAGGCAATTAATGACAGGACAACTAGCAACAACAAAATAATCACAATATCCTGTTTTCAGTAATCAGTGTTTTAATGCATTCAGACAGAGTGGACGATTTGGTCAGACTTCATAATCAGAATGATCAGTGTTTTAGGACAAAGGGTGAAGAAGACTCAATAAAGAAAGTTATTAAGGCAGTCAAAAACATGACTGCCACACACACACGCACACACGGAAACACGGAACGGAATGTTTTCTTTACAGTAATCTGAGAACATGTTGGTGAATAAAAGTGCAGAAGATCTACAGGTTAGTACACAGAATGTACGGTAACCATGACTGTAATGCAGTCCTTCACCACAGTGTTCTACTAAATCTCTTCCTTTATGATTCATGGATCCCACACCTCCAATAATATATTATCCCCAACAAGGCGACCTCACCACGTGGTCCATGCAGTGGCTTTTGTGGAGCTTTCTACCACTTCCGATCCATTGTTGGCTTAAAAGCTGAGATGTACATCAAGTTCATTCTCTTTGAGTCAAGAATAATAATTGATTGAATTGTGGTCCTTGTTTTTAAAGAATTCAGGATTATTACAACATTGGCATCGATAGGACCTTATTGACACTACTCTTATCGGTGCAGAGCTTTATCCGTCTGTTATTTATGGCATCTGTGAAGACCCGCCCTCGGATTGGCTGGTACTCATTTTCTTCTTCGCAGAACTTTCTTGCTGATGGATGAGATTGGGGGAAGGTTGGTAGGTTAATGATTTCAACTCAGATGTGGATGTTTTCAGAAGGATGCCAGCCTTCTGGTATAGTGATCTAACACGACTACAGAATAATGCTATGCACGTTACAGATATGGATGGAATAGAATCACAGAACTGTTGGAGAAGTACATTTCGATGTGACGCCATGATTCAACTTAATGCTGTGGCACAAGGATTAAGAAAACTTTAAAAATGGCACTTCATATCAAAAAGGTTGACATCAATGTCTACTAGCTTCTCCTCCTGCCTTTGCTGGCACATTGCTGCATATCTTAGCTCATTACTGCCACCTGTTGGTCAGTGGAAGAATGGACAACCATTGGCTGGAATGTGCAGTGGAGCTAACACACTTAAAGAGAAACAGAGGCACATTGAAAGGCCTCCGTCATCTCTCTGGCTCACGTTGATCCCCATGCACGATCACAGTGGAACTATGTAGAGGTAGCAACCCAACACAATATCATGAAACAAGGTGAACATTCCTATCAACACAGTATTAACTACTTCTTGATCACCTTGTAAGTATCAGTACGTAGTATTGACGGTCCATTTTTCACCTTTTGGTGTTGTTGTACTTTACCAAATCATATCGGTTGGTACCATGAAAAGGAACACAGCTTTAAAGTGATGAAGACCAGAAACACAAAGATAAGACGCGCGTTGTGATAACCTGGCTTACCTCAGCTACCCCCCCCCCCTAGCAGACTGTTAAAACTCTCTAAAATCAACATCCTCTTAATTTGAATATCTTTACTATATGTATATCTTTACATGTTAGTTTTCGGACATCTTGCGGATCATGTAGTTGAGGATGCCTCCGTGGTGGAAATACGTCAGCTCCACGTCGGTGTCGAATCTCATCCTCGCTTGGAATGTTTTCCCCGTGTCCAGCTGCGAGGGCAGAGACGAGACGACATCATGTATCACATCACTTGAACAGGGACATCATGTCTACAGGAAAGAGTCCAACGAACCTTCACGTCCACAATCATCCTGGGCGTGAGCTGCTCGGGCATGATGATGGTGTAGCGCTCTCGGCCGCTCAGCCCCAGGCTGTCGGCGGTGTCTCCTGCTAGATACTCCAGAGGAATCACTCCCATCCCCACCAGGTTACTGCGGTGGATCCGCTCATAGCTCTCTGCCACCACTGCCTTTATACCCTGAGAGCAGAAGCACAGAGTTCAACACAACAACTCATCACATGAGCACAGTTGCACACTTAGTCACATGACGATCACTAAGCCAGCCCCACGACAGCTGCACTACAGGTCCCAACGGTATGAAAAGAAAAAATTTTTTTTCTATATTCAGGGTTTCTTCAAGGTTCACAATGTTTATAATATCACAAGACATACAATGCAGTTGTTTCACCATCATACTGGCTAAACTATGAACGTATGGAAACCCAGTAGGGACAAAAAGGCATATTATTAAATCCCATGTTTTATCAGCACTCCCTGTAGTATATGACAATCATTTCTGATGATATCATTTATGAAATCAATGTGACCTGGATCGGATGAGTAACATAAAATGGAATGATGGATAAACTAATAAAAAGTATATTAATATGTTTAATCTCGGTTTTTGCTAATTTCACACCATTATTCAAGATAATGATTCTACAACAACAATTTGGGCAGAAAGTCCATTCTTTTGATCTCAGTGTTGATCTTATCTCCTTGGTAACTGACTAACTTTAAATTGCATCCAATGAGACAAAGAGGTGCTCCTCACCAGCAGGAAGGGGCCCTTAGCTGCCCAGTCTCTGGAGCTGCCTGAGCCGTACTCCTTCCCTGCTAGAACCAGCAGAGGGACGCCGGCCTGCTGGTATCTCTCTGCAGCATCAAACACATCCAGCTGGACAAATATGCAAGTGTTAGTGTAACAGTCCACCTAGCCTACACGAGGTGAGGCAACAGAAACCTTAAGAAGGCGGCATGTAGAAGTTTCCCTTCTTGTTACACTGAAACAATTGACGTAAAAGCATTTTGTTGAGTTACAAGAATGACAAACAGCATCTACATCGTTGTTATATGTTCTCGAGGTGTTGCATGCTGACCGTCTCTCCAGTTGGCAGGTGGACGGTTTGTGGCGCCTGCTTGTTGATGAACTTGTTGAAGAGGCGGATGTTGGCAAACGTCCCCCTGGCCATGACGGCGTCGTTACCTCGACGTGAGCCGTAGGAGTTGTAGTCTCGAGGGCTCAAACTGTCAAAGCACAAACATGGACGGACACAACACAACTGATCTCAGGCAGCAAATAAAGGAGAAACATTTCCTGTGCAGAGGAGTACAATTAAACGCCCTGTAGTGAGCGTTTCAATCTAAATCTGGGCTTATTTAAAGTCTGACAGCAGTCCATCGTCACTGCAGAGTCACATGACTCATGAAAAGAAAAGCCACTTGTGAGACTGCTTGGTGGTGGCTCACCCTCTGTCGGTGAGGTAGCGTGCTGCAGAGCTGTTCCTGGCGATGTTCCCAGCAGGAGAGATGTGGTCGGTGGTGACCGAGTCTCCCAGGTTCAGCAGCACGCAGGCGTCCTGGATGGACTTGGATGGCGGCAGCTCCTTGGTCTGAATAAAGAGCACATACAGTAAAGCTATGGCCACCAATAATAAAGATATTAGTAC
Organism: Lycodopsis pacificus; assembly: GCA_028022725.1. NCBI lineage: Eukaryota > Metazoa > Chordata > Actinopteri > Perciformes > Zoarcidae > Lycodopsis > Lycodopsis pacificus. The sequence continues at coordinate 1,376,522 of CM051710.1, forward strand.
GTCACCAAAAAAATGGAGCAATGTCTGAACACCTGTATGGGTACTAGTAGAGATATGAAATAATGGTCATAGACAGTAGTAGCCCTCCTAGTAGAAATAGTAGCAGTGAACTATTAAATATGAAAAACAAAGTTGCACACTTGTCTAATGTGTATACGATAGTATCCTGTAGTTACAGTGCCCTCCAGAGTTATTGGCACCATTAGTGAATTTGAGCAAAGCAGGCTGTGAAAAACATTCTTTGCTGTTCATCCTCTTGGTCTTTCACTCAAAATATTCACAAAAATGTTACCTTTTCATTGAAGTAAAACTATTGAAAAAACAAAAGTTGATATTTAAACAAATATTTTTCTCCAAAACATGTGTGCCACAATTATTGGCACCTCCAGAAAATCTCATGATTCAAATCTAACTGAAGTATAATTCCAGTCATATTTTACATTTGTAAGTTGACCTGTTTGATTAGGAACTCTGAAGTGGTCAACCATGACTTCCTGTTTCACTGGGGTATAAATATGAGGTGACAGGCCAAATTCCCGTTGTCATTCATCACCGTGGGAAAGACCCGAGAACACAGTGACGATTTGCGACGAAAAGTTGTTGATCTGCACAAATCAGGAAAAGGATATAAGAAAATCTGTAACCAGTTGAAAATACCCATTTCTACCATCAGGGCAATAACTAAGAAGTTTAAAGCGACGGGAGATGTTAAGAATGAGCTGGAAGAGGACCTGTGTGTACATTGACCCCACGCACCGTGAGGACGACGGTTCGACTGGCAAAAGAATCTCCAAGCATCACGGCTGGAGAATTGCAGAGGTTAGTTGAGTCTTGGGGTCAGAAAGTCTCCTAAACTACCATCAGACGCCACCGACATCACCACAAGCTGTTTGGGAGGGTTGCCAGAAAAAAGCCTCTGCTGTCAATCAACAACAAACTAAAGCGCAGACAGTTTGCCAAACGTTACTGGGACTTTCAATGGGACCGGGTTATCTGGGCAGATGAGACCAAAATAGAGCTTTTTGGCAACAAACATCAGAGGTGGGTTTGGCATAGACAAAGATAGCCACACAGAGAAGCACCTCATACCCACTGTGCAGTATGGTGGCGGATCTTTGATGTTGTGGGGCTGGACCTCTTGTTAGGATGCATGGTATCATGGGCTCCATCAAATACCAGCAGATATTAAATGAAAACCTAATAGCCTCTGCCAGGAAGCTTAAAATGGGCCGTGGTTGGACCTTCCAGCAGGACAATGCACACCTCAAAATCTACACAAAAATGGTTCACCGACCACAGAATAAAGGTTTTGCCATGGCCATCACAGTCCCCCGACCTAAACCCCACAGAAGACCTGTGGGCTGAGCTGAAGAGGAGAGTCCACAAGCGTCGAGCTCGGGATCTGAAGGATGTGGAGAGATTGTGCATGGAGGAATGGTCTCAGATCCAGTGCCATGTGTTCACCAACCTCATCACGCATTATAGGAGAAGACTCAGAGCTGTTCTCTTGGCAAAGGGAGGCTGCACAAAATATTAAATGAAGGGTGCCAATAATTGTGGCACATATATTTTTGTGAAAAATATTTGTTTCAGGATAAGAATTGAATGTTTCTTTCAATTATGTTACTTCAGTTAAAGGTTAGATTTTTGTGAATATTTTGAATGAAAGATCACGAGGATAAACAAAGACATTTTTTCACAGCCTGTTTTGCTCATTTTTAGGGTGCCAATAATTCTGGAGGGCACTGGATATTGTAGTGGTTTGGTGTATTTAGAGTATATTCTTCTTTATATTGTGTATTCTATATCTATACTGAATAACCTGCTGCTGTAACAATAAAGTACAACCATCCATCTATTAGTAACAGCAGAGGTATGGACGTCCAGGGCTGATTCAATCATTTAATGAGAATATTGAATTATCATTTTCCATTTATGTTTGTATGATGTTAATGTAATTAAAATTGAATTGTATTATTTGAAAAAGTGTTAGTAGTGAAAAAAAGAAGAGAAAATGGACTTATAATGTGAACTCTTAAGCGTAACACTCCCATGATGATAATAAAATGGAATTCAGTTTAATTTTCAAACCCAAACTTGCAACTCTACCTTTCATTTGAAAGCAATGGATGCCCCCATTGGGGTCCACTGTAGAAAGGAGTTCATGTAAATAAACAGATGTTTGGGAGTTTTCATTATCTTTGCTATTCTGGCACTAGTTCCACATTTCCAAACATGAAAATGTGGAACTGGATTTAAAAAATGTAATGCTCATCATGAGCACATTAAAAGGAAAACAACATTTCTAGTAGATGAAGTGACTGTATCTTAATAAAGGCAGTGTAAGAGCCATTTTGTTGTTTTTGTTTATGTACAACCTCCCACCACATGGGGCGGTAGTGGCGCTGTGAGTCAGGCCACAGGTAATATAATCAGTGGGGTCATTGGGCACAGGTGTTGCTCATAGGTGGAAGCAAACAAGTTTTGACCGTGCACATGTAACAACGGCAAGTGTTGTGATTTATTGGTTAAATGGAGAAATGCATAACTGGAAGAGAAAGTGGTGAACTCTGATTATGTGAGGAATAAAATACCTATATTCGAAACTGGACTATGTTATTTATGACACGCGTCAGAACAAGCATTACAGCAACCATAGTGACTTTTTTATTGGGAAGCAACGGTCACTACAGGCAGCCTTGGACTTAAGTTATTATAGTTGCGTGAGCTTGGGAAGATGTTTTAATTAGTATATTTACCAAACCATGGAAGAACGGTGGGGACTTGATGTAGGTTGATTTAGGGTCCCAGGTATACAGCTTGTCAGAGGGAGCAACCAGAGCGTTCCAGCGTTCATTCACTCTCTGCAACACGACACAGTAAGATTCAGAACAACCACACATGACATCACACTGCAACAGACTAAAGGTTACACTACCTCAATCTTCTCATAGACTTCTTTGAACATGGATGGGATGACAAACGTCCTCTCCACAGCCTGGATCTCCTCCCGTGTGGGCCAGATGTCCCTCAGGAAAACCTCTCTGCCTTCAGAGTTTATGGCTACAGAGGACACCAGAGGACACAACTAAAGACGGGAAGCTACATTTGTTTTATGCATCAGGCAAACACAAATATGGACGCAAAGAGATTTAAATCACATAAGAAAAGTTCTTATCAAATGTAATTTCCAACCCCAAGGCTAACCTGATGACATCACGCAAACGACAAGAAACAAAAGAGTCAAGACAGCCTCTCTCCAGGCCTCAAGAGTGTTTAGAGGATACAACGTGATGTATGGGCCTGTATGAGGATCAAGCCAAGCAAGTCTATAGCATTCCAATAGTCAAGGGAAGACTGGTAGACTACAAGTTCAGTGTGACGTTAAACCAATTCCTGCTGGAAGACTGGTGGAGATTCCACTAAACCACAAACACCACTAAAACTACTCTCATCTGGAAAAATCCTGGTTTTCTAATTCAGAAACATTTCCACACAGAAAAAGGCATCACACTAGGCAATTTCTAGACATAGATTCAGCATCCATCCAAACATTAAAAAAAAAAAAAATATATATATATATATATATATATATATATATATAGAGTTTGGATGGGTAGCAGCAAATGTAAGCTGGAGCTTCTAGCCTGCAGCAGACACTTGAAACAGCTACATGTCTTCCTCTCTGCGTAGTTACTCTCAGAACCCAATGACTCACCAACGGGTTCGCTCTCAAAGTTGATCCTCACGGTGCCGGCGATTGCGTAGGCGATGACGAGCAGGGGGGAAGCCAGGTAGTTGGCTCTGGTGTTGGGGTGGACTCTCCCTTCAAAGTTTCTGTTTCCTGAAAGGATCCCTGCCGCAACCAGATCTCCCTGGAACACAAAGCCATGTAAACACTGCACGGTGGAAAATACTCTATGTCATCATATTTTGGAAATGTATTACTGTTCATCTACAGAGCTAGTAAAATGAGATGAGGAAGACTTCAGATCAGAAAAAAGTGAAGAGAAAAAGAAGATGGAAGAGGAAGAAGAGGCGCTAGTGAGTGCTTGGAATGTGAACCGCTCATAGAGTCGGGATGTGGACACAGCCTCCGAGTACTCCTAGTACCTGTGTTATGGCCTCCACCACCGGCTCGGGGAGCGGCCCGCTGTTTCCTATACACGTCATGCAGCCGTAGCCAACGACCTCAAAGCTAACAGGAGACAAAAGGATTGTTTACAACGTAAAAGCCCAATACTGTGCCAAGAATCACATGTTGTGTCACACTTGTATCACAGCATTGTTTGACTAAATGTTAGTGTTTATTTACTGTATGTTGACAGGATGTTCTGACATTTTGCAGAGATCACAAAAGCAAAAACAACGTGTTTTGCTTTCAAAAGCTTTGAAAGCAGAAGCAGAGCTGTAAAGTCTGCGGTCAGTTTAAAGTGAGAACCTCTACAATGAAATGATCACCAGTCAACACTCAACTGGCTTCTATCAGTCTTTGATTGAATACAAATGCAATAGCAAGGGCAGCCAAGCAATGGTTCCATTTTCACTCTATCAAATGCTTCAAAATAAAATTATATTTTTCAAATATTTTCAGCACAATTCATTTTTTTGGTGGTTGCTGTCTCTTTTGTGTGTGTGTGTGCGCGCGCATTAAGCCACTGCAGCCCATGTTGTATCTACCTCACTGGATTAGACAGAACAGGCATTCATCAACAGAGTTGTATCTCAAGTCAATTTCCAGAATATTTCATATGATACATAAATAGAACTTGTGATGTTAAACCAAAATATGAGGGGATCATTTTACTGAAAACTAATATTACAAGTGCTTGTTACTAATTTGCCGACATTTTTCAAAGATTGTCTTTCTCAGCAGATTTGTTGTAAAGATCAACTTTTGTCACATGACAGTGGCAGTTACATACTGTATATGTATACACACACGTATGTATTAATTATTGTATAAAAGTACATAAACATATCTATATATTTATGAGCTTTATTCAACGGGGCAAACTTTGTTAAACGATTATATGACTTCCACACACTGCTCCTCAGAAGCTTTGGTGTCCAGCCTGTTGGCTCAGGACGGCTGTGCTCACTAGTGTAGTGAACAACAGCACTACAGGACAGGAAACAGGTCACGTGAATGTTTAGAGTGCCCTCTGCTGGGTCACAAGGCAAATGACTTCAAACGGTCTTATAGACGGAAACATCTTGAATTCAAACGCGTCATTACAGTTTGAATACTAACAACGTGCCGACAAATGTTTGATTTTTCAGGGGAAAAAAGACCTAAAAGATGTGAAAAAAAGCTAGAAAGTGGACCTTGTTTTCTGTTTGTGTGTGTTTTTTAAATAAAGAACGAACTTTTACACTCAGCACATTAAGCGTCCTTGTCTTCCCCACACTGAACATCCTGATCCTCCAGACAGAGGACTGACTGATGGGACTGAGCAGCTTACCCCAGCTGAGAGAGGTAGTCCATGACCCTGCTCTCCTTTAGGTAGGAGGTGACCACGCCACTGCCAGGCGACAGGCTGGTCTTTATGTATGGCTTCACGCTCAGGCCACACTCGATTGCTTTTTTTGCAAGGAGCCCTGAAAGAAGAGCATTTATCTTTATTAACTGTGTCAGGAGTTAATACACCCCCATGATATTCCAGAAATCCCGTTAAGAGACATCTTGCACACCCACCTGCTCCAAGCATGACAGATGGGTTGCTTGTGTTGGTGCAGCTGGTGATGGCAGCGATGACCACCGAGCCGTGGCTCAGTGAATACTCGTTCCCGTTAAACTGGAAGGGGACCACAGCGCTGTGACGCTCTGGAGACATCTGGAAGCCCTTGAAACCTTGCTGAAGAAGTCACAGAGCGACATGAGACGAGTCAAACACACAGCAACAGCAGACTGTCCTTTCAGTTGTTGGAACTATACGTCTCACCATACTTTACTTTGAGAAATAGGAACAGAATTTTGTACAAACTTTCCTTTAATTTAAAAAGAAGCAACAGAGAACAAGAGAAGTTTTAAATTAAATAATGTTCATCCAGAAGGCACCCATACAAATAAAAGTCTAAAATATGCAATGTTTTGATTTAAATATCTAATTAAAAAATAAAGCAAGATTACAACTCTGAACAGACATTTGATGCTAGCTCTTTGTGTTTTCTTTACTAATACTACAGACATTTGAGTCATTATCAAAAGGTGCTGAGATTCAATCCCCAGCCCTTCTGACAAGTGGCACCAGTCTTAATTCACGTTAAATGCATACTTCATCATATTTCATGTTGAGCGCTTCTTTGTTTCGGAGCAGGCCACATTGCATTTCACTACATATATTGTGAGTGTATCTGAATCCTTGATGCGATGTGCGAGCACCTACCTTTGCTCCCAGGCAGGCTTCAAAGTCGGTCTTCATGTCGGACACAGGGATTCTGTCCTGCGGTCTTTTGGGGCCACTGCAGCATGGGACCACTGTGGTCAGATCCAGCTCCACCACCTGAGAGACGGAGATGAGGATGTACTAGAGCTCTCTGCCTCACTGTGCTCTGCCAGAAGTCTCCGTCATCATTTGACAATTCATACTGTTCTGCTTACACATAGTCGAAACTTACGTCTTATGCTGAACCAAGTCATATATGTTTTTCGTCTCATCGTATTTTCGTGTTTGGCATCACATTACTACATGTTGCAGCTGACAGCTAGCAGGTTCAGAGTCAGCGAGGAACTCTGTGGAGCCAGTTTGGCATTTGGAAACACTATTTGACCTTTTAAAAAGCCACCGTTAGTCAACCTTTCTTTATGGGCTCAACAATCTCCAACTATAACTTCAAAATGCAGAGCAATGTAGAGACTGACCCGAGTGAAGTCTGGATCCTGGGAGACATCGTTGTAGTCTCTGAACATGGCCACTGCCTTCAGGTACTTCGTAACGTACGCCTTCTTTTCTGCTTCTCGCCCTGAATGGAAACAAACCTTGGAAACAATTTCTTCTCATAAATCAGAGAGATGAATACATCCGGATCTCCACAGCTGGACACTCACCGGTCTGCTCCAGGTACTGGATGCTGACGTTGTCCACGGGGAAGAAGGCTGCTGTGGCTCCGTACTCCGGACACATGTTGGCGATGGTGGCTCTGTCGGCGATGGACAGCTGAGCAACGCCTGGGCCAAAGAACTCCACAAACTTCCCCACGACACCCACCTGACGGAGGTGCTGAGAGCACAAGGGGGGTGGGGACAATGTGAGATTTAGACATCTTGGAAACCCCGACAGAATCAAACTCTGCATACCTCTTATTTACCACTTTACTTTGGTGATTACATTGTTAAAAGGTTGAAGCGTGATTACCTTAGTAACTGTGAGGACGATGTCTGTGGAGGTGATGAAGTTGTTTGGAGTCCCGGACAGCTTGTATCCCACCACCTCAGGCAGCACCATGCTGATTGGCTGACCCAGCATAACGGCCTCCGCCTCAATCCCACCCACACCTGAGGGTTTGATGGCGACTCTTATTAGGAACTTGATCAGAGATCAATAAAGTGTGGCTGTTTTGGTTATTGTCATGCTATCGTTAGCTAGGAGCTCATCCATTGCTCTGCATGAATAAATGAGAGCAGGCATCTGCACCAAATAGAAACCACAGCTGGATATGTGTCTTACCCCAGCCCAGCACTCCCAGTCCATCAATCATGGTGGTGTGGGAGTCGGTGCCCACCAGGCTGTCTGGGTAGAAGAAGCCATCCTGGTTGAACACCACTCTGGCCAGGTACTCCAGGTTGACCTGGTGAACGATCCCTGAACCAGGAGGGATGATGCGCATGTTCCTGAAGGCTTTTGAGCCCCACTGGGAAGGACACGACATATTTAATGGTAAAACAAATCTCTACATACTTCCCTTTATATCAGACACGCAGACCCCACACTGGTTTGTTCACTTTTATCACCTTTAAGAACTGAAACCTCTCTCTGTTGCGGTCAAACTCCAAGTCCTGGTTTTTGTGAAGACTGTCCGACCTAAAGGAAAAAGAGCCTGTGTGTTTACGACGCAGAGAAGGAGACAAAGTATATTACAGTGATAAAGCCTCAGCAAACTGAGATGATGTTCATGTTTCATCTGTATGAAGGATAATAGAGAATATGAAGCGATGGCGCCGTGGTGGAGAGAGTTCTTACTTCCTGTTAAAGTCCACCTGGATGGAATGATCGATGACGAGGTCGGCGGGGCAAACAGGATTAATCTTCTCTGGGTCACCGCCCAGTTTCATCACCGCATCACGCATTGCAGCAAAGTCCACCACAGCAGGGACACCACTGCAAAGACAGAGACAGTGTCCACTCACCACCACCACCATCATCATCATCATCATCATCATCATCATCATCATCATCATCATCATCATCATCATCATCATCATCACTGAATTCAAAAGGAAACCGGGCTTGGGAGACATCACCTGAACTCAATATCACAATTAGGACAAGATTCTTTATCTCCACAGGCAGCATCTTATTAATTCTTTGTGCTGAACAATAAACTGATATGAATGGGTTATGACTATGAGTATAACATATTCAGCAGTTAATAAGCCTTTAAGGCTTTTGCTTGACACCATGATTTCATGGCTGAACCATTCCATCAAATTAGATATCATAGAAGTATAAGGCTGACGATATTTTTGTATTTTTCTAAACAAAGAAAACTAAAACAACGACGACGAGTTAGTCAATCACTCAAAACTGTTTGACTTTCTAACCCAGTCTGTTGCTATGAGCTCCAAGCCCACTGAGTTTCCACTGAAGATTTAAATCTTCAAAAAGCTTAATAATTCCATGAAACAGCTGGTCACTGTAGTTTTCATCAAATGTTACTCAAACGGGAGGAAATAACTAATTATTTGGAGACTTCTCCCAGCGGCACAGTGTGTGTTCATGGTGATGAAGGAACATGTGACCCAGAGCAACAGTGAGGCTCATTGATGTGTTCTAACAACGACGGAGCTCTGTGGCACAGAGATATACACAACACTAGTTAGTGGATCCATTCATTGTTGGCTCTGCTCATATCATTTTAAACATATTTCTCTCAAATGGTCAACATTTGAAGCAGCGGAGACCAAGATATCCTGACTTTTAGTCCTTGTATGGGTCAACCTGCATAAACACGTCCTACATTTCCCATAATGCACCTCAGTATCATTTAACCTCAGACACTGTCTGATAAACAACCACGTCTTTCATGCTCAAGTTGGCAGACTGTAACGCAGGCTCTCTGTTATGAATTTGTAGAATTCAAAGCCAAACTGATTATTCTGATGACATCACTCATTCTCATTAAACAATGAGTAGTTCTCCCAGTGACTGTGGCCCATGTGTGTAAAATTGATGGAGTGCCCTCTGCTGTACTTACTGTAAAGGGCTCCGTCCGTTGTTAAAAACCTATGGAGCTACTCACTGACATTCTAATGCAAATGAATAGTGTCCACATACGTGAAGTCCTGGAGGATGACGCGAGCGGGTCGGAATGGCACCTCCACAGTTTGAGTCTGGGTCTGCTTCCAGTTGAGGATGCTTTCCACATCTGAGCGCTTCACCAGAAACTCATCACAGTTCCTGACAGCAGACTCCAGGAGGACCCGGATAGAGAAGGGCAGGCGGTCTGAGGAGCAGATGGACAGTGAACCTCTCTGGAATATAGATCGCTAAACGACTCCATTACTCTGACAACAGGTTTCATGTCTGCATCCAGTAGAGAATTGTTGTTACCATATCGGGGATCTCCAAGTTTGGAAAGATTGTAAAACTGCTGCTTTGGGTCGTTGGGGTCCAGAGGCTCAACTATATGTTGAAAAGGATTTTTCACAGTCGCAGACATCCTCCTCTGTGTGTCGGTACGGATCTAAAGCAGGAACAAAAGCAACATAAGGATGTTTATAATACCATACAATAAATAACAGAAGCAGGGACGAAATTAAACAGATAGAAAACATGAAATATTCTCATTAGTCGTACTTTTTTCCTCTGCTAACGTGAAGACCAGATTAATCAAATCAGAAAGTGGCATCTCCATACAGAGCATGAAGAGGGTTAAATACAAGTCATCGGAGGCGTTTCCATGTTCAGTGTGGATTAGCTGGAGGGTTAGTGAACTCTCATCGCATGTTTTACAAACCCTTACACAACTCAGACACCTCTTTAGCAATCTCATTCAACTTTAAACAGAACAATTCTTCAAAAAAAAACTTGAAATGGAAATGTGCAACTGAGTGTTGGACAAGCTTTACTTGTTGAAAAATAACACAAAGTGAATAAGAGTTCAGAGGATTGCTTGTGCTACATGTTCCTGTAGAGTGGAGAACAGAGACACATATTTGGCTGCTTAGTTGAAGAGAGCGAGCCGAGGTCTGCTGCAAAGTGCAAAGTCCATTTATGACACTGACATTACTGTGATGCAACACACCCAGAGCACGTGTCTGGTGTGACAATATGAAACAGTTATGTTCAGTGTATTGGTAAAAGAATTGATAATGACTGGTGCTGGATATTGAACGTCTATATTCTTAGGTTCAAAGCTAAATATGTCCATGCCATGAGTATTAGGAAAACTGAATGTTCAGATTTGTCATCTTGTTGACGTAATTCTCTGACCGCACGGTTCCTCATGTAAATCTAAAATTTGACAGCTTGAGACTGTCATCACAATGATGGATATCATATAAACAAACCATCCCGTATATTGCAAATAAATATGTTCTTTCCAAAACAATGAGATGATTTTGTTTGATCTAACCAGAACTGTGTTACCGTAAGTGGTATAGCAGTTGACTTGGATCTTGTCCATTGTTCATCAGTATTTATTTCCATTCCAACCCTTTAACTTCACTTGGCCCTCTGACGGAAGTTAGCATTAGCTAACGGTACTTGTTCAAACTCAAATATTAACAAACGCATGAGTTTAGTATGAAAACATGAAAGGAAAGGGACATAAGGGTCTTAAAGCCTTGCTAGAGGCTGTTTCCCATCTAGTATTAGCATGAACTATGCTGTATATAGTACAACCAATACAAATGTTGAATGTGACAGCCCAAGTTTAGCTAACTTAACCTAACGTTACGTCTCAACATTGTGCAGAAGACGGATTCCACAACGTTACTCTAGTGTCCGCTCTAACATTAGTGAAGACAGTTTACGAGACACGTATTCAATGTAGTCAGACTCTACTTACTTCTGTGTGCAGGAGGAGATACCACAGAGCACGGCCGTGTTTTACACTGACAGAAAGAGAATACAAGACTACTTCCGCAGAAAGCAGCCACAGCCATTCATTTGGTCTTCTTCGGTGTTTATTGGCAGTTGGCAAACCACCTTAGAAGTGCATTGCCGCCACCTATTGAACTGGAGTCTGGGAGCGGTAGATTGACGGAAACAATAACAAATTAATACACATTTTCTCTATTTCCAACAGATTCCCCAATATAATATTATATTTTCCATTGATCAGTCCTGATTATATTCCTTCTTTCTTCATACCTATGCATAGTTTCTGCTTTATTACAGTGTGTGCATTGTCAATTCAGGCGCTTGCCTATTCTGTGTTTGATTTAATCCGGTATGTCCTATTCTCAGATTGGTATGACCTTCTCCTCCCTTGGGCTCCCGTTCAGTATTCCACCAACACCTTCATGTTTTTGAATACTGTACAGAAGTCTCCCTGTGTCACTTACGTCCCAATATTCTTGCCAGGTGTTGCGCATATTGTCCTTTATGAGAGTTTTAACTTCTGCTTTGCTTAACGGTACATGTATATCAATGACGTCGTTTTAATGACTGTTTAGCCGATACGTCTGCATGTTCATTTGCTACATGAGCAGGAATTCAAAGGAAGGCGGTATCTCAAAACCCCTGCTATGGTCTGAGGACAGCATAACAATGCCATACAATATATCCTGTCACCTATATTTCACACAAATATAAGTTTTATTATATATATTATTTGTTTGAATTTAACCAATCCAGGGCCCTGGAATGTGTGGGGGCCCCTGTGCTGCAGCCAGGCCGGCCCTGTGCCGCCCAGGGACCATTAGAAGGAAGAGAATGACCCTTGTGTTCTGTCATCAATTTCTTTTAAAGCTTCAGTTTCAAAAACTACAGATGATTCAGTCACATTGTTCATTGTTCATGAAAAAAAGAGTTTAAACTGTAGATTAAATGTTGAGTCCCTGCACTTCATGTCGTTGTCCAGTCGGTGGTGGTGCTGTTGCAGTCTTCACAGCTGCTGTCAGCTCCACCAGTATGATAGTCATTCAAGAGCTTCTGACCTTTTGACCAGATGGTGCTGCTGAGAGGAGGCGCAAAGGTGAGAGCACATGTAACGCATCATTTCAATTCAAATCATATTCGTCTTCCACCAGTTAACGTTCAGCAGCGTGTAATCAGACAGTAGCATTTACTGTCGTCATCTTTACAGTTTTTAGGAAACCAACAGGATCATCATCACATCACATAAACTTGCTCAAGGAGAAATGACTCCAAATAATCTATGAAAGTCAAGATAATCCCCACTGATCTGCACAATGGTACCATGAATACATTGTTTGGTTTAAACATGCATTCATAATACTTTATCCATCACTTTTAGCTAACCATTTCAACTTTTCTGTAAGTATACTAACTAGTTTCTATGTACTCTCATAAGAGATATTTGAGTGTGACAATGGATTCAGGTCACTGGGAAACTTGTGCATGTCCTGTGCAGTCGACTCACTGGATAAAAATGGACCATCTTTGGATCAAAGTGGCACCGACGAAATAATTGTTCACTTCACCAGATTAACAGTGAGTTCCAGTGGTTCCAGTGGTTGTATTTCCTCTCATGTAGTACCTCTACATCGTGGCTCTGCACTGCAGATCTGTTCACCTGCCGCTGGAGCCTCAGAAGTAACATCAGTGGCAACTTGTTGGTCACCAAAGCATTTTTTTTGTGTTTAAATGTTTCCCCAACCTGAAAAACTACAACATACACAGTCACATCCCACCTGGGAACATTTCAGGGATTTATGACCTTATGGCTAATGAGTTGTGAATATCGAGAAAAAACATAAATAATTAATTTCTAGTGTTTGTCTTCTTACCGTCTAAAGCAGGGGTGTCAAACATACGGCCCGCGGGCCGGATCCGGCCCGCCACGTCATTTTATATGGCCCGCGAATCCCCCAGCAAAAAAAAAAAAAAAAAAAAGATTTTTTTTTTAAATTTCTTCTTTTTTTTTTTTACAAAAATTAAAAGTTAGATGTGAAAATAAAAATATCCCCATGGTTGAAATTATGAGATGACCCATTTGCGCGGCCGGTCTCGCCGGGGGCTATTTTGTGTTCATTCGCACTGGACGCACCGGAAAAGGGGGCGTGGCTTATCGCCCTGAAAGCCGTTCAACTGTCCGCCATTAACCATGGAAAAAAGAACCTCTATTTCTGCTAAGTAGGTGTTGAGGAAGTCACAGATATCCCGGGAAACTAAACTAAATATGTTAGGAGTAGTTACATTTACACCGTCTTACATTTACAACCGGCCCTTTGAGGGCGACCGTGATGCTGATGTGGCCCCAGAGTGAAAATGAGTTTGACACCCCTGATCTAAAGCTTAATTGATGTTTCTTATGGTGACTAAAACCAGCTTGTAGTCCATCTGTACACACTGTAAAGAGCACTTGTTACAGCATTCATTGGGAAATGAATACAAATACTCATATTATAACAATAACTGAATGTAAAAACTTAAGTGTGTGTGAGTGTGTGTTGTGGGTATGCTTCATACCAGTTGTCCTTTGTGTCAATGTCCTCCAGGCAGGAAGGTGACAGAGTGATTGACAGCTCAGTCTGTTCCCGTGACTGAGACATTTTGTTTTCCATTCCGCCAATGCACTGTGTGGCCTCAGCAGTCACAGTACACACACACACACACACACACACACACACACACACACACACACACACACACACACATACACATACACACACACGACATCAGGGGCTTGGTTCTGGCAGCAGGTCATGATTGGCTGACTAAATATTGTGGGTGTGGTCTCAGGAATATGAAATATGACATCAGAAATTGGGGTGATTGCCTCAAAATATCCAGATCAGTCAAACTAACACCTGTTCACATTCAAGCAGCAGGATTCATGGCTCTGACAGGCTGTGAAGGCTTAAATCTGTTCATGATTGATTTTAATGTTGTTCTTTTTCAGGGTTCACTTTACAGAAACCTCACATTTTTAATATTTTGTCCAACATAAAAACACATTACATACATTAGTAGGTGATTCAACTTAAAATCCGTTTACATTTCAACATAGATTTTTGAGTTTATTGAATTGAGCTGGGATGTGATCTATTGCTTTGAAATTCCCACTTATTTATTATTTACAAAGTTCCATAGTGTAACTCAATGTAGCAAAGATGTATTAGTAGTCGTTATTCAGATCAAAAACATTTGTAAAAGCAAACTTTTTCTTTCAGGTACCTTTGAGACAATGAAACATGACTCAAGGCCATTTCATTTTTGTCTGATGTTTTACAGCGTATCAATCCAAACCAAGACAGTGGGCTTTCCTTTACATCAACACACACAAACAAAGCAGTGAAGTGCTTTCTCCCTCGGGCCATGCAGTCCTTGTTCACTAATGCTCTCGGTTTTCATCCAGCTGGGATCTTCTTAGACATGGTGAACTGAGTCGTTCCTTCCCAATGCTATAACCTCTCTGGCTGCTCGTAGCCTCGTGCAGGCATACTAACAACCCTGCACACCAAGACAACAGGGAAATCCTGAGATGAAGTTAACCTACGATCTCTGATCCATCCAGAGAATACGGTATGTCCGGGAGAAGTCTCCATCCTGTCCATCTGCCTCTGATTAACAAGGTTTGTAACCTTTGGGTCCCAGTTCCTCCTCCACTCAGAAATATTGCATCATCCATCTTTATTTCAATTCCCGCAGACAGCTCTCTTTGGCCTGCTAGCACACCCACCCCCCATACATGTGGAAGTGCAGGAGCGAAAGGTGCTCTAGCCTGCTTCAAGGTCAGATGTGTGTGTGAGCTCGAATGGTTTGAAGGTTATAAAGGGTTGATCTGTTTTTAACAATAGCATCACAGCTATGGATCTTTTCCTGTGGAACACACTGTTTGGTTTGTATAGCAACGTCTACCTTGAAGTGGCACTTATCAATATATGTGCAGTAACAATGGATCTATGTGTATGTTTCATGTGAAAGTGCTCCCTTGTGAGTACAACCCACAGACTGCACCCCTTGGTTGTACAAAGTGTTTTAGCATCTTTAAGCTCAACTTTATTGTTTTGGTTCACTCTCACCACTCTTATCAATCTCGTTTCCAGCAGCATGCTGCTGTTTTCAGAGAGAAAGCTCTGATGAAGTCACTCTACTCTCCCTACAGCAAACAGCAGACGGACACAACTAGAGACTAGCTGGGGAACATAGTGGAGCATATTCAATTGAAATCAGTCAGGCTCTTAAATTTCGAGCCAGATCAAATATGACTTGGAGTCTTTCCATGCAAACACTGTCCTCTCCTTGATTTGGGCTGTAAGAAAGTCCCTCTTGTATTCTTCTGCCTCTGTTCTGGGGTCACCCAGAGGGGCGGTCAATGTCGCTGGCCTGCAGTTTAACCAATCATCCCAAACCAGCTCCCCCTCCATCCTCAACACTCCCTCCCCAGCATCCCCTGTGACAAATTGGATGGCTGAGGGCCATCTTCTCCCTCTTGGTACCCCAACCCCCATAAAACAGCCCACCATCCCCCATAAACCCCCTGCATGATGATGATGATAGGCACGGGCATGTGATATGATGGGAAGCAGCTTGCTTGGCTTTGCTCTGCATGCATCAGTGTTTAGGCAAAGTGTAGAAGATCATAGTAACACAAATGGAAGTACAAACCGAAGCAGGGGGTTGACGATGCTGCGATGTCATTTCACACTTTATTGTGTGAGATGTGTGTGGGAGGAGGGAATGTCGCTGCTGTCATCTCACAGTGTCCAAATGTATTTACCCCTCATGTTCATCCTAAAAGCACAGAATAGGTACATTGAACTTGCAATGAATTACATCATCCACACGTAGGCAAGATATGCTGTTGACAACGTCATTCCTGTCATACCAAGGAAATGTTGCACTGAGCTAAAATAAAAGAGACTGGCTGTGTGCTGGAGCAGAGATTCACACACAAATAAAATACACGCACGAACACACTGGTGCGTGGAAGAGAGGAACGAGATGTCACGCTAAATAAGAATGTTTTCTTGTCTCTGTGTTCAGAAGCACACAGCGATGAAGTCAAAGACACAGAGAAGGAGAGTGTGACGGAGGGAGACCGCGGCGCGTGTCTGTGTATGAAAGAGTGAGAGTGAGGAACGTCATCTGCCTGGACTGGACCACCGGACTACAAGCATACGAGCACCGTCCGGAGGAGGGACAGTGGCTCCACTGTGTAGCCCGACAGAGAGTCACTGTGTTCGGACAGGAAACCATCGCTGCTGCCGGTCCTCTCGCAGCAGCTGCGGGCAGCGGGGCTGAATGCCGGAGGACGCCGCAGAAAGTGACACCAGGAGGAGTGAGTGATTGACGTGCGGGGGACATGGCTTCTTCTCCGTGCACCCCAGCATCGCTCGAAGGAGTAACACCTTCACCCACCGGGGATGCGGAGCCCGCTACAACCCGACAGGTACCCTTGCATGTCCGATAACCTTCCATTTTTACAAATGTGTAAAAAAACAAACACGCCAAACTTCATTTGAAAATACATCAACTTGAAACGTACTCGGTCATCTACAAGGGCACATGCGTGCAAGAGTGTGATTTAAGATACAATCTGAGTCAACAGAAAGTGCTTTTTAATTCGGCATGCATTTAATACTTTAACCAGCGATATATTTAAAATAAAATCCAAACGTATCATCGTTATTTCAAGTAATCCAGTGCGTACCGAAAGTACACAACACATAAAGACACATGCGACTGCCTACGTCATTCGATGACATGTGTGCATATTTGCTCATGTCTGAGGAAACATAAACCTGATGTGTTTTGAAATGGAGTTTGTTTCTGCTGACACACGTACGGCTCTGACACTGATACTTCTGTGGATAGTTTTTCGCAGAAAGAAAAAAGCAGTAGTTGGGAAGGCGTTTCCCTGAATGTGACACATGCATGGTGTCTGCTTATTCTGTGTTCATCCAGAGCAGTGATGGGCTGTATATGAAGAGGACTTCTTCCTGTGCACTGATGAGAAAACCTTTCTAGTGTGTACAGCCATGTTGCCCCCAGTGCTTGACATTCTACATTGGCTTATGTTTTCATTATTTAGATCATAGTCCTGAACATATTGAAACAGGCCAATAGATGCCTCTATTTCATTTCGATCAGCCTGCCACACTGCAGGTCATGGTGTGCTTGAGAATGAGTCATAGGAGAGTCAACATGTGCTTCAGTCAGATATGAAACACAGAGTGCTCTGACGCTCATATTTAGACACCATGCAGCACGTTGTCTCCACACTGATGCCTCCACAGCAGGTGCACGGTGGTGTCGGTGTCACCGGCCCGCCGGCTCTGATGTCCTAATTTGTACACACGGCATGTTCGGGTTTTTCATGGCTGCCCTGTTACAACTTTGTATGTTTGGGAAATAAGGAATTAGGGCTGGACATGGTTAATGCCTTATTTATAAGGAGCCTGTCATTTGTTATACTCCTTATTGTGGTGACCGTCGACTAAATCACAACAGGTAACTTTAGTAACTTTGGTCAACAGTTTACAGATTTAAAATGTCAAATTTCAGAGGGGAAATCTTTTTATTTATTAATTGCTGCAATCAAGATGCAAAATTATTTTACTGCAGTATTTACTGAAAGCACTCAATGGACATGTAATGCACATGTTAGTATGGCTGTTTCAACCCATCACAGGTTCATAGGAAGAGTTACATATTGTTTTTTTATGCCAAAGAAGCTGCAATTAATGGCACAGGCGAGGCATCAAAATGATATGCAAGAACATAAGAAAATCAGCAGTTTCATTTTTTTGTGTGCAAGGCAGTTTGCTTCATGATTAGCACCTGAAAGACATGAATAATCTGCATTTCATTTATCAATTCATCAGACGTGTTGAGTCCTTATTAACTGATCATTCACTAGCTTAGGCCCCCACCTCGGCCGGAGCGAGCCTTCGTCGGTTGTTTGGGGTGTTGAGGAATGGTTGATGGAGAGTTGGCCTGAAGCGGTTTAGGGAAGGCTTAGCTGAGGATCCACTGCGGTTCCTGGGCCTTGCAGAACCCCTGATCTCCATGGGATAGGAGCATGATGACTATGGGGGGAGACAACCATTAACAAGCGGGAGGGAGGGTGGGGTGCAGAAAACGCGAGTGTGCCGAGCTTAGAGTGGGTAGGTAGTTATAGGAGTGTGGCCGGAAGTGGGCGAGTGGCTGAGGTGTGGTCCTGCTCCTGAAATTCAGCTAAGTTTTATCTCCAATTCACTAGCTTAGGCCCCCACCTCGGCCGGAGCGAGCCTTCGTCGGTTGTTTGGAGTGTTGAGGAATAGTTGATGGAGATTTGGCCTGAAGCGGTTTGGGGAGGCTTAGCTGAGGATCCACTGCGGCTCCCGGAAATAAGCCTGTGCGCTGGTCGGCAAGATCGAGTGAACTCCTGGAATGGGAACGAGAAAGCCATGGCATTGCGGTGGCCCGAACGTGAGCTGCCTCGAGGACGCGCCCTTGGCGGACGTGTGTCGCAGCGTCATTTGATGATTGGGTAACCGACTGCTAGGTTGGCCGGAGTTTAAGGGATGGACTTGCTGGGCCATCCACGGCCCCACGTGATGGCTGTGGCTACTATTGGTCCGATTTCGTAGCATGAGGGGAAACGACTTGGCATCTGCTTGCAAGATCCGAGGCTGGTCTACGGCAAACGTTGTCCGTCGTGGAAAACCCCCCAAAAGACGGCAGAGGGAGCGGCATCGTTGTTGGCCAATTGTGTGGGTCCATCGTTGGAAGTGGGCGGGGTGGGGGCGCTGGCATCCCGGTGCCCGGTGTCCCGGCTACGGCAAGTTGCTGTGGTTGCTGGAAGTAGGTGGCCGGGGGGCGCTGGCGTCCTGCGTTCCGTTGTTGCTTTGCGTTCCGTGCTTGCTGCGTCCTGTTGCCTCTCTCTCTTTTCTCTTTCTGTCTCTCTCCTTTCTCTTTCTCTTCTTTTTCTCTTCCTTCTCTCTTGCTTTTCCTTCCTTTCTTCTCATTTCTTTTCCTCTTTTCTCTCTCGCTCTTTCTTCTTCTTTCTTTCTTTTCCTTCTCTACTTTTCTTTCTCTCTCTTTCTTTCTCTCTCTTCTCTTTCTTCTCTCTTTCTTCTTTCCTCTCTTCTTTTTCTCTGCGATTCGTTGTTGCTTGCTGCGGTTCGTTGTTGCTTGCTGCGTTCAGTGGTTGCGTTGTTGCGTTCAGTGGTTGCGTTGAGCGTTCCGAGCTGCGTTGTTGCGTTTAGTGGTTGCATTGTTGTGTTCCGTGGCCGCGTTGTTGCGCTTAGAGAGGGGGACAGCATAGAGAGGGGGACAGAGGCAAGAAGACCTGGCAACCCGGTGCCAGGAATCTGCATAGTGGGAAGAGTATGCGTAGTAGGAAAAGCAGGATAGGGGAGGGGGACAGAGGAGAGGGAACCTGGCAACCCGGTGCCAGGAATCTGCATAGTGGGAAGAGCATGCGTCGTAGGAAAAGCGGGATAGGGGAGGGGGATGGGGGAGAGGGAACCTGGCAACCCGGTGCCTAGGTACGGGCAGAAGAAAGGTGGTGTAGGAGAACAGTGAAGGGACAGCTTAGAGGGGGGGGGGGGGGGGGACAGCTTAGAAAGGGGGACAGAGGAAAGAAGACCGGGCAACCCGGTGCCTGGGTATGGGCAGCTTAGAGGGGGGGACAGCTGCGAAAGGGGGACGGAGGAAAGAAGACCTGGCAACCCTGTGCCTAGGTACGGGCAGAAGAAAGGTGGTGTAAGGGAACCGTGAAGGGACCGCTTAGAGGGGGGGGGCAGCTTAGAAAGGGGGACAGAGGTGCATGTAGGTACGTTTGTGTTTGTTTTTTGTTTTTTTTCCGAACGTGACTTTGGGAAAGTTGTGAGGAGTTGGCACGGTTTGCTTTGTTGCGTCGATGCTCTTAGCAGGCGGACTGTGGTCGAGTTGGAGATCAGCTGGTGCGTCTTCGATCAGCTGGTGCGTCTTCGATCAGCTGGTGCGTCTTCGATGGAGGACCTGGCTGGAGCGTGGAGGGGTGGCGGCATCTTTGAGCGCTGCGTGCCGGGCAGCCAGAGTCGTCGGAGGCTCGTTCCCGAGCTGGGTCTGGAGCGAGCGAAGAAGGAGAGAGCTGGATTTACGTTTCCGTTGTCTACATCTGGAGGTAGCGGGTCTCCCTCTGCCACCGAGATGTGAGTTAAAGGAGGACGGCCGTGAGTCCGACTCTTCGTATTGTCGGATTCTGGCGGGTGGATGCAGCTGGTCGGCGAGGTGGAGATCGCGGGTTTGGCTGCCCGGACCCTCTCGATGGCGGTTGGCGGCGTCCTCTGCGTGGTGTTCCAGTTGCGAGTGCAGAAAAAGCGAGTGTGCCGAGCTTAGAGTGGGTAGGTAGTTATAGGAGTGTGGCCGGAAGTGGGCGAGTGGCTGAGGTGTGGTCCTGCTCCTGAAATTCAGCTAAGTTTTATCTCCAAAAATCGGCTTTTGATTCTTTGAATGCTGACCATCGAAATAATGCAGCTTTTCAACTGTTCCCTTCAAGTGTGTGTTAATAGAGCTTTTTACGTAACTGAGACCAAATATTTTTCGTGCATAGGCCTAACAATCAAACACTTACGGTGCGTGGCCATGCCAGACATAACTAATGCTGTTTTTATTGTTGTCGTTTTTGCTTTCAATCTCAGATCAAGGGAAGTTTTCAGGCAATAAAGTCTGAGGCAAATATATTCTCAGAGCAGTCATGTGCAAGTATCAGCCTAGTGCAGTAAGCAAGTGACCTGGGTTAAAGAAGCAAAATGAAAAGGTTAAAGCTGCAGTAACAGAGCACCGTAGACCTTCTGCTTTAACCTGCTGGTGTGCCTGTCATCACACATGCTCACATCAACACAACAGTCAGTCGTGGAGTGAAGAGAGAGAGAAGGTGGGGCATTAAAAGAGAGCAGTCCTCATAATACCATGCTTGCTGGGCCACCCTCGGTACCTCAATACACCACAACAACCAAACTACCAAAGAGCTGTATACTCTTTTCTGGTAAAAGTAGCTCCAGTTACTCAGAGCTATAACTTCATGATGATCAACACAAGTCCAGTCAGAGCTCTGAGGAAATGCCAGATGCAAAACCAACACTGCAAAAGTGCACAACATACTATGAATATATTTATTCCTGGAGCCTAAAATATAGTAGTGCAACTGACTTAACTCTGGAAACTGAAGACACACAAGAGAATAATGAAGACAGTCTGCTAGGCAGATTGTTATGTGCCTGTAATCTGGTCTTAAAATGAGTATCATTACCCTCTGCCTTGAATTTAAAGTCACTATGTGACTTTGCTTAAAAGAAAGGATTGTCTCTGTGATTGTGAGATGACGAATAGCCTGAAAGCAATGCGACCGCTGCACCAATTTTCAATAAGATTGCTTCATTTTTCTACACTTAGGCCCTGCTCCACTCTGACTAATGCTGTAATCGCATGAAACTCCTGCAGATACACATCCACAATATGAACTCACGGCCAACCAGGAAGCGTATGACCTCCTCGAGGCTGCGCCGCCATGAAGAACAAATGAGTCTCCTCCCTCGGAAGCTCAGGCCTAAAACGGAGGCGAGTTGCTGTTTGTAGCCATCGCAGCATTCAGGATGTGAGAAAGTGGAGTGATTCATATTGCAAACAGGAGTGTGATGGCGGACAGGGCAGTGAGAGGGGGGTGAACGTGTGGTTTGCCACCAGGTCTGCTCCTGTAGAGGAGGACATCTGCCACTCGCTTCTTGCTGCCCCAGCCAAGGTCAGATTGTGACTGTGGCGACGCAGAGAGAGACATGGATGAAAACAGAAAGAGAAACAGCGGAGAAGAGAAATGCTGTGCTTTGGTAGTGATTAATTGAAGGATGTTAATGTGATAGTCACTAAGGCAGCACATCAGGCCTCTGTTTCTGTCTTTGCAGCTCATAGAGAAGTGTGAATCGATATAGGGGGAAGATCAAGTTAGGTTTTCAAATCCCAGCACAGCTAACATGTAACTCTGAAGGAGAAAGTGAGATAGGATAAGATTCTAGGTAGGTTGCATTTTTGAAGTGTTTCTAAAAGTAACATTGTTCTCATTAAAGTAATTGTTGAGATCTGGAAATGCAGTGTCATCATTAAAAGTCAGACGTAAAGAAGAATGAGCAGCCAGACGATCAGATCGGTTGTAAACAGAGCGGTTAGGGTCATTGCCATTGGATGATTTATAGTGGCGGTGAATGTCGGATCATCACTTTTGAAAGTTACAGAAATGGTCGTACACAGACACCCTTTATCTGGAGAGGTGTAGCGTGCTAATCAATCACCCAACAAGCACTTCTGATGGAGTAGTCTGGCTGCTTTAGCACAGGTTAGCCAATTGATTATAATGATTATAAAATGTCAAAAGTTTCAAGGTTCAAGTTTTTGTAAACATGCAATTTAGTTTTCAGTCCATAGACTGTATAAGAAGTGGACATAGTCACCACAACATCACCCACTGGTTTGTGGACTATGATTTTGAAGCCTTGAGTTCTGCATCTTGGAAGTCGCCATCTTGTTTTTTTGCAACCAGAAGAGAGGGTGGAGCGAAGTACAACGGAATGCTGAATAAGACATTTTTAGGTGACCATCATGTTAGAGTTAACTTACATGAACTAGTTAAAAGTTACAATTTTATTTGGAAGACAAAAACACAGACGACTCCCAGACCGTGGTAGAGACAAAGTAGCCCCGCCCGAAAGCATCCCCTGCTTTATGGTCTGTTTGACTCTAAATGGACCATCATTTACTCAATGAATAGCATGCTGTATTGAAGAATGGAAAAATCCCACTGACTTTTTGTGAATGGAACATGTGTGCCGGGGTTGGCCTCTAAAAATATGTCATCCCTGCATAACTCAATACAATCAGACTTCTTTTTGCAACCAGAGGAGTCGCCCGCTGATGGCCAGTAGAAAGAACGTAAGTTTAACGCACCTCCCCATTGGCTTCACTTTTCACTTTTCTGGTTAAACTTTGGCCGATCGTTCGTGCCGTGGAGTTTTCCTGTGAAGGATCATCTCAAACATTTCAGGTGTGCTCACCTTCAGTTTTGCCTCCAGATGAATGGGTGCAGCAGTAGCTCAGTCCCTGGAGACTTGGCTTGGGTACCAGTGGGTTCCACTCACGGACCAAGTACGAAGTTTGGACTGGTAGCTGGAGAGGAGCCAGTTTGCCCATGTTTGCACAAGTTTGCCCTTGTGCTCGGCACCGAACCCCCAAACTGCTCACCAGCGCTGTATACAGCTGCCTACTGCTCCTAATACTAGGATGGGATAAATGCAGAGGCTACATTTCATTCTGTCCTGTGAACAATTGTGTGGCAAAAAAACATTTGCATGTTAGATAATCCTGGCCACAGTGCTACAGAGATTATTAGCTACATTTCCTCTGCACTTCCCATAATTATCTTACAAAGTGTGTGTACATTTCTTAACCTAAAGAAAGGGTTTTCAAAGAACACAGCACCTATATCTCCTGAATGGGAATTCTTCTCACTTTTGGGTAAGGAGATATTAGCTATGATTATAATACAGCTGTTGTGTATATGTTTCCCTTTATTCAAAAGAGGATAAACGTTTACAAATCTCAGTACGATATTCGATGATTTGAATCATGAAGCTACGATTGAGTGGTGAGGTCACAGATGAGGCTAAGCAGCAGCTAGTTTATTCAATTTTCAATTCAAATTGATTTGTATAGCCCAATCTCACGAATCAAAAATTTGCCTCAGAGGGCTTTACAATCTGTACATCATACATCCAATATATCAATAGGACCAACATAATGTAATTACAATATCTACACTATATTGTGGTTGAGTGGACAGCAGGGTTGTTCTTCAATCAAAGGATCGACGATGTGTCCTTGGGCAAGACACTAAACCCCAAAATTGCTCCCGTAGTTGTGCCTATGGTGTGTGAATGTTAGTTAGTCCTGATGGTGGGCAAGGTAGCCCCTGCCATCAGTGTATGAATGGGTGAATGATGACATGTAGTGTTAAAGTGATTTGAGTGGTCGGAAAGACTAGAAAAGTACAGTCCATTTACAATATACAGTATGTTCAAAGCTGCCTGTAAAGCTAAATGTTTAGTGCTGAAATAACCAGTAACAGATATCCATGCACTGCTTTAAATCTGATGATTCGGTGAGACAGAGGAAAAGAAAAGAAAGAAATAACAGGACTAGAATGGCAGATGAGAGTGATTGGTACCAGGTAGGGAGGTAATAGGCTGTGTGTGTGTGTGTGTGTGTGTGTGTGTGCTCCCTAGTGTGTCAGACCCTCATTCATCACATGATGTGATGTCACTGAGATCTCACTCTGCTGCAGTGAAACAGAGACTCTACATTTGCCATCACACGTCTTGCCTCCATTGAATCAAAGATCATGTGTGTTTTTGAACAGCTTCATATAAACCTAAGGTGGCCTGAGAGGGTTGAGGTCAGGAGCAGTAGCCGGTCACAGATGTGTTGAAGTGCTGATGGGTACCTAGTTTCCTCCTGCAACCGCCTCTGTCTCTGCCTCCACCTTGCAGGACATGACTAAGCGTTTCCCCAGCCAAGCAGATGCTCATGTGATAGAATATGTGAGGTGCAGTACACATAACGCCTTACGTATAGAAACATGAAGATTCATCATCTAAGAAATATTTTATCGTATTTGTTTTATTGGTAGTCTTTATATTATTACCAAATTAACGGTAACACCTCTCTCAAGGAAGCTGTTAGATCATTGTTTCTTGAAAGTATTTAGTTGTCAAGCTAGATTTCACAATAAAGGCGATAATGCAATGTCACATAGTCATAGTACACATCAAATATAAAATAAAGGTTCTAATGATTTATGATGTCATTACTTCCCCCCTTCCTTTACATCTTGTGCTTCATATATGTTATGTATTATTTTATATATTATATGGTAAGTGAAGCTTTTACAGGATATCTTATAGAAATAGAAGTCTTCTTCTTGTAAGTGAGGACTAGCCTACTTTTCATTTAGTATACACAGTGATGAAGACGATATTTATCCCCTGTAAGGAAGAGCAAAGCACTGATAAGCTGCATCACGTTGTTTTAAGGTGGAGCGAGCAGCATGAGAATTAAGGCACTATACAGAGAAGCATGCTTAATTTCCACATAACAAATCCATTTCTGTCATTAGTTTCTCTCCATGAAGTAATGGAGAAATTACAAAACATCTGTAATCTCATCTGTAATAGTTCATCTGCCAATGAACACAGGCTTATTTCAGCTATGATGTACCAAATGTGAATGAACATCTGTATGATTTCAACAAATTGGGCCCGATTCATCATGATATCTTTGGACAGCAGCACATCCAGCTATGACCTCTTGGCTGGCAGAAATCAGTAGATGTCTGTCAAATCTTCCTCCTGCCCACCAGCCCCAACAGACTATTGGGGCTATTCTATTCAGCCGCTTTCCCTCCACTCGCCTCGGTCAATAACCCACACACGCTGCAACAGAGTCTCAGCTTTCTTCTCTTCAGGGATGGCTGGGCAGATGTTTTCAGGTTTTTATGGAGCCTAAAAGTCAAATAAAATGTCAGCTTTAGCCATTACAATGGGAAACCATACATCATTTTGATTTAAACGTGACTGGTCTAGTAAGGATTTTGTTCTATACAAGCCAACTTGAATGATGTAAATGTTTAATGTTCACATACACATCTGGAGACAAAAAGAGTCACAGCAGCAGGTCAGAGCTGCAGATGTAGACATGCTAATGTAGCCATTCTACAGGCAAGACAAGTTACGAGTTCCACCCACAGACAATTAGAGTACAACTAGCCCAATGATCAAGCACCATTCTGTGTCACTTCATTCATTCGGCCCGACATTGTGCTCATCTCTGTCAGTTTGGGGACTTATTTCGGTTTTCCTCCAAACCAATCAGAAGCGAGTGACATATTTATTATTAGTAATCATTGTCCTATTCTTATTTTTGGTGCTACTACTGGAATTACTACTCTCATTATATTTATCATTTCTGTCATATTGATTGATGTTGTAACTCTATTGTGTTGTTCATTCTGAGCACATGACATCTATTGCACCTCTGTCCATCAGTTCTCTCTAAGGTTTCCTACTCCTCCATTAAAGTCTTTCCTGTTCCGATGCGAGGCTCCAAGAACAGAGGATTTGGTATGTTGCACAGACTGTAAAGCCCTCTGAGGCAAATGTATGATTTGTGATATTGACCTAATATTTGAGATATTCCACATCCATTTGCACTATTACTACCATTTGCATTTGCACTAATATCCCAAATCCATTGTCATTGTTAAATGTTTATGCTTAGTTTCTCGGTTCTACTTTCTTGTCTTTAATGTCCTTGTTTTTATATTTTTCTTGTTTATTTGTATATTCTATGTATGTACGTTGAGAGCAATATGTAAACTGGAGTCAAATTCCATGTATGCGTACGCATTCATGGCCAATAAAGCTGATTCTGATTCTACAAAAGAAAATTGAATTGAATAATTGAATGGGGGTAGATCCCTATTCTTAATCCCGCCTACAAAAGATCTGACTGGTTGATGGTTTCTCCAGGGGAAGCATCAGTCAATGAGCACATCATCACCAACAACATCACCGTAGTAGTGATGGAAAGTAGCAGATTGATTAATGCAGAATAACAGGGGAAAGGTCTTGGTCCTGTGCACTTGACATGTCGTATCCACTATCTCAGGGAAGTCATGGCTAAAACCAGCCGTGTCCATGACTTTCCCACTGCCGGTGACAAAGTTAGTCGTCAGTCAAAATGATATTTCACAGCTTCACCTGCGTGTTGATTGGTTTGTCCACCACTTTGTTCCAAACTGAAATATCTCCACTTCTACACCATGAGTTGCTTTTGTATGTTGCCTTGACTTTACACTGTGTGTTTGGTTTCATGGCCTGATCAGTAATTACTTTGCTGTGTATGACTGTGGAGTATGTCGGGGGGCTATCATACCACACAGATGTGCCGCTCAGCTGGCAGTAGACAGATGTACCAAGCTCAGTTTGCTGTGTCATGCTGGTGTTTAGTAAATCCGAAGCTGTCGATCCGTCAGCACTCAGATCCGACTCATTCTCCTCTGAGTAACTTAACTCTTTAAATTCTTTATGTTTTTGACTTCTATCCTTCTCCCTTAATCACCTCATATATTGAGATTCAGTTGGTATGGGTGTTTGTGTGTGTGTGTGTGTGTGTACGTGTGTACGTGTGTACGTGTGTTTGTGTGTGCGTCTGAATAGCAGTCTGGTTGTCCAGGAACGGTCCAGAGCCTCCAGAGGACAAAGCGAGCTCTCGTGTTTGTCACAGGAGTTGGATTTTAGGGACGCTGTTCGTCTCCCAAAAAACCCTCAGAACTGAACATTTGATCAGAAAGCTCTGTTTTACTTCTGTCAGGTTCTTATGTGTGTAAAATCTCTCGAGGGCTGACAACGTGTTTGGCGTTTTATTTTTTATTTTTGGTGATATGTATATGAGGATATGAGGATAATAAACACTGTTGAAAATTGCGATAACTTACAATAAATGAATATATATTAAAGTGTACACAGTTCGGCTTTCATGCTGCTTTCAGTACTCTGGTAAAAAAACAGCAAAATGCTTGTTGAAATAAAACAAATTATACAAATGATTTATTGAACTGAACTGAAGGCACCATTAAAAAAAAAGAAATCTTCACATTTTAAAGTCAAGCTCTCTTTAAATTTCCAGAAAATATCCCTGAGTGGAAGATGGCAGTCTTTTGCAATGTGTTTCACAATGCAAGTTGACAACGCAATGACAATAAAAAAAACAATATATTGTGCAGAAAGTGGTGATATTTGTAAGGCAGTTAGAACGCAGGTAAAAAAAGCACGTATTTCCTTCGTGATCCAAACCTGAATGTTTTGTTACATCTCCAATATCTCCAAACGTAATACTTGATGAGTCATGATGTTCTTACATGAGCTTGAAGCTTAATCTGAATGTGAAAGCCTTTCTCAAGTCTTGGGTTTTAAACATCCTTTTATTCAGTCCGGCTTAATGGTTCTGGTTTTGGCATTGGGCCTTGAGATGAGTGCATACTTCGTCCAACATATCCAACATGCTCTCTCTTTCCTGATAAACAGGTCTGTTTAAACCAGTATCTAAAGTCAGGCTGTCTTTCCACCGGTCAGTGGAAGTTGCCATCTATCTCTGCTTCCTCTATCAGACGCTGGAGCTCAGGAAACAGCAGACACAGCAAATGTGATATATATGTATGTACAGCAGTAGCTATATTTGAACACACATATTTACTGTTTTACTGTGTTTTGTTTTAACTGGACTAACATTGGAAATTCGAACAGGAGTTCAAGTCAAAGTAATTGCCGAGCCATCTTTCAACGGCATTGATCTGTCAGCTAAACAAAACTGTCTTGAGAATTCTGAACGGCAAATATCCTTCATTAAGCTACATCTTTTATGTAGATATCCTCAATAGATCAGTTGTATGGCAGGGAATTACTATCAGACAGAGAGAGAAACACCGACTGTAATATATTAGGATATTAATGTTGAGTCACTTCCTGTTTTGCCATTCTCTCAGTAAACCGGCACAGTTTGTTTTAATGTTGAGAGGAGAGGTTGAAGAACCTCGCTAACTAAAACAATAAGAGTTGTTTTATTAGATAAAAGAAAGTTTTGTTGGGAAGGTTGATGGACTCACATTTGTCATTCATTGTCATTGCAAGGTAACTAGGGTTGGGTACCGAAAAACGGTGCCGGTATGGAACCGGTTCCTATACGTCCGGTACCTACCGGACCGAAACGTAACGGAGATTTCGGTGCTTCGTTTCGGTGCCTGAGCCGATTGAAATACTTTTTTTACACGACTCTGATGACTCCGTCCTGGCAGCAGGACTCGGTCCTCCGCTCCTCACTCATAGTATTATTACAACGAGGTACTAAGCGCTGCCGCTCATAAGCACAACAACACAGGCACGCGAAAGCTTCTTCTTCTCCTCCTTTGAGACCAACTGGCGGTTGGCAAACGACGAATTGGCGCATTACCGCCACCAACTGGTAAAATAAAATAAGTCATGAGACGTGTCGTATTTTGCCAGAGAAGGAAAATATGCTCATATTTCTGCAAAATAATTGCTGAAGTTTGAAGCTGTAGTGTGTGTACAGAGTGTGTGTGTGTTTTGTATTTATTTACATTTATTTAAGTATACTGTGAACTGTTAACTGTTAAGATATTGTTCATAGTTAAAAAGTTTGAAGCTGTAGTTTGAAGCCAAGTGTTTTGTATTTATTTATATTTATAGTATACTTTAACAGTTAATATATTGTTCAATTTGAAGAAAAAAGTATCGGTTCGGGCACCGTTCAGGCACCGGTATCGTTTTAAAAGTATCGTTTTAGCACCGGTATCGGAAAAAACCCAAACGATACCCAACCCTAAAGGTAACACTGTGGACTTTAACTTTACGGTGATAATATGGAGAAATCACGGACTGAACCCTTTACCCGATCAAGACATGGATTATAGTTCATTCAGGGGTGAACATAGATATACCACCCAACCTTCATCGCTTCATATTGTTCTCCCACCTCCGGCTTCATGCATCCCTGCACATATGAGTTACATTTTTTAATGCCTATATAAGAAATACTTGACACAATGTATTGTAAATTAGGTTTGGTTAAGGTTGTCAAATGCAAAACCTTGCTGTGCATGTATGCAGTTTCTTTGCCTCTGAGTCCTGAATGCCAATGAGCTGCTGCTGGAGTATTGAATTGTCCACAGAGATGCCCTGAAGCTGTTTGTTTAGGTCAGGAAACAGACGAGTGTCCCTAAAAACACAGCATGTGTTCTATTTACAGTGTGAGCTCGTGATTGAGAACAGGGCCTCCTGGTCTGTCCCTGTGAATACTAAGTGAGAATCTCCAGAGCCTTCTCCTGGGCGTCGTTTAAAGGTCACATGGTGTGATCTCACACAGCTTGTTGAGTTCTGGCTGATAGTGGAGCGAATTAGATTCATTAAATACCTTCAAGGAGGTGCAAGATATTCCACTGTCACCGTGGCATCCAGAGTCCCACAATGCAGTTCATCTAGGAGAGGTTTGTGTCGTGTGCTCAGACAGAAAGAGAAAGGAATGGTTACCCTGTGTCATTTATTTATCTATCTGACCGTTGGACCTTCCGCAGTCTGTGTAGAACTCCAGCTCTTTCTATTGGTCGCTTGTCTGTGTATGCTTATGAGGCAGATTGATAAAGTCCCAGGATTAGCACAAACCTTTAGCTCAAGTTGAAACATTTTCACACCATGCAGATACATCTGGACATAAATCCGCTCTGCAGTGGGCGAATTCACAACCACTCACGAAATGTTTCTTGGGCTCAGTTTGAGCTCACAGTTAGATACAAATGAAAAGAGTTAGACCTGTTTTCCTCCATTTTTGCGAGGAGGATAAAATGGAGGAGTCCAGTCAGTACTCATTGGATACTGACGGGAATCATTTTTAATGTAAGATAACTGAGTTGCTGGCCGGTCTGACTGAATGAATGAAACTGACAAGAGAAACACAGAATTTCACATTGACAAAGAAACTGTGGAAACCCGGACTCGCTCAATAAGGTCTGTGCACTGATTCGTATAAGATCCCTTATATAACAGGAACTCCTGGATTCATCTGGCCCGTCACCAAAGTCTTGTTCTGATAGAGCAGCAACGATTACAATAGATTTATGAAGTCAAAATAAAAAAGAATTCAGAGTATTGCAGAGTCCGGAATTAGGCTGCTATTCTTCTTCAAAATGAAGGTGGCTGTGATTTACTAGCGCTAAAAGGCTACACAGAGCACTTCATAATGTCAAATCCAATGCATTTCTGCATCTGGTTTATTGGTACCATTTTCCTGCTGCTATGGAGCACACATCGTGACCTCTCGTTTGTCAGAGCAGCTCTGTGCTGGGGGGGGGCGGCGGGGGGGGGAAGACCTTGAGGTGAAGGTTGTTATAGCCCAGCAGCTGGTGGGTTTGAACCCCCATCTCAGCATGAGTCATTCCCATCAGGCTCTTCTCTCTGGCTTTATGAATGGGTGAACACTCTTCATCACACACAAGACAGCATGGCTCTGCATGTAGTTACACGTATAGACAGCAGCCAGTGGAACAGTGTGTAATGAGTTATGTGTGTGTGTGTGTGTGTGTGCAGGCAGGATTACCTGACATTTCTGCAGATTGAATGCATGAATGAAGTTCTTTGAGGATTTCATGCTTTTCTCCTCAATATTGTTTCACTTGTGAAAGGTATTTGAGGAATGTGGTTGTTACAATTCAACAGCTAAATGTAGTAAATTCTGGAAATGTGAAGGACTGTATGAAAATAATTTGAGAGAGGTGGACTGAAAAGTGTGTGTGTGTGTGTGTGTGTGTGGGGGGGGGGGGGGGGTAGAATCTCTATTGGCAGAAGGGAGAGGAGTTTGATTGCTTAGGGAGGGCTATTAGTTCTTTCTGATGCATGTTTTGAGAAAGACAATCACTCTAATATTGCGGTCAAAACTGTCACTGTAAACGGTATTATCATGATAATCATTACTACCACTAATAGTGACTATTATACTACTAGACTACTATAAAATGACTTCACACCATCTGCCTTGGATTCTTTTAAACTGAACAAACTCAACATTAATACTGCAACTTTGTTAAACTCTGAAAATGAACCAACATCAAACACACTAATACACAATCAACTAAAGCAGTTGACTGGAAATAGCTTTAAATACAGTTTCAGTATCTCTGTCCTTGCATCAATTCATATTTTCATGTTTTCATGTTCTGATTTTTCTACTTCATGAAAACATCTGGGTGGACTGACCTGCAGTTAAAAAAACGGTCATTTGTCCTGCAATGTGAAATGAATTAGCCTCGGCATCGCACGAACCAAAAGAAAAAGAACATGTGAGGGAGGGGGACTCGCTATTGTGGCTTCCCTTGATAAAATGGCTCCAGCTTGGAACCCCCCCAGCACAGACACACACACACACACACACACACACACACACACACACACACACACACACACACACACACACTCACTGGTAGTGCTCTAATCCCATGATCTAATATCCTGAGCAGTATCTAGATTAGCATTTTACTAGCTGTAACCCGGGCCGTGCTCAGCTCAAGGCTTAGCTTGGCTGCTGCTCTGCCAGATGTATGGTATAGTGATGCAGATGACTCACCCTCAGACACTCAATGATTAACACTTGGGTAGCGGCCACATGCTTCAGATGCTAATGAGATGACTCAGGTTCTGGGATTCATCAGAACTGTTCTGGGTGTTCTCTTCTGTTCATGGTTCTGTTACATCATCTAGATCCTTAAAGCAGAGGAGTGGTGGAGCTGTGAGCTCTCATACCAAGGCTGTGATGTCACACACACAGTGGCTGTGCTTTTTCTTTCTTTAGCGCTTTAGGATCCTCTGTCTGATTCACACATATATACATATATTTATACAGACTAGTACAGGCTACATAGGGCTAAATTGTTGAACGCTCACATCATTTGTTAAGCCTTGATTATTATTTGATTATTTAGATGTTTATTTGAATCAGGTTTTCCAGAAACTAAGTTTTGCTTGCTTGTCTTAAGAGAAACTTTTTTCTTTCAGAACTTTGGGCTACTTTTGTTCAATTTAAAAAAGATCTATATTTGGCACAGGGAGATATTCCAAAAGATATTTCATATAAGTATAGTATCATTTGGTATCGGTATTCAAACTCGGCTATGGTTTCGGGTTTGGGATGGAACATTTTTAGATAAACAAACCAATCACATGTCCTCAGCTTACAGGTTGGGGACATGTGATTGGTTGAAACTCAAGAGGGTGGGGACCGGGCTACTTTATTTCCCTACAAAACCCACTGTGTGTAAAAACTGAAGCTTAAGAAGATATTTAGGGCTGATGAACAATAACTGTGATGAACAGCAGGGCTATGGCTATTTACTGAGACCATGTCCACACTAATCCAGTTTTCCTACGTTTACACTGAGCAGCCACACCACGCCGGAGTTTTGGGGCGCCCTAAACGGAGGAACCTGAAAACTCCGCCGAGGTTGGAGCTATTTGAGAACTCCGGGGTTTTGGTTCGGTGTAGACGTCGGATACGGATGTCTGTTAGAAAAAAATGAGCCCACACCCGTGCTCGCTACTGGATTGGTTATTACCAGCCATGACGTCTCCGTCCCTGATTCGTCACACTCACTATCACGTGACCCGTACCCGGAAGAAAACAAACAGCCGGCGACCAGCAGCGAGAGACGTATCAGCCGTACAT
Organism: Lycodopsis pacificus; assembly: GCA_028022725.1. Taxonomy (NCBI): domain Eukaryota; kingdom Metazoa; phylum Chordata; class Actinopteri; order Perciformes; family Zoarcidae; genus Lycodopsis; species Lycodopsis pacificus. The sequence goes on from CM051710.1 coordinate 1,410,175, forward strand.
GGAGAGCCGGTTTTCTGCATACTATATTACCTATTGCGTACTAGCAGCTGTTGTGCAGTAAAAAGTCTGCATTTATGTGGAGGAAGCAGCTGTTATTCTAGCGATCAGCGAGCTGCTTGACCATCGGCGATCAGCCCCCACGGAGCGGCTGTCTGACGCTACAGTTAGCAATAAATGCTATTCAGAGCTACAGCTACAAACAACACAGAGGAGACGAGTGAGAGACGAGTGAGAGACGAGTGAGAGACGAGTGAGAGACGAGTGAGAGACGAGTGATCAACGCTGATTCGTTTTACTTTTTCCGTTTGGTAGCCTTGAGAGACCTTAGTCTGCAAGTATTTCTTTATGAAAATATGTACGAAGATATATTATATTCGCTAATGCTAATCGCGGTTAGCATTTCCCCATTGGCGGTAATATTAAAATTAGCTTAGAAGCTAGCGAGTCGGACCTGTTGCATGATGTTGTGCCCTAAAAGATGGAGCAAGTGCCCTAAATAATTGATAGAGGGCGAAGGTGATGTCCCTGTTTTTTCTGCTGGGTGACCCAGCTTATCCCCTGATGCCGTATTTCATGAAGGAATACGCCGATGGAGCTAACGTTACATTCATCAGCCCCACGGCAACAACAGACAACAACACATGGAAGCGAGTGATCGACGTGTGTTGACCACATTTATGGACCATAATCAAGTAAACGTTTCCGTGTAAGTGTTGATTTTAAAGTAAAGTTTACATGAGAGAGAGAGAGAGAGAGAGAGAGAGAGACCCGCAGCGCTGTAACTACGTCTGAAAAATAAAACTTCTAAAACTTTCCACGAACTGTGTCTGTTTGAGTTTATAGAGGAAGATCTTAAGTATCAAATACAACCTTTCATTATTAAAGACTACTTTATTACTCTGTCATATTTTTTTTAACTAAGCAAGCAATCCACTTCCTGTTTACACCATCACGCACATGCCCAGTGTACGTTAATGGTCACGTGCTGTCCGCCTTCGAAGGCTGCCGTGTGGATGCAGATCAACTTGAGAATAATGCTGAAAACTCCCGTGTGGACGGAGATCGGTTCTATTTGAGAACTCTGCATCCAACGAGACACAGACTAATGTGGATATGGCCTCATCAGTCTCTCCCGTGTCCCCTGACCCTCCGCATCACACAGTACCTGTGTTTTAAGTATGCTGGGAGGGAGGTAGCAGAGTCTGAGAGTATATTTACCCCTAAAATGTTACAATAAAATAGAATTGTTACTTGGAGAAATGCTGTTTTGAAATATAAACTTTTCATTTTCGTTTTATATTTTTAGGAATTAACTTCATTTTTTATTACATTTTTTGTCTGGGTTTGAACAGAAAATACAATTTTGTATTGAGTGTACAGACGTTAGGTGTAACCACCTAGCGATGTACACGTGTGTGTGTGTGTGTGTGTGTGATGGCTGCCTCAACATTTCTACAGCAGGGGGCTCTAATCCATTCATCCCTCTCACCTGGCACAGATTGTGTGTGTGTGTGTGTTTCACATGTACACAACAACATGCTTCTCCTCCTGTGAGACTCCTGGCTGCTCTCGTCTCATGCTTCGCAGTGTGTGAGCAGCACTGACTTCAAGCTGCTTCTCAGTCTTGATATCATCAGTGTGTATGTGGAGTCTCTCGGGCCGTGTTGAGGCTTCGTCATCATGACTGACCTCACGTTTGTGTTGACAGCGTTTCACATCACATAACTGATAACTCCGGACGTGATCTTTGGACTCGGCCTCCAGTTTGGATCTTCGCCCAGAGAGACAGATTGTTGATGAAATGGCCAAACGTTGGTCACTGCTGTCCCTCTCTGTCTGCTTTCTCTTTTCCTCTTCTTCCTCCTGATTGGTGGTATTTTCATACTGGGATGGAGCCACAGTGTCTTCATTTGTTTGAATATGATGACATTATAAATACATACATACCTTTGTAGGGAAGAAATCATCAGGTTTTCACTTGTCAGAAAGTGTCTTTCTCTCTTTGGTCTCCCTCTGTGTTGCTGTTCTCAGTCAGACTGTGTGAACGTTTAGATCCTCAGCATGCTGAGAGAAAACATTTGTATCATGCTCCAGTCTGAGAGAGGGACACAGCGCAGGAGGTGACTGTAGATGATACTGCAGATGCGTTTGATTGCTTTGAGGATGCTGAGGTGACGATGATGATGGTAGTGTTTGGGTTATTAGCTAACATTTCAATTTGACCACATCCTCACCAAATAATCCTCAAACATGACAAGCAATTAGTTCATTTCTCGTGATATTTCTTACAGGACTTGAATTCGACTTGAGTCACCATTCAAATGACTTAAGCACTGCCTGCAACTCCACATCAAAACCAGTGACTTGTGACTTCACTTGGACATTAACCTTTGGACTTGGAATGTTGCTCTAGAGTGCAGTGAATCGACTAATCCTTTTCCTGACAGATGTACTTCGACAGCAGCCAATCACATTCCACAAACAGCTGCTCAATTTGAGTTTTTCTTGTTTGGGATTGACACAGTTCAATTGGGTCTTGTTGGTCTCGAGTTTGAAATCCACTCTGGATTTACCAGTCTTGACTTGAGAGATAACTTGGGTCAAGACTTCTTTGTCACTTGCAAAACAAGTGTGTCCCACCTCTACCAGTCGGTCAACGTTGAAGCAGGAAGTTGGTCTGTAAGCTGTGATGGATCTATAACACGTGGAATCTCTATCAGCGTGTCCTTCGCATATCTAGAGAACCGTTCATTCCATTTGCGTCACACTTGCCGGGTGTATTGCTGGGCACCCAAGGGGTTTGCAGTGTCGAATTTAATGAAATTTGGACATGTGACACTTTCAATACTAATAATGTTTTAATAAACAAGCACGCAGTGCTCTGTGCAGCAGATGGGCCAGAGCTTCAGGGCTCTGCGGACTGAGCAGAGCATGTCGTCATCATCCGACTGATTAACATAGTTTGTGCAATGTTATAGAGAGCTAATCATATCAAGAACAATGACTTCATGTTCCTCGTATTTTTCTGCTTTTTGATATTTTGGATGTGACTGATGTGGTTGATCATTGACTGTCACCTGTTGTTCCTTTCTTCCCTTTCAAAACTCTGTCCATCGTGTACTTTACTTTACTTGCTTTCTGAAAAAAAATCTTGCAGGATCAGAAAACTTTCTCTTGCTTCATCACCCCCAGCTATTCATTGTGTTCAACTGTGTTTACCATGTCAAAATGTTCACTGTAGTTTACATTCACTGCACACTTCACATCACAGTATGAATGAATCCTTTGTAATATTACTTGAACATATCAGCCATTGGTAGATTAAGTCTCAGTATTAGCAGATACCTCTAGGTAAAGAGGATGTAGAAGTGAAAACCATCAGCCTCAATCAGCTGTTCTCTGGACCAGTACTGACGTCAGTCCTGTAATATCTCAACACCTCCACTTAGCTGCTCACATGGGGGGTAGCAACTAGAAGACTAAAGGCCTTTGAACACCAAGTCCGTATTTTTTGCATGCATTTAAAAAATCGTTCCACACAGAAACCTTGCAAACTGAGTGTGATGTATTTTATTCAAAAATTCGCAATAAAAGACAAAACTGAACTAATTACGTGTGTGCAATAGAGTTCCAAATGAGGCTAATGAATGAACGGCATAAGGACAAAGCTAACGCTTAGCTGCTCATCCTTTGTTCTGCAACCATCCCTGATTCCAAGCTGTTCTGCATTCACCTTATACTTATTTGTATTCTTTTATTTCTTTATTGTAATTATCCGACAATTTCGGATGAAAAATATGGACTTCGTGAGTTATTTCTGCCTCCTTTACAGCATGCAGCCATGAGTGTGGCCTTCAGAGGACTGACAGCTTGATGATTTTTTTGTCCCATATGATTATTCAAAACAATCGTTGACTGGCCGAAAGAGGTCAAGTGGTCAGACTATTGAGCACCACCCGACTAGGTGTCCCACAACCTAACATGGTTAGACACAAGCTAGGAGCTGATGTGACCAAAACGCATCGACCTGAACCTGTCTCCACAGAGGTTGCACTGTGTGAGACACAGAGTCCCATACTAAATAGAGAAGCCCATTACAGGATGTAGCACTAGGAAATATAAATAGTAGTTACTGGATGTAACTCCAGTTCTATGAGTATGTGCATGTGCATATCCATCTAACTCCATTGCCAGCTGGCCCCTGTTCAATTCCCTTTGTATGGTTCCTATATTACAAGGCTTCCCACATACTCTTTTTTGTCGGCTACAACCATGTTTGATTCGACCAGAAAACAGTAAAGATGCATGTAGTCATTTGGCCCATTGTTACTATAAAACTATCGATTTGCACAGCTTTAACAAATCCCAGTTGTAAACCAGGACAAGACCCATTATACCGTTTATGAGATTTGATTTGAGTTTTATTTCCAGAAATAATGGACAATAGGCAAACAATATACCAGGTGTACAGGTAAGTTATGTGAATGTAACAAACATGTACATTGACCAAGCTTCAAACAAGAAGTAACAGTGATGGTTACGCCTGGCTTTAAGTACTGTGTACTTAGGTACACAAAGGATGCACCAGTTGTGTGTTTATGTGTTTCAGGGAACCTGGTTGACCCAGTAGGATGAGCCAAATTGCACACAGGGTTCTAAGCAAATCGTCAGTGGTCTTTGGATGCATTCAGCCTGTAACATTTTGTGGCTATTTTACACAGTAATCAGCATGGTGGGAAAATATGGATGCACTGACCAGTTTAAAGGTAAACAGTTGGTTGCTCTTCTGATTCCACCCAAAGTTACAGATGGGTATGGTCTGCTGTACCTACCTGAGACAACACCCTACTGTGATGTAGCCTTGCACTGTAGTGCACTGCAATGTGTTGTGCTACACGGGGGGTGGGTCAACATGATGCCACCACTAGATGGCAACACAAATAGGATTAGTAGCATGTGATGAGCTTTTGGACAGACATGAATGTAAATTGCAACTTGACTGGTTAGCAGAGACAAACAATCACAATATGAACTCTACATAGAACCGCAACTCAACGAGCTAGTTTGAACTGTATGTACATTACTGTAGTTTCCTACAGTATGCTGTACATCACCAGCACACCCACACACACTCTAAATGAATGAGACAGAGAGTAACTCTGTCACCTGCAGGCTCTAATGCGGCTATTGGCAGCTGCTGATGAGCTGGAGAGGATGGTGGCTAAAAGAAGCGATGATGAGGGATTGATCGGGCGAACGGGCTGATCCATAGCGTGACCATGTAACATCTGAACCAGCCTCTGATTCTGTAGACCACACAGCTGTGACTGATCAGCCACCTATTGGTCCATCTCAGAGAACATAAAGGAGGATGTGATTCAGTGTGTGCGGATGTGAGAGGACACCTTTTTACCCTGGATCCTGTTTAGACTGCAAGTGAATTTTTGTCTGACCTTTTGTGACCTTAGTGAGTTCAGGGTAAACAGTCTAGCACCTCTGTTTGGGTTTGATGTTGAATGAGGAGACAGAGCTTTAGGTGTAGCCCTCATCAAGTCAGTCTATTCGAATCAAGACATACCACCACCATTGCCCAAAGCTGTGCTGTCGGCCCTGAAATAACAATACTCTAAAAGGGAGCTTAGCATGCTACATGTGATGAGCAATCATTCATTTATTTATTACAATATATTCCTATAGCTTTGAAAGGTTTAGTCAAAAGCAACCATGGCTTACAGAATGCAATGTCCTTAAAGGGTGCTTCCTTTGGTTTATTACCATTTGGATCTTCATAGTTTTGGACATCATCCGATGGAGAAGGTCCTACCAAGAAAATGACTGCACAAGTCATTTGTTGAAATGCCTAGTTATGAGCTCTGTTTTCATTTTACTGTCAAAGACCTTCAGTGCCTGAGTGAATTATGACTCTTTACTGCCAGGAGCAATGGTGGAAGTAGTGTAACATGAAATAGACCCTTAAAACTTCGTAGGGAGGTGGTGTGTGTGGTCGTATGGGTCCGCACAGCGAGCTGCTTTGATAAGGCCTCTGTTCATGTCAGGTTTCTTACCAAGGGTCAATGTTGTTACCCAAACCTAAAAGAGTAGATGTTTTTAATAGTGCTGGGCAAGTTAACACGTTATTATCGCGTTAACGCATTAATTAATTAACGCTGACAATTATTTTATCGCGTGTTAACGCAGTTTTTTTTTATTATTAAGCGGACATTTTTAACACAAGAACGTGAAGAGACGCCACACAAACACAGCTGTTCATCGATTGCTGCCGGCCTGAACAGCTGTGTTTGTGTGGCGTCTCTTCCGTCTCTTCCTGTTTCCTTCACCAACATTCCCCTGGGTCCTAAGTCCCTCCAAGTACAGCTTCTTATCACCCTCTATTTACCAACGTACATTTATAATAAATACCACACATATTACCGTAATCAGCGTTGCATATGTGTCTGACCAAAATACCAAAATAAGCAAAAAGGAAACGATTCATTTAAATTATTTTTTTCGAGTTTTTAAAGTGTTTTTATTTGGAATATGTATAATAAGCATCATTTAGTTATCGCTACTGAGAATTTAACAAACATAAAAAAATAAGAAAAAAACATGACGTAGATAGGTTTGCAGTTTTCAAGATGTATATTTCAAATTGCATCTATTACACACATGAAGATAAAGTTGTGAACACTGGCTGAATATCTATGATCAGAATCATCATAACTGTGTTATAACTGATACTGTGTAGAGGGAATACTGCTGTTAAAAAGCACCTTATTTGTTTAAAGTGTTTTCAAACCAAATATTATTGCACTTTTCATATAGCAGTATTTTTAAAATAAAAGTGCGCAATACACAACTTTTGAATTCATTATTGAATATTGCGCACAACAATGCAATATCGCAAAAAAATCATGTGATTAAACGCGATTAAAAATTTGAATCGTTGCCCAGCACTAGATTTTAACTGAGACTGTGTTCGAACTTAGTAGTAGAAACGAAACTTTCACCATTGCTATGGCAGGTAAGGAAACAGTCCTACAGTGATTTGTATCATTAGGAAGGAACTGTTCCACCCACCAAGTAAATTGCTAATATCTGGGAACATACACGGTAACATTGCTAAACATAAATCAGACGGGGGTCCATTATGTTGGGATGTAAAACCAAAACAACTAAGTGAAAGTGCCTCAAAAGCTCAGTAGAGCTGATCGGAACTGTACGTTTGTGATAATGTTCTGTGGGTTCACTGATCGTGAAAAAAGCCAGTTTTCATCCATTGATAAAAAAAAATATTGACTTCAAAGATGTAACATATTGAAGTCCTTTGGCTAGAACTTTCTCAGCCTACAATTCTTGACTGTAATACATTAATGAATGAGTCATGATTAGCATGCAGAGCTAATAATAAGTAGAGCTGTAATGTTTTGGTAGTTTCCACGTGGACGAGGATACTATCCAAGTTTTACTGGGCTGTGAAAATGGAAATACTGATGGTTTGCCACTGAAAGAAGTCATTAAAGCACCAGAGCTGGCAGACAGAGCAACGAGCTAAGGAATGTCGAATGCAGCGGAATATCACTAGATTTACCATTTATTTTTGAAGACAGACAGACAGACACGCAGGGAAAGGTGCCACTCTGTTAAGCTTTATATGTTACTCAAAGTGACCCGTGTCCAACAACCTTGAAACAAGTTAGAGCTCCCTCTTCTGTTCAACATCTACATGCTTCCACTAGCTCAGATTATGGAAAACAACAAAGTGTGTTATCATAATTATGCAGACGACACACAAATCTACATAACTATGTCACCAGGGGACTATAATCCCATACAAGGGCTGGGTAACTGCATTGAACAAATCAACAACTGGATGTGCCAGAATTTTCTTCAATTAAACAAAGATAAAACTGAAGTAATTGTTTTTGGTACCAAGGACGAACAATTGAAAATCACCGCTCAGCTTCAATCACTAATGTTAAAACCCACAAACCAAGCCAGAAATCTAGGTGTAGTTATGGATTCAGACCTCAACCTGAACAGCCATATCAAGACAGTTACAAAATCAGCCTACTATCACCTGAAGAATATATCAAGGATTAGAGGACTTATGTCTCAACAGGATTTGGAAAAACTTGTCCACGCATTTATCTTCAGCAGACTGGACTACTGTAACGGTGTGTTTACAGGTCTCTGTAACAAGTCAGTCAGAATGCTGCAGCTCGAGTCCTCACTAAGACCAGGAGGGTGGATCACATCACTCCAGTTCTAATGTCTTTGCACTGGCTTCCTGTCCAGCAAAGAATTGACTTTAAAATCCTGCTGTTGGTTTATAAAGCACTGAATGGTTTAGGGCCAAAATACATCTCTGATCTGCTGCTACCTTATGAACCATCCCGACCCCTCAGGTCATCTGGGACCGGTCTACTTCCTGTTCCCAGAGTCAGAACTAAACATGGAGAAGCAGCGTTCAGGTTTTCTGCTCCACATATCTGGAACAAAGTCCAGAAAGCTGCAGGTCTGCTAAGACCCTCAGCTCCTTTAAATCAAGACTGAAGACTTTTCTGTTTGCTGCTGCCTTTAATTGAACCACATTCAAGGATATTAATCAATTTCTGCATTTTACTACTACTGTATTTTATTTCTTACACCGCTTTGTAGTGTTTTAATGACTGTTTTTAATGTTTTAATGAATGTTCTTAATTGTTTTTAAATCTCCTTTTCTTTTGCATTATGTTTTGATGCTTTTAATGATTGTATGTGAAGCACTTTGAATTACCTTGTTGTTGAAATGTGCTATACAAATACACTTGCCTTGCCTTGTAATGCTGGTGGCAGGATGAAGTTGGAGCGCATGAGATGTTTGTACCCCAGGGTCAGTTCAGCCCTGACTCTGCATGTTATCAAGGATTTAGGGAAATTAACCATTGTATATATAGTTAATTCATTTTCTATGTGAAGGAGTGGCACTTAAGAAAATGTTTATGGCTCAGTTTTATAGTCCACACCTATCAGGTTCACAGTTGTTGAAGGATAGGATGTGGAAACCTCCTCGTTGTATCGGTGACTCCAAAACATGGGTTCATCATCGTCTGGGACCGGTCTACTTTCTGTTCCCAGAGTCAGAACTAAACATGGAGAAGCAGCGTTCAATTTTTCTGCTCCACATATCTGGAACAAAGTCCCAGAAAGCTGCAGGTCTGCTGAGACCCTCAGTTCATTTAAATCAAGATTGAAGACTTTTCTGTTTGCTGCTGCCTTTAATTGAACCACACTCAATTAATATATTAATCAATTTCCTGCATTTCTGCATTTTACTACTGCATTTTATTTCTTACACTGTTTTTTAATGTTTTAATGAATGTTCTTAATTGTTTTTAAATACGCTGATGTGAAAGGAGTACAAGTCGAGACTGCACATATATATATTATAACGGTATTTCCTTCGGGACCAAACTCGTGCCAGGCACACACTAGAAAACAAAGATCCATAGGTGGTTTGTGTGTGGGTTGACAGAATTGGCAGTGTAGAGGTTTGAGTGCAGCGTAGATGATCTCTGGGAGACATCGATTTTTAATGGTTTTATGAATGAATGTTCTTAATAGTTTTTAAATCTCCTTTTCTTTGTCTTATGTTTTGATGCTTTTAATGGTTTTATGTGAAGCACTTTGAATTACCTTGTTGTTGAAATGTGCTATACAAATAAACTCACCTCGCCTCGCTCCGCCTCGCCTCGCCTCCCTGTCCTGGAGGATAAGGCCCAGATATAGGGCTGTTATTGTCTTTCCCTCTGATATAAAAATGAGTGCTGGGCAACGATTACAATTTTTAATCGCGATTAATCGCATGATTTTTTTGTGATTAATCGCGGTTAATTGCATTATGTGCAAAGTTCAATAATGAATTCAAAAGTTGTGTATTGCGCACTTTTATTTTAACAGTACTGCTATATGAACAAAAGTGCAATAACATTTGGTTTGCAAACACTTTAAACAAATCAGGTGCTTTTTAACAGCAGTATTCCCTTTACACAGTAGCAGTTATAACACAGTTATAATGATTCTGATAATAGATATTCAGCCGGTGTACATAACTTTATTTTCATGTGTGTAATAGATGCAATTTGAAATATACACCTTGAAAACTGCAAACCTATCTACATCATGCTTTTTATGTTTGTTAAATTCTCAGTAGCGATAACTAAATTATGCTTATTATACATATTACAAACAAAAACACTTTAAAAACTCGACAATATGTATTTTAATATTGTCACTGTTGTAAATAGTTTGATTGCATGATTTACTTTTATTGTGAAGAGTATGAAAACGGAAGTGCTTTTACTTTGAAGAGACGGGAAGTAGAATGGTACATGTTCTTGGCGCTAACAATGTTGATGATACATAGAAAACCATATGTTGGGTGCAAGAGCGCGTTCTGTTCACTGCAACACTGTAATACTGCAGTTTAGACAGTAAAGTGTTCCGTTCAAACAAGACGTGTCTTGGGAGTGGCGCCACACAGCCTGGTTCTTGTGTTAAAACTGTCCGCTAAATAATAAAAAAAAACCTCCGTTAACGCGTTAATTAATGAATGTGTTAACGCGTTAACTAGCCCAGCACTAATACAAATATGTCTTTTGTGATTTCAAAGCGTCATTATAATGACTCAGCTAATTTCTCTCCTCTCCTGTCGTCTCCTCTCTTGTTTAAAAACCATCACCCAGCAATAATATGTCTACTGCAATCCCAGCCATACAGCAACATCCAACACCTGTTTTGTGGGACACACATTTGAAAAAGAAAACTATGTACAAAAATGTTGATTATGCATATAATATTAAAATAGTTAATTTATCTAGATTTTTCTTAACAATGTTACTGATTTCTTAGCAGAACACTGTTATTTTCCTTTATGCAGTGTTGGGGTCTGAGCATATGGCTGCACATGTGCTGTGAACAAAGAGAATCAGGCCTTCCCTTTTGCAAGCAAAGGTTTCATCCTGATTGTGGTTTGATGAGCACCAAACCCCCTCTGAAGGACTTTCACATTAGGGTGTGAATTCCCCCCCCCCCCAAAAAAACTATGGTTCCTGAAGTCACCTGAGAGCACCGCTGCAACCTCATTGGCCGAGAGCCAAGACAGCACCAGGACCCCTGTGGTTCAGCCACTGTTCAACAAAACTGACTGCAGTTCACACCTCCACGCTTTTTCCCTTCGACCTCGGTCGAGCAAGGGAGCAATCGCTGTTCTTCACCCTGGACATCCGTCCCTGGGACGCAAGGAGACGCATCAGCTTTCTCCCCCCCGCCAGCATCGCGCTGTCGACGAAGGCCTGCAAACCCTGTCAGGTCACAACGCTATCTTCGCTGGCCGAAGTAGCCGTGTTGTCTTCTTGAGTCAAGGCCCTCTCACTGCACCGGGACGAATCTCTTCCACGATTCCTCCCCGTGTTGTTTTCTTTTTGTGCACATTCCGGCAAAGCAGCAGCTGAAAAACTCGCTCCTTCCCGAAGATTTCCGATGAGACGTACGGACCACAGCGTCTCAATCCGATGTTAAATCATCCTCTCTGCAGCGAGGATTGATCACGTCCAGCGCCAGCTCCAGAACGAGCCGCGTCAACGGACCGAAACAGCCGCCGCTTAAACAGCCGCGCTGATCTACAAGCAGCCCCACTTTTTCCTTCAGGACAAAGAAAGCACGATTCTCAGCGGCCACTCTCCCCGCCACAAAGAAGCGTCTCCAACGTAAGTTCATTGTGCATCTGGGCTAGCTTAGCTTAAATTAACTTAAAGTTCATTCAAGTTAATTCATGTATATGTTGATATTCCCGTGTTCTTGTGTGTTTCGTTACTATTGCGTAATATCAAGGTATTGCGCAACACTCAGCGGGCCCCAGCTCCGCTCCACTGTGCATTGCCCGTATTCTGTTCGCGTTAAAGACACCGTCGCAGTATACGGAGGTAAATACACAAACCTCACGGACCAGAGAAGTTCCGTTTGTATTGTGTATTAACTGCATTGACTGTTTTCTTTGGGATTATTTTCATTCATTTGTATTCAACTTTGTGGGATATTTCTCTCTTCATTAACTCGACTCTGTGAGTGAGCGGAGGGCCGTGTTCATCACTGCGTAAGCTGCCGACAGTTCAAGACGACAACGGCATGCTTGCGCGTGAGAGAATAACGTACTTATGCTCCTCAGGATATCGCAGCAGAAGTTTGATTTATGTTGACTTACGATTTCTCTCCACCTTTTCTTGGCTCACCCTCCTGCCAACACAGCAGGAGGTGACCCCCTCTCTCTCTGACCCTCTCTCTCTCACACGTGCTCACACACAGCGACCCCCCCCCTCTCCTCCGCCAGTTTGCCCAAGTCACTCGACTAGGCCATCTAGTGGTGGGTCACGGTAGCATCTTAAGGTTCACCCCCCCCCCCCAGTTTGTCTAAGTCCCTCGACTACGCCATCTGGTGGTGTTCAGCGGTAATACCTTAAGACCTCCCCCCTTTTAACCCACAGTCTCACCCCCCTTCCTTTTATACACAGACACACACACACACACACACACACACACACACATACACATACACACCCTCCTCCTCTTTTATTTCATTTCTTTAGATATTAGGTACATAAGATTGTATAATGGCGTTTGTTGATTGCGATATTAATTGATCTGATCTTTTATTATTCTAATTTAATAAACTCTAGTATACTTTAAAGAGCAGTCGTCTGTGATTAATGGTGCATATGTATGTGATGATCTGTATGTTGTAGCCTGCGCTCGGATTCCACACCTTCACTGTCACTGATGAGTGACTACTAATTATGAGACTTAGTTTTATCGTTTGGTTATCGGTCCCTGTTCGCAGGGTGGTGCCCCGTTATTATTAATAATCATTAATAATTGTTATTCACATTAATAATTTTATTGATGTCAAGAATTCAGTTTCTTAAAGCTGATAACTCAAACACAAGCCCCTATTGATCCCAACAAAGTGGTGCCCCGTGTGAGGCTACGTTATTACAGTTATTACAATATATATGCACATTAATCCATAATTAATTTTGAATAATTAATTTTCAAAAAATATTTTTTTTTCGAAAAATTATTTTTTTCCTTCTTTTGAATGATCCACAGTCCTGAAACTTATTTCCCAAAATAGGTAGGCTTTGATCTTCAAAATATTTTCTTATTGTGAGTTAATTTTTGATTTTAATTGTTGATTTTTAATCTTAATTTTAATTGAACTTTAATTTCCTTTCCAGGTTTAATTATTCGTTTCATTTCGTAAACTAACAGCCAGCTGTGTAGTAGATTTGATCGTTTATTTTGTAATACCAATACTTTGCTTGTTTTTCTTAAATCCCCTCAAAGCAGTACACACAGCTGTCACAGGCCCAAAGTGCTAAACCACATTAGCATTTTCGCACCTTTGGCTGCAAAGCAGTAGTGATACCCTCAGAGCAGCAGCAGTAGAAACGGAAGTCATAGAACTACACATTTCACTGTGCGCCTGCATGAATAGTAACACTAACAGTAACTAACACCTAACAGTAGAAATCAGTTCAACGCAGAACTAGACATTTCACTGAGAACCGTAAACACTAACAGTTTCCGTTCTAACACTAGGGAATTAACAACCATTGGGAGCCGCGCTCATTAGAGAGAATGACCGACGAGCAATCCCCCATTCCTGGAGCTAAAGCTCCAGAAGACACCGCACTGCGAGATGCGGTGGCTGATGTCCTCAGACTCTCAGCAAGCGAAAGAGAGTACTTTGCGAAATACACTGCTGTCCTATGTGACGAGCAGTTAGAGCAGCTGGTGGCTTATGTAAATAACCCATCAGGTAAGCGAGAGCGCCTGATTCAGGAAGTAATCGGCGAAATACTGCTCATCTATCATCAGAAAATGCAGTTGCAAGCTGCCCGCACCCGGGCACAGAGCGACGAGCAGCAACGCGAGATCTGGACACTCCGAACAGAGGTTCAGGAGCTGTCACGCGACTGTAGAGCCCTACAGTCAGAAAATAGTAGCCTGCGCAGTGACCTCAGAGAGGTCAACCTAGAACTCTCTAAGGCGTTAGAGAGCAATGACACACTGAAAGCGCTTCAAGGTGCTCCAGCAGCCCCGGTAGGTACCGCTACCTCCTATCGAGCCCCTCAGCCCAGTCATTTCTTGTTCTCAGGTCCCTCATTCCCCGAGAGCCGACCCATCTTGCGTCTCGACAAACCGCGTTCCCCAACTAGAAGGAGAGAGGACCAACACCAGGTCCTAACCAGCCTAGGTAGCTTCAAACCCACCTCAGGCGAACGCAATCCTCCACGCAGTTCACGCGCACAACAAGAACTGACCTCATCCCCCTCAGGGAGGGAAGATGACCGTCGTTACCACCATCGCGAGTATGGAGACTCAGACGACTCGGACGGCCCAGGCCCCATCAACCTTGGAGGCCTGCGTATCCGGCAGATTGAGTCTCTTGCAAAAGATGTAGAGCGCTTCAATCCCGATAATCACGACTCGAGCATCGATGACTACCTAAGGGAGATCGATCGCTGCCTCCTCGACTTATCACGCCCCTCAGCGCGCGAAAAACTCAAACTAGTGTGGAAAACCACGACTCGAAACGTCCACGTTTTCATGGAAACGCTCCAGCCGAACATCCGCGACCGCTATTCATCCCTTTGTCACGCCCTTAGGGAGGAGTACTCCCTGTACACCGACCCAGCTTCTGCCACCCTCAGCGCCTTCGCCATTTCCCAGAGAAAGCTAGAGTCCCCGAGAGACTACTTCAGGCGCTTGAGGTCTGCATACTTCCAGGGACGTAACGCCCCAGGTCTAGAAGAAGACCACGCCTTTAAGTCGCTATTTCTGCACAATATCCACGACCATGTGAGATACGACGTTACCATGCACTGCAGAACGAGTAACCTCACCATGCCAGAGATTAGGAAATATGCGCAACTTGCATGGGAGACACGCGGTCGGCCGATGAATCAGCACGATGACACCGACATAGTCTTGAGCATCCAACAGTCGAGCGACCCCGACCTAGCGTTGGAAGACGACGAGAGGCCTTGGCCTAGCGAGCCCTGGTCACCCCCGAGGAACAAACGACCGTGGCGGTCGAAGGACCCACGGGACGGTGAAAGACGCCCTCAAGGGCAACCTCAGGTAACACTGACTCGCAGCCCACCTGACTAAGCCGAGTGATCTCTCCCCCTGCTGCCAAGTCGACGTGGTAGAAGGGGGGGGGGAAGAGAACTCAGCCCACTTCCGGAAACGACCACTCCCAATTTCGCACCTCGTTCTTCAACCTTCTTGGGCGACCTTGTCCGCAAAGGCAATGCCCGTTATGTATATATCTATACATATTCTTTAGTCTTACTGGGGGGTCATAACACTCTTGCTCTACCCGACTCCGGGTCAGAAATGAGCCTCATGTGTTCCCCCACCTTTTCGCATTCACCTCTAGGGTGTCACACCCTCAGAGACCCTTAGAGGCCCTTTCGAGCACCCTCGCTCGTAAAATCTTTCGTCAACTAAGCCTTGTTCTCCTGCTCTGTCAGCACGATCCACCTCCAGTTTGTTCAACGAAGCCACCGCCTTCTTTCAGCCGAGTCATCGCCCGGGCCTGTCAAGTAGCCAGTGCCGTAGGTAACTGAACTTGACTTGCGCGCCGGACCTGTCTCCATCTCTAATTAGGAGGGTGGGGGGAGGGACATATCACCAGCCTGCCATGACACACTCCAGAGTGAAACTGTTCGCGACGTTTCTCTGAGTGCTGACGGTAACCTGGGGGGTATGCACCCTCGCCACTTGAACAGCGCGAGGGGGGTGGGCTCTGTCAACAGAAACTTAGAGAGATGCACTTCACAGGAAGTACACTCTAATCTTGCCAGTGTCGAAACCAACCGGCCGAATGGCGGCTTACTTATTGACTACTAACATTTAGCTGCATGCCTCAACTCACCCTGTAGACATGCACTAACTGCTAACACATCCAACTTGAACCAGAACAGTTGCATGACCTGAAAAACGCTCATTGTGACTGTAAACTTATGCTCCACTCTCATAACAACCCTTTGCATGCTTTATAGACTCTACCAGAAGTAACCAAAGAAGACATAACCTAGGCCGCAGCAGTCAGATTTATCCCAGGACCTCATCCGAGAAGGCTCAGCTGCCAACAGCTTGAGCAGCGAAACCCCAGCCTAGCTGGTCACACTAGCCGTGTTATCAAGATCTGTAAATCTGCTACCACTACTGTTATGCAACCTTCACAGGTACACCTGGCCTATAGTCTTAGCAACGCAAATCCAACATCGATAGATTCCAAAACTTAGACACAGGACTCGCTCTAAATCCACCGATTAGAGAGAGATAGACGCACACATCATGCACTCATAGATCCAGAAATGACAGACTAAACTGATTCCCTCCTATTCATAACACCACGTAGACAACCTACGACTGCTCCGCCGACGGACTCCAGTCCTGTCTAGGAGTTGAACCAGTAACCACTGCATTCCCCTCACCTGCTTCTTGTCTTTCTATTCTTTCCTTCTATCTCTTTTGTGTTTTGTTTTGTTTTATTTGGGTTGTTACTTTCTTTGACACTATGCCGCAATGCTAGAGTATCACGACATCATAATAGCGATTGAATTATTTGGGAATAATGTGTTGCTCACCTATGATTTGAATTGTGTATGATAGTAGATGTAGGTAAAAGTAGTTAAAGTCATCTGCCCAGATGCCACTTTAGTCATCTGCCCAGATGCCAATGAACCATGAACTTGAACGCTATGAACCTTGAACTCTATGAACTTGAACACTTCCTGTTTTAACCACTGCTTTTGTCTCAGGAATACTTGGACTGTCTCACCTCTTCAGGTTTCCCCAACACATGGATGCACGTGCCAGCCCTGGGTTTGCTCTAAAGACCGTAACCTGCATCCCGCTCTTCAGAGCAAAGGGGGGATGTTGGGGTCTGAGCATATGGCTGCACATGTGCTGTGAACAAAGAGAATCAGGCCTTCCCTTTTGCAAGCAAAGGTTTCATCCTGATTGTGGTTTGATGAGCACCAAACCCCCTCTGAAGGACTTTCACATTAGGGTGTGAATTCCCCCCCCCCCCAAAAAAACTATGGTTCCTGAAGTCACCTGAGAGCACCGCTGCAACCTCATTGGCCGAGAGCCAAGACAGCACCAGGACCCCTGTGGTTCAGCCACTGTTCAACAAAACTGACTGCAGTTCACACCTCCACGCTTTTTCCCTTCGACCTCGGTCGAGCAAGGGAGCAATCGCTGTTCTTCACCCTGGACATCCGTCCCTGGGACGCAAGGAGACGCATCAGCTTTCTCCCCCCCGCCAGCATCGCGCTGTCGACGAAGGCCTGCAAACCCTGTCAGGTCACAACGCTATCTTCGCTGGCCGAAGTAGCCGTGTTGTCTTCTTGAGTCAAGGCCCTCTCACTGCACCGGGACGAATCTCTTCCACGATTCCTCCCCGTGTTGTTTTCTTTTTGTGCACATTCCGGCAAAGCAGCAGCTGAAAAACTCGCTCCTTCCCGAAGATTTCCGATGAGACGTACGGACCACAGCGTCTCAATCCGATGTTAAATCATCCTCTCTGCAGCGAGGATTGATCACGTCCAGCGCCAGCTCCAGAACGAGCCGCGTCAACGGACCGAAACAGCCGCCGCTTAAACAGCCGCGCTGATCTACAAGCAGCCCCACTTTTTCCTTCAGGACAAAGAAAGCACGATTCTCAGCGGCCACTCTCCCCGCCACAAAGAAGCGTCTCCAACGTAAGTTCATTGTGCATCTGGGCTAGCTTAGCTTAAATTAACTTAAAGTTCATTCAAGTTAATTCATGTATATGTTGATATTCCCGTGTTCTTGTGTGTTTCGTTACTATTGCGTAATATCAAGGTATTGCGCAACACTCAGCGGGCCCCAGCTCCGCTCCACTGTGCATTGCCCGTATTCTGTTCGCGTTAAAGACACCGTCGCAGTATACGGAGGTAAATACACAAACCTCACGGACCAGAGAAGTTCCGTTTGTATTGTGTATTAACTGCATTGACTGTTTTCTTTGGGATTATTTTCATTCATTTGTATTCAACTTTGTGGGATATTTCTCTCTTCATTAACTCGACTCTGTGAGTGAGCGGAGGGCCGTGTTCATCACTGCGTAAGCTGCCGACAGTTCAAGACGACAACGGCATGCTTGCGCGTGAGAGAATAACGTACTTATGCTCCTCAGGATATCGCAGCAGAAGTTTGATTTATGTTGACTTACGATTTCTCTCCACCTTTTCTTGGCTCACCCTCCTGCCAACACAGCAGGAGGTGACCCCCTCTCTCTCTGACCCTCTCTCTCTCACACGTGCTCACACACAGCGACCCCCCCCCTCTCCTCCGCCAGTTTGCCCAAGTCACTCGACTAGGCCATCTAGTGGTGGGTCACGGTAGCATCTTAAGGTTCACCCCCCCCCCCCAGTTTGTCTAAGTCCCTCGACTACGCCATCTGGTGGTGTTCAGCGGTAATACCTTAAGACCTCCCCCCTTTTAACCCACAGTCTCACCCCCCTTCCTTTTATACACAGACACACACACACACACACACACACACATACACATACACACCCTCCTCCTCTTTTATTTCATTTCTTTAGATATTAGGTACATAAGATTGTATAATGGCGTTTGTTGATTGCGATATTAATTGATCTGATCTTTTATTATTCTAATTTAATAAACTCTAGTATACTTTAAAGAGCAGTCGTCTGTGATTAATGGTGCATATGTATGTGATGATCTGTATGTTGTAGCCTGCGCTCGGATTCCACACCTTCACTGTCACTGATGAGTGACTACTAATTATGAGACTTAGTTTTATCGTTTGGTTATCGGTCCCTGTTCGCAGGGTGGTGCCCCGTTATTATTAATAATCATTAATAATTGTTATTCACATTAATAATTTTATTGATGTCAAGAATTCAGTTTCTTAAAGCTGATAACTCAAACACAAGCCCCTATTGATCCCAACAGCAGTTTTGCAACTGCCAGCTTGTTTTTACTTAGTCTGATTACATCTGAAGAAATTGTCTTCTCTCCTATACGACATTTAAACATAAAAAAGTACTTATAAGTCGAACACTTGTGCGAGTTGAATTCTTCTGTTTTTGCACATCGTGAAAGCCCTGTCACCAGAGAGTGGCACAGGCATATTCATTGGAGCATTTTTGGGAAATAAGTTTTTCTAGATGTCGTAAATTCTTGTAGGGCTAGTTTAACTGCTGTAGCTGCCGGGACAACATGCTGGGGAGCTGGATAACTGCTAGTGCTAGTCAGTCACAAGCTTTTTGAGCAAGCTAGCGCACACGAACAGTTTGTTAAATGCAAATATACAGGTTATTTTAAAGTCCCGCAAGTAGCCACTAGATGTTATGTTCATCACCATACATGTCGTTAACATGTCGAGAGGATGGTGTAAGGGATGTCATGGAGGCCATTCAAATTAAAAGGGTTCATCCCCAGGAGAACATGAATGGCGGTGCAACATGTTATGGTTATTGATACTATAATTGCCAAGACATTTCCTAAAAAAACTAAACTAAATGTGAACCTGCTGGTGGAGCTAGAGGTAAAGTCAGGAGACCACCAAAGTCAGTAGGATTCATCTTCTGGGGACCATAAATGTCAGTAGAAAATGTTCTTTAATCTTTGTAAAAGTTCTTCAGATATCTCCATCACACCACTAGCTCAGAAATATGTTATATGTCCCTGTCGAGGCCTACAGCTGTGGTGGTTTGTACTGGATTGCCTTATGTTGTAAACTGGTCTTGTTATTTACTTCTGTAGCCTTATTCTTTCATTTTTTCTGAACCTCCCCTGTCAAAGAAATTGTGCATTCTGTTTACTCCACAGCTTTATTTTTAGTCTTGCAAGGCTCCTATCGCTTCCATGATGACTAAAGGAAAGATGTTACCCACGTCTGTCTACACTATTTGTGTGGACTAAAACTTCATCACATTAGATGTGGGCCAACAAAAAGGCTCCTGCCCTCCACTTTTTCCTTTTCCCTTATTTTGTTGTTTTTAACAGCAGGATTTTTACATACGATTTTCCCTCTTCGTCTCTCGGACTCTGCCAATCATTTAATTACATACTGTATATGTGCTTTATTGCATGCAGAGCACATTCTCCGATGGGAAGTGGGAAAGTGTCAATGTGTTGCATCAGCTCCTTAAAGGTCCAGAACTAGCCTAAGAATCATCATTTATACATTATTTTCCGTATCAAATAAATACAGTGATCATCCATGAATTTCCAGCTCACTTTTACTGGTTCATTTTAGCCAAAATGTACCCAAAATATGTGAAAAAACCTGGGCCCATGTTGTAGACCAAAGCATAACTCACTTACTGTTTACATCCCCTGTGAAACTGTGGTTCTAAATATGATCCCCCTAGAAGTAAGAGAAACAATAAAAAGGACTTAATTAATAGGAACTCTGTTATGTTGCACTTTATCATTTTTGACTTCTGAAGCTCCGAACACTGTTCTTATATCCCTGGAACACTCACAATCCCCCCTAACTATTTGTTTTCAACCAATATGCCATGCATGATTTCTGGCATTGTTATACAGAAAAAAAATACAAGTGAAATGTTCTTCTTCCAGGAAGCCTAAAGGATATGCAGTGTTTGTCTTTATAAATGCAATAAACACATTATGTAATAAAAATAATAATATCTACAACATTTTCTGTCAAGTATTCAGAGTATTCACGTCAATCCTTTTCAGCAGCTTCAGTGAAAGATTTGTCTTACTGTGGAGCTTTTAGTCCATGTGGGTCCCATATTGAGGTTCACAGTCGACACTACATATGGATCAATATGAAGGATCACTTTCATGTTACCTTAATGCCTTCTTGAGACAACCCCATCCATCAGTGTCCTCTTTTGCTTTTCCCAATCATTATATGTCAATATAAGAAGCGGGTTGGTTGGTCAAGTGTCAGAGCTGACTCAGCAGAGCAGTGTGACACCCTTCTTGTCCTTTAACTAAGCTCAGTCATCCATAATTCCAAAGTATTTAAAATGGTTGTTGCTGAAACATTGTATCTATGATATGTGAAATATCAATTTGTAACCCACAGAGGAGCTATGTCTGTCATTATGTTTGGCCGATGTGCTTCACTGTCGAAAGGTCACGGATTGCTTTGCCTCTCGCTGTGTTCAATTTCCACATTTCTCGTACAGAGTAAGATTTTCAGAAGCCTTTGCTTTTCATACCTGCAGGAGACATCTTCTCCCTCGAGGAAGGTGTCCTTGTTTTTGTCTTTTTGAATAGAAAAAAAAGAGAAGAAACTCTAAAAATACAGAGTGGGTGACAGCGAGTCGTTGCTTCTCTTCCCTCTGTGGTTTGCACATGTTGGCTCTGCGTCATTGACAGGTGAGCTGTTAGATAGTAGCTGGAATCACCAGATCTTATAACAAAGTACTCTTTGGTTATTAACAACAAAAAACATAGGAGATCATGGAACTTCTTCGGGCCAAGAGTAGCTCATCACTGGCCAATTCAGGAGGAACAGTACTGGGTGTATCAGTCAAAGTAAGTCACAAAACTAAAGCCCACTGTTAAGTGTGTAAAAAAGGAAACTGAAATAGTGACAAACTCACAAAGACCAGATGTCAAACAGTCCTTAAGGTGCCTCGTTGTGTAGCGGCCTCATAATGCAATCCCTTGACCCTGCACAGTCCAACAGTTCAATGGCTTTTAGATTCTTGCCAACTTTAACTTAAACTTAACTTAAGAAACATTACAGTCAGCTTTGTTGCCAGTATTGCTGTACTTTGTGTAGTTAAATGTAGGCCATTGATGCAGTGCATGTCAAAATAATTGCACAATGGAAAGTGTGTTTTTAATATCATAGAACGACTGTATACTTCAACCTCCCTGTGGCCAAACTGGATTCCTGATTCTAGTGTTATTCCTGGTTCTAGCATGTGAGCTCACGCTCAGTAGAATACTCAATAGTTCCTGCGGTTATACAACGTTAATGATTACCTTAAAAATAAAAGACTCGCACCTGATGTTGAATTTCCAAAGCAAAGGTTTTAAGATAGATCTTTCACCGTCCAGGTGGCCATTGATTTCATATCATTCAGATTTGATGATTTATGAAATCTTAGGTATTAGATCACCTCAACATCCCATTAGATGTTGGTAAGTAGAGGTGTCTTGGGATTAGGCCAGTTGATGGAGGGCTTACGAAAGCTGACTGGAGGGATGTTCAGGAAGACGTCATATTTAACAGTCTGCGTTTATGGTGATTTTGTTATGGTGAGATGTGGATTTAATGCCAGATAAATATTTTATTTTGCCCAAGATGCAAATTTCTGTTAAAAGAGCAACAAGTAATGGAGATAGTGAAAGAACCCTGTTTTACAAATGTCCACATGATATTAGGACAATGACTGAAGAAATGTTGGAGCAGGATATTTTCATGTAAGCTGATTTTTTATGATGGTGGGAACTGATATGTAATGCCTGATATGTTGTTATTTCGCCTTATTGAATTATATGCTTTTCATTAGCCAGAACACAAATGTGATTGCAATTATTCTTGGTTTTCCTGGGCTACATGTAAATCAGGGTCGGCCCTCCGTCACTTCAGAAGATGGTGGTTATTCACCTGAAGCTGTTCGGTAACTGTGAAGAAAGGCAGAAGGAACTTTAGTAGTTTAGTTACAACAATAACATAACAATACGTTTATCTGGTATTAGCTAACAGCTGTCTATAAAGTAACACAAACACATGAATGATTCATATTTGTGAAGTATAAGGTAGGCAAACGCTTTATGCTCTCAAAGGCTCTAGATCTAGAACAGTGAGTGAATGTGTAGAAATCACTGGAGCTGTTTTTCCTTATTGCTTTATTGAGACAAACAACAGCTAATTTCACTGTCATTTGAGTGTAACTTTAGCTTGAGTGTAACTTTAGCTGCTTTTATCACAAAGACAGAGGAGCAACATGGATGTATTAGAACATCAGACAGTGAGTGTGTCTTTCCACAGACAACTTACTGAGATATTACACTTGGGAGTGAAGCTTATCTATGAAACTCCTGTTCCTTTTTGGGAATTTGCTCACAGAAAACCGAAAATGAAAATTACAATTCTGGGTTATTACAACGTATTTATTACTTACTTTGGCCGATCGTTTCTATCAATTATGATACTGTTTTTACAAAGTCATTGGTGAGATCTGGCAACATATGAAATTCCTATTGCAAAGATGGGGCAAAAAAGACAAGTCAAACAAATAAGCAAGGTTTTAAACATGTCACCAACCTTGGATGTCCTACTTTTTTTCCTCCATCTATTAATGTTTCTTTCAATGAAATCTTCAAAAAGAAATGAAATTCTCTCTCTCCGCTCTCAGCTTGACTAAATTACTTTTTGTTTTGCAAGTTCTTTTCCAAACAGCCTCTCTCAATAGTGTGGGAGCTCTCTGTAGCAGGAGCCCATCGGTCATGTCAGGGAGGCAAAAGCTGAGCGAGACAAAGGCAGCACACGGCAAAGAAACCCTGTGACCTTTGACCTGTTGTATATTTGACTGAGAGCAGAGGGAACCAAAACAATAACGTTGTGTTCTGTCAAACCAAAACAATGAGTTCAGAGACACTAAACAGCTCTGCAGGACTGAGGGGAACTGCAAGTCAGGTGATAATTCTCTGTGCGTCATTTTGAGAGAATACTTTCACATATTTATTCGATCCATTGTTATTAGATATAACATGGATTAGGGCAGCTTTAAATATTAAAATGACTCCATTAAATGGTTGGGTGTTTGAGCTGTAGTACTTCTTTAAATAAGGTTGTGTAGCAAAGGGGACATATTGTAATGTTCCACTTACAGAGTCGGAGACAGGGTCCTTTCAAGAGGTTTATTCACCACAACCGTCACTCTTATTGCCGAGCAACTCCAGCGAACATTATTCGTCTGTCTACTAACAGTGTGTTTTACACAACAACAACTCTCCTTCCGGTTCCGGTCTAACACCACAACAACTAGCTCCCGACACAGAACAGCCCACCCACTGTACAGGGACGCTACACTACCCTCCCACTACAAAGTTCCTTGCCCCCAAGGAACAACCCGAGCAACGTAAACAATGTACATGAACACTCCCACACAATGCAGACGGGAAAACATGAGTACATTTTATTTTTATTTTTGAAGATCAGGGTGGACTACCGTCACTTCCAGTGAGACCAGGGCGCATTCTTGCCCTCTCTGGAACCTAAAGTCTCACTCTTAATTATCTGCCATCACAGATGGAACAACAAAGTCTCTGAACCGTCCCGGGGGCCTTCTCTGTCTTTGCAATCTTTCACACATGGCCGCAAACACTCGAGACTCAAAGTTCCTCCCTTGGTCGCTGTGTATGGTCCTCCGAAACGGCTGAACATGCCTCCCACCAGGGCCTCCACGACTGTCTCTGCCTCCTGGTCTGGGAGGGCGTACGCCTCTGGCCATTTTGTGAAATAGTCTATGGCGCTGAGGACATAGCGGTTTTCTCCGTCTGAGCGAGGCAGTGGACCCACCACATCCACGGCCACCCTTTCCATCGGTGCCCCCACTGGAAACTGCTGCAGTGGAGCGTGGGAGCGACCTGGGGGACCCTTTCTTGCCATACAGGGGTCACAGCGGCGGCAAAAGTCCTCCACGTCCCTCCTGCACTGTCCCCAGTAGAAGCCTTGACAGAGGCAACGGAGTGTTTTAGAAACACCAAAATGTCCAGACCCTGCAGCTCCATGCATGGCTTCCAGCACCATCTCACGTAGGTCCTTGGGGACCACCATCTGCCACCTTGCCTCCCCTGTTGCTGGCTCCTTCCACGCCCGCTGCAGCACGCCTTGACTCAGGCGCAGAGATCCAAACTGAGACCAAAGCCCTTTGGCTGCTTTGGAGGACACTGCCACCTCTTCCCACGGTGGCCGCCGCTGTGCCTCCACCCACTGCCATACAGGATGTAAGTCTGCATCCTGCACCTGGTGATGTCTCCACTCTGCCCAGTCCACTGTCTGCAGCTCCCGGTATATGAATTCCACCTGTCGAACTGCAGCACAGCCTCCCTCCGCTTCACACAGTTCTTTCTCGCGGGTCTCCCTCTGCTCGCAGTAGCGCCATCCGTCTCCGGCACATGGGCGGCGTGAGAGTGCGTCTGCATTAGTGTGGCGTACCCCTGCCCGGTGCTCCACGTTGAAATCGAAAGCCTGGAGCTCCTCCAACCACCTGGCCACCTGCCCCTCCAGCTCCTTGAATGTCATGAGCCACTGCAGAGCAGAGTGGTCCGTCCTCACCGTGAATGGCAGGCCACACAGATAGTACTTGAAGTGCCTGATTGACATCACCACTGCCAAGAGCTCCCTGCGGGTGATGTAGTAGCGGCGCTCAGCTTTGTTGAACGCCCGGCTGAAGTACGCCACCACTCGCTCTCCCTCAGGTCCTGCCTGGGAAAGCACTCCTCCGACGCCTGCTCCGCTAGCGTCCGTGTCCAGCATGAAGGGTAAGCTGGGGTCGGGCGGGGCAAGCAGCGGAGCCTCGCTCAGGGCGCACAGAAGGCTGCTGAACGCCGTCTGGCATTGCTCTGTCCACGAAAAGTCTCTGTCCTTCTGCAGCAGCTGAAAAAGGGGCGCAGCAGTGCACGCAAACCTCGCACAAACCTTCTGTAGTACGAGGCCAGGCCCAAAAAACTCTTCAGCTGTTTTTGGTTGGTGGGGATGGGCCAGTCAGTGACTGCCTGCACCTTTTCCTGCATGGTGCCGATGCCTTCCCCCCCCTACCCGGTGTCCCAAAAAGGATACCTCTCTCTGCATGAAGTGACACTTATCCGGGTGCAGCTTCAGGCCTGCTGCTCTGATCTTTCCCAGCATCACCCGTAGTGACGCCAGGGCTTGCTCGAATGAGTTACCATGAACCAGGATGTCGTCGAGGTAAACCAGACACTGCTGACGTGGGACCCCTTCCAACACCTTGTCCATCAACCTCGCGAAGGTGGCAGGGGCATTACAAAGTCCAAAACCAAGGACCTTGAACTGCCACAGTCCACGTCCGGTGCAGAAAGCTGTTTTAGGCCGGGCCTCCGGGGCGAGTGGCACCTAGTAATACCCACTGCGGAGGTCCAAGGAGGAGAACTAAGAGGACCCCGAGACCAGGTCCAGAGACTCGTCAATGCGGGGCAGTGGGTATGAGTCCTTCTTTGTTACTCCATTTACAGGCCTGTAGTCAGAGCAGAGTCGCCAGCCGCGTATCTTTTTTGGAACCATGACAACTGCTGCTGCCCAGGGGCTGTCAGAAGGCTCGATGATCCCCGCCCGCAGCAGGCTTGTGATGAAGCGGTCACGAGCCTGCTCGTGACCGCTTCATCACAAGCCTGCTGGCAAGCCGGCGGCGTGGGCGGTACTTGATAGGTCGCGCGTCCCCTGTGTCAATCTCGTGCTGTACTAGATGAGTTTGCCCTACCTCGTCCTCACTCCTGGCGAAACTGCCTCGAAACTCGAGCAGCAGCTGCCACAGTTGTTCCTGCTGCTGAGGATGTAAGGCGCCACAGTTCTTGCTCCACACCTCCCTTACCGCAACCAGAGTCCCCTCCTCCTCCTCCTCCAACACAGGTGGGGTTAGGGTTGCGTAGGCCATGGTGGGATCAGATGGGGAAGAGGCACCCTGAGTGGGTTCCTCAGGGAGGCAGGCGATGGGTGACAGGTTGCCAGATACAGTCTCTACCGCACTTGCGGATGGTGTGAGAGGTCTGGGAGGAGGCACAGTAGGGGTGTGGATGGTGGTCATCGTGATAGCAGGCCCCCTTTGAACCTCACTGTGCCTCGTTGCCGGTCCAGCTGGCAGCCTGTGGCCTTCAAAAAGTCCAAACCCAGAATACATCAATCCTGCACTGAAGCTATCCACACCCGGTACAGTACAGTCATTCCCCCCACAGATATAGTCAACAGACATATGCCTTTCATGGGTGCCAGCTCTCCGGTGACTGTGCGCAATCGCACAGCGGTGGGGTCGAACAGAGTCCCGTCCGGGACCATATGTGGCCTCACCAACGTTACTGTTGATCCTGTGTCCACTAATGCAAAACAGGGTACTCCTTCCACAGTGACAGGGACAAAACAAGAATCGCCCTTACCGGTACGTCCCACTGCAACGACAGGCTCCAAGCATGCGCTGTCATCTGCTTCTGGGGGAAGTGGAGCCTGGCTCCCCCGGCTGTGACGTTGGGCTCCTCCATCTGATGTTGAGGCTTGTGAAGACAGGGTTGGAGTTAGGGTCGGGGTCCGCATATCCTCCTCTATGCGGGCCCTGAGCCATTTCCCTGAAACTTGCTTGACTTGGGGCACTCCCTGGCAAAGTGCCCTGGTTGACCACACTCCCAGCAGACCCTGGGCCCAGCCCAGCAGACCCTGGGCCCGGGGCGTGGCCGGTGTGTTTGCTGTACTGACACAGCCCTAATCAATCACTTCAGTCAACCATGCCGGTTTCTCTTCTTCTGAGGGGCTCTGCATTGCAGCCCTCACGGCAGGTAGCCCCTCTCTTTGACAGTTTCCAGCCGCTACACCCCACACATTCTCTCTCTCCACAGCCATCTCCAAGGCTGTCTGCAAAGACTGTGGGTGTTGCAGCTGTACCTGGACACGCAGTTCAGTGGGGAAGATTGCTCTGATGAACTGGTCCCGTGCCAGCTCACTCTGTACTTTGGGTGGCATGTGTACATAAGCCCTTCGCGACAGGCTTTCAATGTCGTTAGCTAATGCCCGCAGCGGCTCCCTAGTTTTTTCTGCAACGATTATTGAGTTCATTACGCAGGAGCTCAGGCTGCAAACACAGTCCAAAACGCCTCTGAAGAGCCCCCACCAGCGCTTGATAACTACGTCTGTCCTCCGGACTCAGCAGGACAGGACAGCGCATCATCTGTGAAGGTGCGTTCACACCGGTCGCGTTGATTTTTTGACGCGCGTCGAGATTACATACAAAGTCTATGCACAGACGCGATGAGACTGGCGCGCCGCGATTTTGCGATTCTGCGGCGCGTTGGACGCGTTATTGCAGTGCGGTGGACGCGTTGGACGCCGCAAAATCGCCAACGCGCGAGTTGAAATTTTTCAACTTCTGCGGCATAATCGCGTGACGCTGTGGCGCGCTAGCCTATCAGCGTTGAGTTGCTCCCCCCGTCATCAGTGCCGTAGCTTCAGCCCGTGCTGAATCACAAACAACAATGGAGGACAAATAAATCCTGTAGCCGTCTGTGTTCACCCAGAGCTCTACGATACCTCATATCAACAGAGACCGGACCAAACTATGTGTATACATGTGTGTGTGTGTAAACCATACGGTACAAACAATGAATAGACGCTGCCGTATTTACGTCTACGTGACGTTATTGAGTGCTGGTGGAGCTGCTACGATGTTAGCATAGCCTAGCACCGCTCCCGGCATCATTACGTAGTTATTTCGGAGTCCCTTTTTGTCGGTTTATTTTCCGTTGAATCACAGCCAAATCTGTTTATTTTGTGTTCCTACAGCTGTAGTAAACAGCGACCGGCGGCTTGCTAGACACAGTGAATACAGCTCGATACAATCCACGGAGCTGCTCTGAACAATAAATCCTGTAGCCGTCTGGGTGAACACAGCTGTTCCTACAGCTGTAGTAAACAGCGACCGGTGGCTTGCTAGACACAGTGAATACAGCTCGATACAATCCACGGAGCTCCTCTGAACAATATTATGAACCAGACATGACGGCGTTTAGTTTCCCCGGATATCTGTGACTTCCACAACACGTAGGAATATAGGTTATTCTTTCCATGGTTAATGGCGGCCAGGTGAACGGCTTCCAGTCGATAAACCACGCCCCCTCTCCGGCGCTCCGCGATTTTGCGGCGTCTGGTCTGAACACGACCGGCGGCGCGTAGACGCGATTTTGCAGTGCGTTGGACGCGATTTTGCAGTGCGTCAAAAAATCAACGCGACCGGTGTGAACGCACCTTGAGGCACAAAGCCAGCTGCAGTGCTTTAGTCTCGATGGACCACCCCCCGGCATCTGATAATATCTCAAATTGGGCCAGGAAAGCTTCCCAGTCAGACCTACCGGAGTATTTGGGTGTTTTCACCATTGAGACTGGTACTGGGTGCCGCCGGGCGCCGCCATCGTTATTTCCATTGTCCGGAGAAATGGCGGAAAACATTGATGAGGGAGCCATACCCGCGTCTCCAGCCATCTTCACCGCAGACTCTCTCAGGCGATCCCTCGCCACACTTGAAGCTCTCGTGAACTCTCTGGCTATGTCCTCCGACCACACGCACGCTCCCTCCTCCATGTCCCTCCTTTCCTTCTTCACCTCCGTCCTGCCGACACCATCCATGACCAAAGCAAGCTAACTGGCTAGCTCCCGACCGAAGCTAGGTAAGCTCACGAACGGATTTGGCGTTACGTCTACGTCCGTCACAAAGTCACTTCTGACACCAGTGTAATGTTTCACTTACAGAGTTGGAGACGGGGTCCTTTCAAGAGGTTTATTCACCACAACCGTCACTCTTATTGCCGGGCAACTCTAGCGAACACTATTCGTCTGTCTACTAACAGTGTGTTTTACACAACAACAACAACTCTCCTTCCGGTTCCGGTCTAA
The DNA here is from genome assembly GCA_028022725.1 of Lycodopsis pacificus. Taxonomy (NCBI): domain Eukaryota; kingdom Metazoa; phylum Chordata; class Actinopteri; order Perciformes; family Zoarcidae; genus Lycodopsis; species Lycodopsis pacificus. The sequence continues at coordinate 1,439,900 of CM051710.1, forward strand.
CACCACAACGACTAGCTGCCGACACAGAACAGCCCACCCACTGTACAGGGTCGCTACAATATATAGAAAGATGAAATATAAGAAACAGTCAAATTAAACTTTCACAGAGATATTAGTTTCCTATTATTTCCTTTATTGCACCTCTTTGATACTGGACACCATTCCCCTCAGAACATGCTTGTTTATTCTCTCTGATATGGCTTCATGAGGAATTTTGTATTGGTCTGTTATGTATGAGCCTACCTTCTGTAATATTTTACGGTTGGCAAAACAAAAAGGCTTAATGTGGAAACAGCTACGAAGAGAGAAATTGAAAACTAAGTAAATTGAAACTATTCTCAAATGAAAGGCACAATAGCTTTTAGTAACAAAACTCATCATCTCTGCCAGGAGTTAATGAGATTGGTCTTGTGTGCAAGAGTGCATCTGTGTGTCTGTCCACCAGTGGCGGGCTGTGTATTTTATAGCTGGGCCTTCACTGCTGTCCTGCAGCTGAAACACCTCATTATGACGCTACGCTTATTCTTTTTTTTCGTGTAAAAATGAAGCTCAACACCTATAAATACACTAACTGCAGAGTGCAGATAACGTTACATGCATCAGAGGGAACAATATACATGATAGACAAATGAACATAGTAACGCTACGATCACTCCGAACACTTTAACTTAAACACTTTAACTTAAACACTTCAAACTTTAACACTTTAACTTAAACACTTTAAATTAAACACTTTGCGCGGAGTGATGTGCACCGACTAAATGTGTCCCCAGAGCAACATTGGACGTAACAATAGTTCCTATCACATATAAAACCAAACAAAAATCCATCTTCATAAAAACAAGTTGTACAAATAATAATATAAGTCCATCCTCCTTTCTTTGTTAATAAAGAGTTTAATCTCACGGTTGTTCAGTACATCCGTGCGGTTCAGTTCCAGTAAGAAGTCCTCCATTCATGGACGCCAGTGAAGACAGTCGAGCCTCCCCAGTTGTATTTCTTGAATATGTTTTAATGTGTTTGAGGCTGAAAATGTCCGCTCGACAGAGGCAGCAGATATTGGGATTGTCACCGCCCAAAACAAAGATGGATGTGTTTTTGGACAGTTCCTTTTAAGAGTGCAACACCAAGCTTCATTAAATCCGTTCTGACATTTTCATAATTTAAAAAATAGAAACATATTGAAATTTACAATAAAATATAAAAATATGGTAAATAAACAAACAAATAAGAGTATATTAAAACGAGTAATAAGTAGATTAATACAATAAATAAAGAGTTCCTCTTTAGAATTCAGCAGGTTTTCAGCAAAGTGTTGCTCAGCTAAAGTCAGATTTGATGTCTCCTTTGTTTCCAAAAGAAAACATTTGACCTCCTGTCAAAGCCACTCATACATGCATGCAGACAGAGGAGCAATGGCAGAAAGAGCAGCAGAACAACATTTGTTACCAGAAGGAGCTGTAGTCATTTGGAACCTTCCATCTACTGAAGATATTTGTACAGTACAGCATAAAGACACTCTGTTTATTGTGTCCTGCATAATGGAATGTCTGTTGGCCATGACACTTCACTTCATCATTTAGCTTCACACCTTCTTCTAGTCTTGTTCTCATCATTGAAGGTAATGCTAATGCTAAGCTGCAGTGTTAGCATTGGTTAGCACGGGACAGAGAATGATGTAACGGCCTTGCACATAATTGAGTGGCACAACATGAATGAATATGCCCTCAATCCTGTCCGATCAAATCTTTTATAAAATAATCCAAAAAGTACGTCAATCCCAAACAAGTAAAAACTAAATAGATATCTGCACTATACAACACATGTAGCACGTAACATGGGCTGTGCTTCATAAACAGAGAGCTACGTGAATGCATGTGCAGGAAATTATTAAACTAAAGGAAAGCCAGCCAGAGGCTTGACCTACTTTACACTGAGAGCTCTGATCGCAACATATACAAACATAGATTCATTATTAATGGCTTATTAATCGCTGTTTGCATAGAAGAGAATGACTTTAGTTTGACCGCATGGCTGAACTCAAAGAGGTCACTTCTCTGTTATCTGGACCAGATCCATCCTGAGACAGACTCCTTGAGACTGTGATACCCGGGAACCACAGATCCTGTTTGTTTAAGTCACATGTATATGCAACCTTCTGCAGCTGAGTGCTGTCTGCCTTTTGTTTAAAGGAATCAATGACCAGCCAACAGCTGAGTGAAGGTGCTCTGGTCCCCTTGAGTAAAGCCGTGAAGCAGATGCATTCATTTTTGATGAAGATGCCCTCAGAGAGCCCTCATGTGTTTCTATGTATGTGTGTGCAATCTTGACTATCCATAATTGATATTATAATAAATATCCTGCTGAGGAAATAACAACAGGGTGCTGACACAAAACACATCTCCTGTTCCTACCCTGTAATTGGAGCCTTATAGGCCGTCATACATATTGTATTAATCATCATAATAATAATAACTATGTATTTAACTGTCTTACATGATGGATTCATGTTGAACTGAGATAGTCTCTATCACCTCATTCCTTTGCTTAGTCAGATACCTCTCAAGAGTTCAAAAGTAATTCATAATGCATTTTTGAATTTGTGCAGAAGTGTCAGGATGAAGGTGTGTGACTGGCTTTAAGTACAGTAAGAGAGAATACATGTTCAGTTGATAAGCAACATGTGCATGTCTGTGGTTTGAATGGAAATGATATGCAGTATAATGCATGTATTATATTTATATATATTTATAGCTCTAGTAGCTTCTCCGTTCTTGGTCAATGCTAAATGGACTGTACTTGTATCTCACTTTTCTAGTCTTCTGACCACTCAAAGCACTTTACCACTACATGTCATCATTCACCCATTCATACACTGATGACAGGAGCTACCATGCAAGGTACCACCTGCCTATCAAGACTGACTCATCATTGCATCACTGCTACTGATAACACATTGTGATCAGAATATATTGTAAGGGCCTGAGGGGCAGGGTAGTGGCTGGAATCTACATTCCAGCCAGAAGGCTCCACCCACTCCTCCAGGAGAGATCAGGTGTGGGAGGAGACACACCTGATCCTGAGGGAGTGATGTTGTTGTTAGGCAGTGGCCCTGTCATCTGCATATTTGAAGAGAGGGTAGTGGTGGATGGACCTTGACAGTCGTTTGTACAAAGGGTGTAGAGAAATGGAGTATGCACCCCTGCGGACCGCCCGTATGAGGGTGGCTGCAGAATTGCCAACCCTTACTACTTGGTCTCTTGCAGAGGAAGTTATGGATCCAGTGGATTAGTGGTGATGGAACTTGGAGGTGCTGTAGTCTGGATTGTGTTAAAGGCGGAGCTAAAATGAGTGAAAAGAAGCCTGGCATTGCTTCCAGGTGTTGTAGCAGACAGTGCAGGAGAAAGGCCACTGCATCTTCTGTGCCTCTTTCTCACTTCCATGCATTTTGGAAGGGGACCATGAATGGTAAAATAAAAGTCGATTTCTTACGTTAATTTTGCCTCTCATCTGAAGAGCTTCTTAGGTTCTAAAGATAACCCTGATGACCTCATCAGGGTTACTTTCTCCATTAAAGCTCCTCCACAGCCACAGAAGACATCATGGACTCTTACAGGTTTGAATAGTGCTAAAAAAACTAAAGCTGGCATTTGAATTCAGTGGAGTGTCCCTTTAATAGGATATATAGCAGCTCTTATGTCTCTGTACAACTACAGTAAGTCAAAGGTGAATTTACTGCGACTCTATCTGTCTAAACACTCTGACACCAGTTCAGCGGCAGCTGATCAGTCACACGCTGCCGCTGCAAACACTGATCAGATTTCAGCTGCACGCTTTTAATCACGGCAAACTGTCAGCTGTGTTATTTTTGACAGGGACAGTTATGTCTGTCGTGCCCTCCGTCTCTCTTCTGTGTGTCTTTGATCCAACACTTCGGCACATTAGTGAGTAATGTGAGCTGATGCCAGGAATAACACTACAGCCACTGTAATGCTGTGGAGAAGGTCAGGAGAGGAAGAGGACGCAACACAGTAATGTCACCAAACACAATATGAACAGCCCCAGACTGGGAGTCATGTTTACTTACTGACATATCAGCCATTTCAGGCTTACATCTCTGTCAATGGCTTTAGTCACATGCCAAGTTATTGTGGTCATGTAATGTTAGGAAGCATCCTCCAGAGGGCGCAATTCACCAACTGAAGTCTGATTAGAAGGAGAAGAGACTTGGATCAGTGGGGGTGAATTAGAAAGGCTCAGATTTGAGAGCAAATCTTTCACTTTGAATTAAATTCATAGGAAATGATAAACAGAAGATTCTTCCAATTTCATAATTTCCCTTTTCTGGTGGCAGCTGAGAGTCAAGATTCTGGAAAGAAACGTAGAAGAAAAAGTGACAACACCTAAAATAGACGCAATTAAAGCAGGAACAAAAAGCAACACCAACATTTTACTTTGACCTTAATGCATTTACATGAAGAGCTGAAATAAGTTTAATTCAATGTGTCTGTACTTTCAGACCTCACAGTAATCTGTTGATGTGCCTGTAGCTCCACTAGAGGGTGTGTGTGCCTGTAGCTCCACCAGAGGGTGTGTGTGCCGCTTGAATTGCAGGGAACAGGACATTGTAATCAGACCATTCTTTGGTTTTCATCCCAACCAAACTTAGCATCTCATTTCTATCTGCAGACCATTACACATAATGTGTTTGTACTGCCGGATCTGTCTTACCTGATCCACAAGAGAGCAGCTTCAAAAGGCCTGAGTCATTGTACGGTGTCCTCTCCATCCTGATCATCAACTCACGAGTGGTGGTGGTGGTGATTAACCTTTGATGAAGAAGTAGAATCTTGATGGCTGAATGTACTTTTGTATATTCATTATGTTTTATGTCTCTAATGTTCTGATGTTCTGAGTGTGTTCCACTGTACCTGGCTGCTTGTTTAAAGATTAATGAGCATTTTTGTAAAATCTGGCTCTTCTGTCTTATAGCAGAGAATGCAATATTAAAATCATATTCATATATGCACTGCTACACAGCTGCTCATTCATATTTAGTCCAAGCATGTATGTACATTTTTAACGACGATGAAATCGTGAAGGTCTCAGTGGACAGAAGGTCTCAGTGGACAGAAGGTCTGCGGCCACGCCCGTCTTTGTCATCTCCACATCAGCCCTCCTCCGGCCCCTTCGACTCCAGCGGTATTTCCCTCTCCATCTTTCCCCTCTGCCCCGTTGCCCTGACAACAGACAGACACCTAGGCAAGGGTTCCCTTGGAGACCAGACCGATGAGGGACCCCCCTGTCTGGACTGACAGCCTGTGTTGCAGCACAACATGTGAACGTGAAATCTGATTTAGATGATAAATAACTGGAGACTGTCTTCTCTTATTGTTCTTGATTGTTCCAGTTCAGAGCTCTTGGAGAATGCAGTGCAGCTTTGGCCCAAGGTCCAAAGATATCTTTTCGCTTTGTGATTATGGATCATGTGTGTGAGTGCAGTAACACTTGACTGTATGGCAGATTGTGGATTTGGATTATAGGACATTAAGGGTGGAGGGCAGTGTTAGCTTCTTAGGGGCCGGTTGTTATTTATTTGCGGTAACTAGCTTGTTACGTTATGTTGTTACTTCATAATTTGAACACAAACCATAATTTTTTTAACCTTAACCAAGCAGCTTTGTTGCTTACATTTATTTTACAACGTTATGAATCATATTTATGAATTTTACATTCGGTTCACAAACTTACAGCCAACATCTTTTCTGGTGACTGGGTCACTTACAAAGTCACTCAAAAGAGAACTCTCTCTTTTGGAAGCCATCGGCTCTAAATCGTCTCTGTATTACATGAAGCACAGCATGGATGAAACAGCTGCTTATCACCGCCTCTTATTCCAGGTGCTGCTCTGCAGTCTACCCCCGACGGGTACATCATTATTAGACCAAAGGGATTTGGAAAGGGTGGCGGTGCTTTCAGAGAACACCTTCTTTTCTGTTCATTTCCTCTTCGCCTCTTCCTTCTCTTCTGCCTCCTTCATTTCTTATTGCCACTCTCCTCCTTTCGTCTCTCCTTTCCTTGCTTTGTCCTGTTATCTTGCTGTTCTCCCTCTACATTCACTGCTTTCCTCATCCTCCTCAAACAACATCAGGCCTGTTTGATCCCAACCAGCAGCTACCAGTGGGCCATCAAAAGCATCTCTACGGTTGCTATGGTTATTCACTTAGATACAATTACTATAGCAACGCTGTTTCTGGGGGCCTGGGAGGAAGTGGCTCAGCAGGAGTCCAGGTGGAAACACGTGAAACACACAGAACAGTGTTAGTTGGTGTACCACTGAGGACGTTCCATGCAGTCTTTCCTCTGCTCTAAACTCAATCATATATATTGCTGGATACAGTCAGTGAGAGCAGGTTTGGTTTTGTCTATGTACTGCACGTGGAAGATGGTACCAAACATGGAAACTTTACTGTGATGACGAAACTCCATTTCTAACCATGGCGTGCACAGGATGGGGGGCTTGAAAGATGTGTCTGCCTCTTCACACAGAAAGTATTTATAGAAACTAACTGTTTGCCCTGAACGGAAACTTTGACCCAGGATATTCAAGGTTTACCCAATGGGTAATATAACAGATCTTCCTGATTGTAGTTAGCTACACAGAGAACAACACAGAGAACACTACGAGCAGACTTTGAACCAGCTCAGATTGACCCAGATTTGACTTTGCTCTCATTTGCATCCCTTTTAATCAAAGCCATTAAATATGAATTACAGACACAGATATCCTCATCATCACCGTCTTCTTTATGTTCTCTGAGAAGTATCAATAGATGTCCGATCTGTCCCTGCGTCATCAGTCACAGAGTGGTTCAGATGTTACATGGTCACGCTATGGATCAGCCCGTTCGCCCGATCAATCCCTCATCATCGCTTCTTTTAGCCACCATCCTCTCCAGCTCATCAGCAGCTGCCAATAGCCTCATTAGAGCCTGCAGCTGATCAGGTCTCATTCACTTACAGTGTGTGTGGGTGTGTTGGTGCAACTTATGCTCATACAAAAGTTCGTATTTTCTACGAACGTCAAGCAGCATGAGCGATTGTACGCCTGTGCACGCCCGTGTGGTGCAGAACCTGCTCAGGCAACCAAACTACCTGGTTGGCATTAGGAAAAGATTTTGGTTTGGGTTCAAGGTTTCTGACGTATTATTTCATGTGGTTTTATGAGGAGAACGAAGTGACATTTTACGATAACGATTTTAACTCAAAATAATGGAGCTTTTTGAGATTGTAACATTGATCGTGTCTCTACTCAAATAAGTTGAAATAAGATTCGTTGTTATTTACCTTTATACGTGAATTCTACATGCACTTGATAGAATAAGATTCGTCGGTAATAACGTAATACGTGAATTTCAAACAGGTTTTTCTAAGTGTTTTTGACCTAAGAATAAAAGAAACGTCATACAGGTTTTTCTAAGTGTTTTTGACCTAAGGATAAAAGAAACGTCAAAGGTTTTGTGAAGTTTTCCTAAGGCATAAAGAACCTCAACTTTGCAGTGACGATTGCATTGTACTAAGATAGCGTCGACGTCCACACCAGAAGAACATGGGTGGCAAAAATTGAATTAATGCGGCAGAAACACGGAGAGTCATGTTTTAAATGTCTTCCATACTGGTAGTCAATTTCCTGCATTTCTGCATTTTACTATGAAACTGTCTTACACTGTGTTTTAATGAATGTTCTTAATTGTTTTTAAATCTCCTTTTCTTTTGACTTATGTTTTGATGCTTTTAATGGTTTTATGTGAAGCACTTTGAATTACCTTGTTGTTGAAATGTGCTATACAATAAACTTGCCTTGCCTTGCCTTCAAATAATTACAGAGGTATGGAAGTTATGTAACAAAAAACCCCTGTGTCGTTTGCTCCACCTGTCCACCCTGACTTCCTCTCTACAGATTATTTCACTAGCTTAGGCCCCCACCTCGGCCGGAGCGAGCCTTCGTCGGTTGTTTGGAGTGTTGAGGAATGGTTGATGGAGATTTGGCCTGATGCGGTTTGGGGGAGGCTTAGCTGAGGATCCACTGCGGCTCCCGGGCCTTACAGACCCCCAAAATAAGCCTGTGCGCTGGTCGGCAAGATCGAGTGAGGATTTGTGGGATTAAAGACGGCGTTGGATATGGCCGAATCGATGTTGGACGGGTGTCTGCAGGAGGGCCGAACTCCTGGAATGGGAAACGAGAAAGCCATGGCATTGCGGTGGCCCGGACGTGAGCTGCCTCGAGGACGCGCCCTTGGCGGACGTGTGTCGCAGCGTCATTTGATGATTGGGTAACCGACTGCTAGGTTGGCCGGAGTTTAAGGGATGGACTTGCTGGGCCATCCGCGGCCCCACAGACGGCTGTGGCTACTATTGGTCCGATTTCATAGCATGATGGGAAACGACTTGGCATCTGCTTGCAAGATCCGAGGCTGGTCTACGGCAAACGTCGTCCGTCGTGGAAAACCCCCCAAAAGATAGCAGAGGGAGCGGCATCATTGTTGGCCAATTGTGTGGGTCCATCGCTGGAAGTGGGCGGGGTGGGGGCGCTGGCATCCCGGTGCCCAGTGGTTGCGTTGTTGCGTTCCGTGGCCGCGTTGTTGCGCTTAGAGAGGGGGACAGCTTAGAGAGGGGGACAGAGGCAAGAAGACCTGGCAACCCAGTGCCAGGAATCTGCATAGTGGGAAGAGTATGCGTAGTAGGAAAAGCAGGATAGGGGAGGGGGACAGAGGAGAGGGAACCTGGCAACCTGGTGCCAGGAATCTGCATAGTGGGAAGAGCATGCGTCGTAGGAAAAGCGGGATAGGGGAGGGGGACAGGGGAGACGGAACCTGGCAACCCGGTGCCTGGGTACGGGCAGAAGAAAGGTGGTGTAAGAGAATGGTGAAGGGACAGCTTAGAGGGGGGGACAGTTTAGAAAGGGGGACGGAGGAAAGAAGACCTGGCAACCCGGTGCCTAGGTACGGCAGAAGAAAGGTGGTGTAAGAGAACAGTAAAAGGACAGTTTAGAGGGGGGGACAGCTTAGAAAGGGGGACGGAGGAAAGAAGACCTGGCAACCCGGTGCCTAGGTACGGGCAGAAGAAAGGTGGTGTAAGAGAACCGTGAAGGGACAGCTTAGAGGGGGGGACAGCTTAGAAAGGGGGACAGAGGAAAGAAGACCTGGCAACCCGGAACTCCTTTCTCTTTCTTTTCTTCTCTCTTCTTTTCCTTCTTCCTTTTTTCTCTTCTTTCTCTCTTTTTCTTCTCTTTTCTTCTCTTTCGTCTTTTATTCTTCTGACGGCTTAGAAAGGGGGACAGAGGAAAGAAGACCTGGCAACCCGGAACTTTGTGGGTTGGGGGGCGGAGCCTCGGGGTGCGTGGTGGCATCACGGTCGTTGGCGTCACGTTTGTGGTTTTTTTTGTTGTTGTTTTTTCCCTAACGTGACTTTGGGAAAGGTGTGAGGAGTTGGCAAGGTTTGCTTTGTTGCATCGATGCTCTTAGCAGACTGTGGTCGAGTTGGAGATCAGCTGGTGCGTCTTCGATCAGCTGGTGCGCTATGATGGGGGGCCTCGCTGGAGCGTGGACGGGTGGGGGCGTCTTTGAGCGCTGCGTGCCGGGCAGCCAGAGTCGACGGAGGCTCTGGAGCGAGCGAAGAAGGAGAGAGCTGGATTTACGTTTCCGTTGTCTACGTCTGGAGGTAGCGGGTCTCCCTCTGCCACCGAGATGTGAGTTAAAGGAGGACGGCCGTGTGTCCGACTCTTCGTATTGTCGGATTCTGGCGGGTGGATGCAGCTGGTCGGCGAGGTGGAGATCGCGGGTTTGGCTGCCCGGACCCTCTCGATGGCGGTTGGCGGCGTCCTCTACGTGGTGTTCCGGTTGCGAGTGCAGAAAATGCGAGTGTGCCGAGGCTTAGAGTGGGTAGGTAGTTATAGGAGTGTGGCCGGAAGTGGGCGAGTGGCTTAGGTGTGGTCCTGCTCCTGAAATTCAGCTAAGTTTTATCTCCAATTATTGCTCTTTATACTACGTCTCCTGTCTTGACTCACGATTACGAAAATGACATACAAATTGATTGTGTGAGTTATGCTGGTTAAAGTGCAACAGTGTATGAGGAAGATGTTTGGTTGGTGATGTATAAAACTACAGTGTTGTACATACAGTTCAAATGACTACCTTGTTGAGTTTTGTGTAGACTTGTGCCAAACAACTGTAACATTTGTGGAACTAGAAGTAAAACTTGGTAAATCAGAGTTAGAACAGATTCAGATGTTTTGTATGTGAATGACATTGTGTTCATGTTTCATTATTCTTTAACATTATTCTTTAACAACTTTTAACAAAGTTTCACGAATCAACATGAAAATATATTGTAAATCTGTGACGTTATCACAATGTAAAGTGTGGGCAGAGACCAGCGATAGAGACACCACTGATTCAGTAGTAGAGCCAGCTGAGTGCTTGACTGTAGATCGATTGTTGAGGCATTGAAGAGTTGTTGTGGAGCACATTTCTGTAGTTACACTGGCTCATAATCCTGGATGCAGTGGAAGGAAAGTAAACCAAAGTTTACGCAATTTTGTACAGAAGTTGTTAATCTGTATTATATGCTGGTCGTGCCTGCCCACCTGATACGTGTGTACAGACCGTTGTGGTTTTTTCTTCACCGTCCTTTTCTTTACCGATAATGTCCCTCCATTTCATTTTCCTCCTCATTCACCCCTCTTTTGATATGCCCCGCCCTCATAAAATATTCAGAGAGCCTGGCGCTTGGCCAGATGCCCCCCCCCCCCTCTGCCAGGCAGCTGACAGGGCACGTGGCTCACTGAGGGGTACAAAGGGCGGGGACACAAAGAGCAGGTTGGGCTTTGAAATGCAGAACAGGGAGATCTTCATGATGTTTGGCTGCTTTAATGAACCCATGTTTTGGAGTCACCGATACAACGAGGAGGTTTCCACATCCTATCCTTCAACAAGGAACCTGATGGGTGTGGACTATAAAACTGAGCCATAAACATTTTCTTAAGTGCCACTCCTTCACATAGAAAATGAATTAACTATATATACAATGGTTAATTTCCCTAAATCCTTGATAACATGCAGAGTCAGGGCTGAACTGACCCTGGGGTACAAACATCTCATGCGCTCCAACTTCATCCTGCCACCAGCATTACAAGGCAAGGCAAGTGTATTTGTATAGCACATTTCAACAACAAGGTAATTCAAAGTGCTTCACATACAATCATTAAAAGCATCAAAACATAATGCAAAAGAAAAGGAGATTTAAAAACAATTAAGAACATTCATTAAAACATTAAAAACAGTCATTAAAACACTACAAAGCGGTGTAAGAAATAAAATACAGTAGTAGTAAAATGCAGAAATTGATTAATATCCTTGAATGTGGTTCAATTAAAGGCAGCAGCAAACAGAAAAGTCTTCAGTCTTGATTTAAAGGAGCTGAGGGTCTTAGCAGACCTGCAGCTTTCTGGACTTTGTTCCAGATATGTGGAGCAGAAAACCTGAACGCTGCTTCTCCATGTTTAGTTCTGACTCTGGGAACAGGAAGTAGACCGGTCCCAGATGACCTGAGGGGTCGGGATGGTTCATAAGGTAGCAGCAGATCAGAGATGTATTTTGGCCCTAAACCATTCAGTGCTTTATAAACCAACAGCAGGATTTTAAAGTCAATTCTTTGCTGGACAGGAAGCCAGTGCAAAGACATTAGAACTGGAGTGATGTGATCCACCCTCCTGGTCTTAGTGAGGACTCGAGCTGCAGCATTCTGACTGACTTGTTACAGAGACCTGTAAACACACCGTTACAGTAGTCCAGTCTGCTGAAGATAAATGCATGGACAGGTTTTTCCGAATCTTATTATATTATAGTCCCCTGGTGACATAGTTATGTAGACTTGTGTGTCGTCTGCATAATTATGATAGTGCATTTTATACCTGGGCCTTCACTGCTGTCCTGCAGCTGAAACACCTCATTATGACGCCACAGCTACGGTTAATATTTGGTTTGTGTAAAAATGAAGCTCAACACCTATAAATACACTAACTGCAGAGTGCAGACACATGAATACGCCGAGAGTGCGTCTCCTCTCTGCTCTGACTGCTGCGCGAGGCTGCTGTAAGAGTACCCGCCTGTGAGTGCTGTGGGGCGGCAGCACCCGCTGCTCGTTCACGACAGTGCAGAACGTACGTGCTTTAACGTCACAGTCAAAACACCAGAAAAGTCTCCAACACCAGAACAAGTCGCTAGATGTCACTAGTAGCTTTTGACAAAAAAAGTCACCATGAGGGTTTGAAAAGTCGCCAGATTTAGCGAGAAAGTCTGCAACACTGTTGGCAACACTGGCACCGGCTAAATATGTCCCCAGAGCAACATTGGACGTAACAATGGTTCCTATCACATATAAAACCAAACAAAAATCCATATTCATAAAAACAAGTTGTACAAATAATAATGTATAAACAAGTATATTAAAGCTACTGCAGATGTAAAAACAAAAGCAGTTCACTTACCAAAGGTGCTGTTCACTATTTGGCGGGCCGTGCATTTTATACCTGGGCCTGCACTCGTAAAAATGAAGCTCAAGACCTACAAATACACTATGAGTGCAGATGCATGAATACCCGCATGACGGGATGTGGCGGCATTAACGATCAATGCATATCGTCAAAATCAATTCAGCTAAAACACGCATTCCGCCATACACTCAAGAGCACGAGCCATTCAAATATTATTCATATCAGAGGGAACAATATTACCCATATCATGAAAACGACACCATAGACAAATGAACACAGTAGTAACTCTCCTATCACTCCCTCCAGGAAATACACGACTCCTTAGTTCTTGTTACTGACGGATTTATTCGTCTATCAACACCGAGAGGGAAAATGAGTCCACTTGAAAACACACATCTTCAAAGTAGATCACTTAAAAACTTAACTTTAACTTTAACACTTTGCGCGGAGTATATAGACCGCTGCCGCTTCGCGCGTCTTCTTGTTGCTGTGCACCTACTAAATGTGTCCCCAGCGCAACATAGGACGTAACAATAGTTCCTATCACATATAAAACCAAACGAAAATCCATATTTATAGAAACAAGTTCCACAAATAATAATATATAATACAAACAAGCATATTAAATAATGACATAAATAATATTTATGGCAGTTAAAGCTACTGCAGTTAACTTACCAAAGCTGCTGTTCACTATTTAAAGACAAAGTCCATCCTCCTTTCTTTGTTAATAAAGAGTTTAATCTCACGGTTGTTCAGTACATCCGTGTGTTTTAGTTCCAGGAAGAAGTCCTTCTCGATTCATGGACGCCAGTGAAGACAGTCGAGCCTCCCCAGTTGTATTTCCTGAATACGTTTTAATGCGTTTGAGGGCTGAAAATGTCCGCTCGACAGAGGCAGCAGATATTGGGATTGTCACTGCCCAACATGTCAGGCTAGCCCACTGACCAATCACGTACTTGTAGGCCGGCTAGCAGGCTCTGACACGTCAAAGAATACGCAAAACATGTCAAACTAAAGATCTGATTGGTTGAACACTAGACAATCAACAATATTGTCCCCATTCACTTAAAGTGCACATGGATGCACTTGTGAATCTGCAGGCCTCTGCCTCTGTTCTACCTAGAGACACAGAGGTGAGATCTGATTGGATAAAAGCTCTACTTAAAACAAGCTGCACTGGAAGCAGAGCAACTGAGGAACACAGGAGCTGTGCATTGAGAACATAAGATAATGGGAAAAATTATTAAATTATAAAATAGCTATAACTTTGTGATTCTGTCAGGGCCAGCAGAGAAGGCCTTGCTGGCCCTGACAGCCCACCACTGTGATAACACACTTTGTTGTTTTTCATAACCTGAGCTAGTGGAAGCATGTAGATGTTGAACAGAAGAGGCCCCAGTATTGAACCTTGGGGAACACCACATGTAATTTTAGTCAGCTCTGATGTGTAATCAGCTACAGACACAAAGTATTCTCGGCCCTTCAAGTAGGTTTCCAACCAGTTAAGTGCTGTGCCAGAGAGTCCCACCCAGATTTTTTGTCTTTCTAGTAGTATGTCATGGTCGACCGTGTCGAATGCAGCACTGAGATCCAGTAATACTAAGACTGAACTTCTGCCATTGTCTGTGTTTACGTGGATGTCGTTGAAAACCTTAACAAGAGCAGTTTCAATACTGTGGTGCTGTCGAAGGCCTGACTGGAAAACATCAAAACAGTTATTTACTGACAAGAAGTTGTTCAGCTGTTGAAAAAATGCTTTTTAAATAATTTTAATTAAAAATGAGATTGATATTAGCCTATCATTGTTGCGGAGTCTAAATTAGCCTTCTTTAGGAGCGGTTTAATAACTGCAGTTTTTAGGGCTTGTGGGAAGTTCCTCCTATGCACTCTGTTGCCAGCAGAGTGGGTCATCCTTCAACCACAAGGTTGATGGTTTGATCCCCGGCAGACTGTGTGCATGTCAAAGTGTCCTTGAGTGAGACACTGAACCCCACAAGCTCCTCGCAGCAGCCCACTGCTCCTAATGCTGTGGACGGGTTAAAGGCAGAGGTCAGATTTGATGTATGTATGAGACGATTGTGATAAAGTTTAAGTTGTAATGTTCAGTTTGTTTGTTGGAGAGGTGTTGATTACAAGGTATGGTCATTCTGGAGGATGTAGTTTATGGTGCTCTGATGTTGATAGGTTTTCATTGTAGTGAGTACCCTGGACCCACAAGGGGTCATTTGAGTGGTTCGTCAATACAGTTAGTAGTTTTTGACAAATTGTAATTGTAATCTCGTGTTTGATGATGTATGGATGTAATTTGTTACGGTCGGTTATTCTGGACCCATGCTCAGACACCAGGACAACAGGGTAGGTGAATAAAAAGGTTTTATTTAGTTGTTCGTGGAGCCGGTGGAACATGCAGGTAGGAAGGTGAGGCGGTGTGAGTGGCGGCAGCTGGGCGGCAACGTGGCACAGGAATCTTGAAGCACAAGAAAAACACAAGTTAGTTGCAGATCGAGAAAACGAAGCGAACTAACCCTTGAGACGAGGTAAAAGCTCAGAGGGGCCGAGGCTGTTGCTACCACTGAGCTGACGAAACAATCTGGCGATGAGACTGAAGGAAGCCGGGGTACTTGAGCTGTCTGGGATGATGGTCTGATTGTTGGCAGGTGTGGAGATGAGTCCAGGTGCCGGATGATCGAAGCCGTGCCCATGCCACACACACAGAGGGGAGACACCGAGACGAGCTGAGGTCACAGCGGAGCCGTGACAATAATTATTGGTATATTTATGTATGGTGAATTCATTTAATAATTGACAAAAAAACAATCCCAAATCTGAAAACTTTATTTACAAAGTGTTATACAAACCTGTATTGGCACTAGACTTGGTATTAGACTTGCAGAATATGAGTGTGAGACAGACCTGCTGAGACTGGGCTGTGTCAAACCCTCTATGGTTTGAGGCCCCGGGGCATTTGCCCCACTTGCCCTTTTGGTAATCCACACTTGTGCATAATCATGGTCTTTCCTGAAAACTAATCTCCCAGTTCAATGTTGAAGAATACTCCAAGTGTTACTGAAGGAGAGGAGCAGAAGCTGAGGCACAGTGAGAAGTTCATTTGGGCTTTTTCTTTCATTTCTTCTTTTAAAATGTTGTGTTTTTTTAATCATTTTGTTTTTATTGTAAATCTGTATTTTGACTATAACGTCTCTGTCTCTGTCTTCCCTGCATGTCGGTGCATATTTGTCTCTAGCGCTTGCTGAAGTGTGACAGACGATAGTAACAATAGCGCCCCTCAAAGTTCCTCCTTAGAACTCTGAGCCGTGTGCTGCTAAATCACTCTGATTGCACTGTTTGTGTGGGTGTGTGTGTGTGTGTGGGGGGGGGCTCTGTGGAATGCAGAGTTCCTTTTGTCTTGGTGTGTATGTGTGTGTTCTATCTTAATGGAAGTGGTGTCAGGCCAGGTCAATGTCACTGAGGCCTCTCTGTGTGTGTGTGTGTGTGTGTGTGTGTGTGTGTGTGTGTGTGTGTGTGTGTGTGTGTGTGTGTGTGTGTGTGTGTGTGTGTGTGTGTGTGTGTGTGTGTGTGTGTGTGTGTGTGAATGAGAGTGTTAGTGTGTCCTGAGTTGGTATGCGAAACTGAATAGTCTTTTTCTTCTGCGGGTCATAAAGTGAAGAATCTGGGTTTCCTCTTTGTGTTTTCATTTAATAGGAGTAGAACAGAGAATCCCCTTGTTTTGGCTTCAGTACAGAGTTCACAGACATACACACACACCTACACACACACACTCGCGTATGCTCCAGTTGACGTGCGTTTACTTGGTTAAGCTGGGTCTCAGCATCGTTCCAGATCATTAGTCAATGAGTGTGTGTATGTAACTCCTTAGTGATCATTATTGCTCGCAAAACAACACACCAAATCTTAACACACTGACAAACATCAGACATGAACAGCTCACAGTCCTACATATAAAAGCACAGATGCTATGATGCACAGCATCTGTTTGCAGATGCAGGTGTGTTGCAGGGGGGATTGAATCATAAACTAAATAAGAAGTGGACGTAGTCACGGGGACGGCACCCATGGCTTTGTGGACTACAGTTTAGAATCCTCTATATTTATGCATTTTGGCCGTCGCCATTTCGGTTTTTATTTACATGAGAGGTTGGAGCCAAGTACAACTGAGTCCTGAATAAGACACTTTTAGCCGACCAGTCGATTGTAGGGCTGCAATAACCATTATTTGCTGAACTTTATAGTGGAACATAGTCATTATGTTCCCAGATTCCAAAGTGACGACTTCAGAGTGTTTGTTTTTCTGACCAACAGTGTTAAACACAAAGACATTACATTCACAATGATGTAAAAAAGCAGCATTCTTCTGAATGTTAGACATTTTCCTGAATAAATGACGATGATCATGGTTATCATGGTGGGACTTGAACTCGTGACTCACACACTCACACACTCCAGGAGCCGTTAGAGCAGCTGACAGGAGCAGGTGTTAACATGTGTGTGTGTGTGTGTGTGACGCTAGTGTAAGGCAGACAGAGATGGAATGTGGGGGTCTTGAGTGCCAAAACAAAGGATAAGAACTATCTGGACAAAAATGAAATGGTTTCATGAACGAGAAACACAAATGTGTTCATCACAATATTCACATACTCTGTCTCATTATTTAACCAATAGTTTTCATCACATCGTCACGCGTTTCATCACCATTAAAGAGATGCTGCCTCAACCTGCTGTAACTGGGAGCCCATAGCCAGGGGCCATCATTAAGATACAGCCAATCAAAGGAACTCATAAAGCTGCCTCTGTGTGTGTGTGTGTGTGTGTGTGTGTGTGTGTGTGTGTGTGTGTGTGCGTGCGTGCGTGCGTGCGTGCGTGCGTGCGTGCGTGTGTGTGGGAGGGGTACAGATGGATTTAAGACCTGGCTTCCTTCAGACAACAAAGACTGACAGGCCGCTGTGGGTTTGCTGTGTGTGTCTGGGTGTGTATCCTCACTGGGTGGACGGTTATTGACTGGATCTGTAGAGGAGGAACCCAAACACACTGGCTTCTGTTTCATATCTGAGTAGGGAGACACGGAGAACGAGGCTCTGCTTTTGAAGCTTCTTCACCTCATATCTCTGTAGTCCTTTAAATCCAATTACATGCTATTCACACTTATTAGCAATAACTGCATTTTCCTGCACTGTTTGACACCAAATCTCGTGAACAAATTCACTATCTGCTTGTTCAAGCAATCATTTTTATAATGCATGCATCATGTAGCTTCAAACTGAGTTTATGGTTTCATTTTTTGTGGATGCACCATTGCACATTGTATGATTGAGGTAAACAGCAGATAATGCAAATATGCAAAATCCTTGCGAACGGGCTGCAACTGGAGATGTGCTGGTATCTGATGCAACTTTATTAGACTTGTAAAACACACTGAATAACAGTATCAATAGGAGCAGGTTGGTGGAGTTGACTTGTGTTTCCTTTCATTTAGCTCATATGCATCTGTATCGCTTCATTAAGATATTATTCCAGCTCAGCTTTGTTCTCCTCACAGTTGTGTCTTCATGCACATTTGATTGTTTTGGTGTTGGTTTTTATTTACTACTGTTATTTGTGAATGCCCTCATGACAATGAGATCGATATTTGATCAGTTTTTTGATTCATGTATCATCACTCAGTTCTTTCAGTAATGTGATACCTTCCTGCTCTGGTTTTTAATGCTTGTTAAAAGGAATGATTCCAAAATATGCAAGAAAACTAGAAGCTGCTCAAACACACACGTGGCTGTATGTGTGTGTGTGTGTGTGTGTGTGTGTGTGTTCATGCGCGTGTGGTGTCTATTTTGGTTCGCCAGTGAGGTTTCCAGATAAACACTGGCGGCAGCTGCTGCCATGGCAACACCATTGTGCTCCCTCCCCTCCTTCTTCTCTCCTCCCCCTGGCCGACCACTCCCCCCCCCCGCCCTCCCCATCTCCTCTGCCTGGCTCGGCGCTCTACAACAGCCAGAGAGTGAGGACCAGAGAGGATAGAGGTCGGCTTGCTTCGTTTCACTGAGGAGTGGGAGAGAGACGAGATGAGTGGATATAGAGCAGAAGCAAAAGAGGAGGAAATAAACAGAGAGAAAAGTGGTTGTTTGGGGGAGAGAATGAGTGAGGACAACCACTCCCACTACAGGCTGGACCCCAGCGATCGCCTCAATGGGCTGGGACAGAGGAGAAAGAGACCCAAGAAGGTAAATCAATAGATGGAGAGCCACATGGTTCAGAGAGTATGAGGAGTGTGAGGGAGCTGGATCTGGAGGGGGGGGAGAGCAGCAGCAGCTGGGGTTAGTGGAGGTGCAGAACAGTGGAGGATGTGAGGGAGTGTTTGGGATTTCTTCTTCTGGCCAGAGGTGTTTTTATGGTGTCAGGTAGTGGTCATCAGATTAAGCTTATTCCTGCTAATGCTGATTTTTATTTCCATCTCCATCTCCACTTCCACTTCCACCTCCACCCGTGGAGTAAATATATTTCCCAGAGGGAGTTCTGCTCTCCATCTCTGCTGATTCAACCTTTCTCCCTTGATGAATCACTCCACTGCGCCCTCATACCTCTCCCCCCCCCCCCTATTTTATTCTCCTTCTCCCGGTGTGTTGTTGTTGTTGTTGTTGTTGTGAACACCTCTGGGTGGGGAGTAGTAGTAGGCTCTTGCATGCTGACAGGGTGGGTCCCGGCTCTGCTCACTCTTTGTGTGCCTGTTGTGGACGGCGTCACGCTCAGATATCAGCTCTCAGGAGATTCTTCTTCTCTTGTTCTTCAGCCCCATCAGAGGAAGTCTTTGAGACAGATTAATGTGTTGTCTGTTGTTTTATGCATGCATGCAGAAATGTGTCAGTTTTCAATAAAGCCACACATGTTGTGCTCATAAAGAAATGGAATATTATGACCTGAAATTATCTGTACGTACAATTCAATACAATAATTACAATAATATTTGTTATATTATTACAATATATTTAATTATATTTAATGATTATAATGTTTAGGGCTATGAATTGTTTTGTTTACAAAATGTCAGCAATATGTAAATGATATCCTGGATATCCCAGTCTCCCTGAGCCTAAGGTGATGTCTTCAAATGTCTTTTTTGTTTGACAAACAGTCAAAGATATTAGTATCAAAAAAGATTTAGTGACTTGAATAAGTAAAGTATCGGAATTGCAGCTAAGAAGTGCCGAAATATCTTTGGGGCTATTTAGAAAGTGTCGCCCTTACTGTACATACTGTGTTTTGTCCACTAGAGGGCAACTGTAAAATATGAGCCAATGAAGATCTTGATCACAATAACTTAAAAATAACAAATTCAGTGACTCTTGACATTTTTTTGTATATATTACGAGTGAAGTGTCATTTCACTTCACTGGTTTTCAGATCAGCAGTTCACTAAACTGACAGAAAGAGAAGAAGAAATGCTTTAAGCTATTTGTTCTTTACTTTTCTACAACAAAACTAAACAACTAAATGCTTTTTTCCTGTCTTCTGATCCGCCACCTCGATGGTTACCTTGGTTACGCTGAGGAAGCTAAAAGCACTATTATGGTTTGGGAGAGATTCGTTGACGTTGTTTGTCCATCCCTCCATCTTTCAGCTAAAGGGCAATAGGTTTCACAGAAGGAACAAACAATTGGCTTCTTGATGTTGCTGCAACCCTGATATACTTGGTCATGTCTGTGAATGCGAATCATCATTCGTCAGCGTTTCTGTGTCTATATTGCTGTGTGTGCTGTTTTTTGTCTCACCGTCAGACTCTGTGTTTCTCCCTCTGTTCTCTTGTATTTGACTGCCCAGTCTTTCCCCTCAGGCTAGAGGGACACAAAAAGACAAAATCCAACCTTATGGCAGAGGGGTACTTTGTGTTTGCTGGTTCGAGGGAATCAAGGCTTCCAGAAGGAGACTGGCTCTTCTTTAGGCAACAATAGTGACGTAGGGATGTGCATACACCTGTTATGTCACGGCTCATTGGTTATGTCAGTCTTAATAGTAATGCTTCTGGAAGGTTGACTTTGCAGAGCTTTGCTCCCATTGGTTAGAAAGTGTGTGAGAATCTTAAAATCACAGAAAGGTCTTTTTGGCGACCAACAATTGCACCACCACAATAAACCGTAATTAGTTCACTCTGATGAACGCCAAACATCCTTTTTAATTGACCCACAGAATAATGACTACTTAGCCCTAAAGACGAGGACAAAATAATAGAAAACAAAACAGCAATTAGCACGTAGCCACGCCTCCATTCACAGACAGAACGCCTCCTGCCTCAGGGCGTGTCTGCTTCGTTAATGCCAGAAACAAGTGCATCAAATAACAAAGAAATGACAGAGGATATGCTAACCTGTTTGTGAAGCCAACATGTCACTAACACTGGGTAATATTGAAAATAAGAATAAGAATACACATACAAATTCCCCTGAAATATTTTTGAAATGTTTTTACAGTAAAAAGCATCCAATCAGCAAGCTTAGACTTCTCTTGCTTTGTTGCTATCAGGGTGATTTCAACATTTCAAGTCTTGCTGAAGAAATCCAACAATTTTGATGTATTCTTTTGGTTTTCTGGTTATCATCAACAATTCTGCAACAATTTAGGAGTGTTTTGTACCTGATTGCAATAATGAACTCCTTAGCCAGTGTCTTCACAGTAAAGCTGCTGTGAAGACAGTTTTCAACATGTCACACTTAAAAGATCTTTACCTTTGAAAGTTGACTTTCTCATGTGATATAAGTGTGAATGCTTCTTCGTGAATGTGGAAACAGTATAAGATTAACTTACAACCAGTGGCGGCTGGTGGATTTTCTTTTGGGTAGGGCCATCCAATCAATTTCAGCAAATAGTATAATTCAATGCAAAAAAAAAAAAAAAAGGTATCAAAAACGCATTAGTACTTTGCAGTTACATTGTTATCATTTATTCCAACACTGACACAATAAGGACATCTTATTCATACAATTCAGTATATTAATATATATATATATATATATATATATATATATATATATATATATATATATATATATATATATATATATCATATAATATCATATAATAATAATGTGCCCCTATGAACCTTGTTTGTTGGAGAAACACCCAATCAGTGCAGTGAGGAAACCTGCATGTTTTTATGACAGTTATTTGTAAAGGAACTTTGCTCTTCTGAGTGGCAAACCTCTCAATGACCTTATTGAAGTCAGGCATGTCCCTGACAAGTTGCTTCTCCATGGAGAGCATAGCCAGAGCATTAAAACGCTCTTGTACGTTACCGTTAGCATCGAGTGGGTGGAAATGTCCGTCGTCTCGTCTGCTTGAATGGCGATAAAATCAGCGTTCTTGTCCGTTCTTGTCCGAGGAGTCAGTCTCGTCATGCCCACGCAAAGCCAACTCAAAAGCCCCACAAAACTTCACACAATCAATTATTTTTGATAAAATGTGCCGGTTTTTATCCACCTCCTTGTTGTGTTTCTTGACCGCAAGCCGGTGACCGTCGTCCAGCTGGGTAGCGAGAACACGCGAGATGAGAACTAGACACGGGCACTCTGGGAGAAAAAGACTTCCGGGAGGGCCATTCTCATCTGGCCCTCCCGGAAGTCTTTTTTAGGACGCTGATTGGCTAAATTGTAAGTCACTCATTTATTTCTTTAATCAGTGATTGGCTAAGCTGCTTATTAGACCCGTCTTCCTTGGGCCAAATCGATCTGGCCCCAGCACGTGCTCAAAAACATAGCTCAAAAACACAAATATTGACAATTTGTATAATTTATTAATATAATAAAAAAAAAATAATAATAATATTATAATTTTTTTTTTTTTTGTGGCTCAAGGTGGGTGGGGCCAGGCCCCGTGGCCCTCTATTGGCCGGCCGCAACTTAAGGTTTTCCAGAGCTTTGGTCTTCATCAGCAGAAAGCATCCGTTCATGACGATGTTGAAAGCTCCAGAAAAAGCAAGTTAACTGACCTGAGTTATGTTTATTGTGTCATTTTAAATTTGGTGAAGCATGCCCTGATGTAGCAGGTTCACACTTCTCAACTGTCAGTCTTACCTCCTCTACTGTGATTGGTCAGTCCATTACAAATAAATGAGCTTGGAAGCAGTTGCCCATTGTGACGAACCAGAAAGAGCAGCGATACACCACGAAACAGTGCTTCCACATTCTACCGAGCAGAAGGACAGAGTGAGAGAGAAGGAAAGGCTTGTGTGCAAGTCGGTAGTGCTGAATATACAAACGTGAGGTGTTGGTGGAAGCAGAGGCAAAGCGTTTGGCAGCAGGGGGCATTCTGAATCAATGGATGAATTATTGACACGCTCCCTCCCCCATGCTTAGATCGGCACACAGGAACACAAACACACGCCCATCTGGGGACCAATGGGAGCTGATCTTGGCTGTGTGCAGGGCAATTGACTCAAAGTGAAGAGCTCTGCTTATGTCTGCCATACCGGCGTAAACCTTCATATTTGGACAAACACACTTGAGTTTTCAGTTGGTAGAAAGCCTCAGTTTAATTCAGTGTGTTCTTGGCTCTTTCATGAAAGCGCGAAGTACGTTAATCCTCCACTGCCTCAGTTAAACTCCCCCTCACACAGCACTGTACCCATATGCTGCTCACACACCGGGCGCGTTTTTTGATTGACGCGCGTCGAGATTACATACAAAGTCTATGCACAGACGCGATGAGATTAAAAATCGCGGCGCGCCAGTCTCATCGCGTCTGTGCATAGACTTTGTATGTAATCTCGACGCGCGTCAATCAAAAAACGCGCCCGGTGTGTGAGCAGCAATACAGTCTATGCTTATTCATGGTATAGTTCCTTTCATGGTGAGGAAGACCATGGCCATGATGAAGATGCAGTTGTCATTTTCTGATGAGCGAAGGAAGGTTTCGGGTTTGTGTCTTCCTGTCCTGCAGGCCAAGGACAGTTTGGAAACGTCCGATGGGTGTTTTATTTTACTTTTAGTTTTAGAGTTCAGGGATTTTCAAGCCGTTCGTTTCTGTGACTCAGCGGTTTCTCATTTGGAAAGAAAACTATTTCCTGTTGTATCATCAGGATTTGTTGACCCGATCGTCTGTTATATTGACTTTTCAGATGAGCCACAGTTATCTAGGAATACAAAGACAACATTAGATTTCCTTCATGCTTATGTTTGCATATTATTTATGATGTGATCGATTAATATCAGACAGCACTTGGACAGTATATATGATGCTGTATATGAGAATCCTTTGACCTTAAATGATACTTTTGATCTGAACAGCAGTTGAGCTTGAAAACCTTCATATGCTAATATATAATCAATGAACTGCATTGAATGTTTAAAAAGCATTTGAATTAGACAAAGTAATTGTTGGCATTGAATGTTAAACTTTTGTCAAATTGAATGGCAACATTAGACTTTGGAATTGAATGTTGCCATTTAATATCAATGGATTAAAAAACAACAACGTTGCCATTGAATATAAGCAAAACATTTCCACTGAACGTTATCCAGAATCCTCCAGAACCCTCCGGTGTTCTTCTCTAGCAACAGCATTATTGTTTTGATACCTTACTTTGAGAAATGTACACTTGATGTAAGAAAGGAAGACAAACTTAACAAGTTAAGTTAAATAAAGACATACAATACAATAATACAATAACTTCCCCTGAATGCTGTCAAATGGTCAGAATAAGTGAATAAGATTACAAATCTGTGCAGACATCTGATGTTGCTTTGGCTTCTTGACCGCTGTGAACACTCTGTGCTAGTGACACATTTGGGTTGATACTAAAATAATATTGACGCTCAATACCTTAGCTTAATAAGAAGTCAGGAAGGTGGGACAATTGGGAATCAAACTGTCCCACCTATCAATCTTTAAAGACCCTTAATCTAAATGTATGGTGTTGGTAATTCATCCTGACTTTTTAAATATGATAGAAAAACACTTTTTTGCTGCATTTCGCCTAATCTTGTGTACTCCCATCACTCAGACGCAGGGTTATGAATGTCTTATGACTCATAACTGATAATTTCCTGTGCCGTCTACATGGTAGACCATCCGCCCACCATGATGGGCACAGTTTCAAACTCAAAACCCTTTCACAACCACCTCACGAGAGATGGCTTGAACAAAAAACAACAAAGAAAAGCTGTTATCACACATCCCATTTACAACACAGAGATATTATTAATTAGTTTTTCACACTTGCCAACCACAATCCAACCATCCTGGAGCATAAATAGCATCACTTCCTGTGTTGTGATGTATAGAAACAGTGAGCATCCTTGCCTACTAGCAGTGGTCTGACTTGTCTTGTTACTTTTAAAGATAGATGTGTACAAATGAGGAGATCTTGGTCAGAGGAGGAGTACACACAGAACATTGATTCTAATACGAGGATGGCTATCGACCGGCGTGACACAATCAATGTGTTGTTTCTCTGGTCTGTTCTGTCTGGAAATAACTCTGAGGACAAAGAGGAAGTACGGACTGCTCACTGTGACTCAGCTCAACAGGGGACAAAATAATCAGGTCTGCTGTTAATGTGGAGCGGTCGTACACTTCATCCATGTTTTGAGTACGGCAAGTTTAATGCTGATGCAAGTGGTAATGTAAGAGTTAGGAATAGTTTTACTGCAGGCTATAGTCTGGATTGGGATTAAGCATTCGCGTGTGTGTGTGTGTGTGTGTGTGTGTGTGTGTGTGTGTACGTGCTGTGTTCATTTAAAGGATACCTAAGAGACCAGTGTCCAGCATCATCAGCTATTTTCAGCCGTTGAAGCATGCTTTCAGTTTCTGTTTTTAGTCAGAATTTGATGTTTGTGTGTGTGTGTGTGTGTGTTTGCGTTCTGCCATCATTTTGACTGCAGGCTGATTTCCTAAATTACCAGCTGTTTCATTTTTGGGTAAGGAGCAGCGGTTTAAAGTGTGTGTGTTTGTGTGTGTGTGTGTGTATCTCTGTGTGCCAGCAGACAGCCACGTGTTCATGTTGTTATGAATATCAATGAGCGTTCGTTTCTGTTCTTATAATGTATTTGAAGTGCGTTTGGGAACCTGCTTTGATGCGTGTATGCTGGCCTGTGTTCGACCCTCCCAAGCTGCTTCTTTCTTGGACGGCAAACAACAACACAGATGGTCTGTGAGGATGACACCCAGACGTCGCCATGGCAACCAAGAGCCTTGGCGCCAAAAAGAAAACCTTTAGCTGAAAACATCTGAGGTGACATGCCATGCTCTGGCAGAATATTCTCAGATGCCCAATTCTTCCTATTTTAAAGTCTGATAAGTGATAATTCAGTTCACTTTGCCGAACAGGTAACAGTGAGCAGTACTATGACAGTACTATGACAGTACTACACCCCCTTGATATTAGGTCAGGGTGTGCTTATTGTAGTTGTGTGCTGTGTGATCCAGGTTGTTAAATAGATTGGGTTTAAAGGAGGTCAAATCTTTAGTTTTTTCTCTTTCCATACTCACATTCCATAACGGGGAAAGCAAGAGAAGGAGATGAGATTGAGATGCTGAGTGAGAAGGTGGAGGCTAATGAAAGACGAATGGGTCTAAGGGGCGCTTTATGGTAATGTGGTGTGCTAGCTGATGTGGTAGACGCTCCTATCAGGAAATATCTTCCATCAGTCTCCCTCTGGTCAGACTCCTGCTGCCATAACAGAAGCCGAGTGAACAGCGTGGAGGCAGCGCGAGCACATGCTCCATAGTTAGGACAGCTGTACAAGTTCAAATCTTTAAACCAACTTCCTCTGACTGTGTTCCAGAAAGTTCAAATTTAGACAGATAGCGAATGGTTGATGGAAATACTTTACATGTGTGCAGTCTGAAATAAAAGAAGGCATGCACAATCATTTGATTTGATCATTTAATAATGATATTTCTCACAGTATAAATCAAGTCAGAGTTTCTGTTGAGCTTTAGATTAAAATGAGCTAGTAGCAGTTTCAAAACGTGAACAAATACAAATAATGGGCAGAAATGAGAGATTGTAAGGAAACCTCTGTAAAGCTGACAGACAGCTGCACTGGCCTGATAACATGGACACGGAAGAGTCCAACAGACGCTGTGGTCATGATTCTGTTTGTCATTCCGAGCTGTTCCTTTCACTTTACAGACTACATAACTAATCCATTATTTGCATGCTTAACACAAATGAGATTTACAAAACATGAATATAAAAAACAACATTTACATATCTTTATGAATCATGAGTGAAATGCTTGCAGCCAGGCAGCTCATACCTTTAATTACATTTACAGCTTGCACTCTTTGAGCATGTTGGCTTCTTGTTTTGCACTTCATTTAGTGTTTGTAGCACTAATTAAGAGAGTTAAGACAGAAAAAGAAGAGAAAACACATCTAGAAATATGTTCATTCTGTATTCATGACATATTTTGCACTGTCCATTCTGGCAGAGGGATCCCTCCTCATGCGAAGGTGTACGGACAGACGATTTCATTTGTTGTAGATTGTAAAGCGAGCTACATGAAAACAAATTCTGTACATATAAAGGTGAATTGAAAATTGAATTTAAAATACATACACAGATACAGTACATGTAAAAATACATAAACAAAATATATCTCAAATTACATACACAAAAATATATTGAAGATACAGAGTACATAGTCTGACTATAGGGAGTTTAGTTCTGAGAACAATATTGGTTCATTCATGCATCTTTGAGCTCTAGAAGAACAATATCAAACATTCAGGATTCAGGATTCAGGATTCAGCTGCATTCTCATTCTCAAAGTTGGATAAGATAAGATAAGATAAGATAATCCTTTATTAGTCCCTCATTAGGGAAATTACAGGATTACAGCAGCATTGCTCACAAGTAATAAAATAAAATGAAGATAAAAAATCAAGTAGTATAATAAACTAAACAGTAAACAGTAAACAGTAATAAAAAATATGACAGTAAAGAAGAATACAACATATACCAGTATATACAGACGGAGTAAAAATGTAAAATGTGAGATAATACTTAAACGTATTGGATATTGCACGGGATACTGCACGGGATTGACAGTAAAGAAGAATATTAAATATACCAGTATATACAGACGGAGTAAAATGTAAGGATCTTTGTGATTTCAATGCTTGACCAGCTGTCAGGATAACTCTAATTAAGCTTCTTAGCCTAAAGATTCTGCAGAAACACAGCACTGGTGGATTCAAACCAAAGTGACTATTTCCCTGATGAACTGCCAAACCCAGTCAGGCCCACGCCAGCACTATATCTGTGTGGGGACAGGTTTGAAAGCCAGCTCTGTGCTAAAGTGGGAGTGCTCAGTCTGACACTAAGTAGGAGTCTCCCATCTCACTTATGGATGGCCAAATATGATCTATTGATGAGTGGATCTATCCATTAGTAATGCCTTGGGACTCGGGGATCAGATGATTCAAGGTGTTTGGGCAAGTCAGAGGGTCACAGTGCTGAAGAGCACCCAGGCCACAGAGGTAGACAGTTCCCTGCAGAAGTCTTTGATTTCAGTCAGAATAGTGAACTTGTCTAGTTAGGTGAAATTCTGAGACATTGAGATTGGCAGCTGGTGTACCCAGTCAATACCCGAAATGCCTTTTCAAACCCTTACCCTAAACAACGCAACACAAGGTGATGGGTGTTTGAGAGCATCTTCTCTCACCTTTGCACATCATACATTTCTTTAGGTCGATTTCAGTTCAATTGTTTTGATATTACTCAGCAGCCACCCTCCCCTCTTCTCCCTTTCAGGTCTCCTTGTGTCCTCCAGCTTGTTTCAGTTCCTGTTACCGGTATATCTGCTTTGTTTCCATGGCACTGTGGCCTATATTGTGTCTTCCCATACACACACTTTCTTGAATACATCAAAAGAGGCACTACTCCTTCATGCCAGTAGAACAGATTGCTTTGATAAAAGTGTTTCTTGCTTATATCCAATGCTGTTACTTTCTTTACCTTTTCTCTGCAAATTACAATTACAGCTTTTTGATTGATGTCTGATTATTTTGGTACAGAACCACATTTCTGAATATTGCTGTTGTTAACCTACTGGTTAGTTTTTTTCAAAAATTCACATTTCATGTTTTTCTCCATTGCAGCGCATGTAGTTTCTTGACTGGTCCGAAATCTGATATTTCATGAAAAGTGAAAGCATAGCTGCATTGGTGGGAGCAGCACATCCATCAGGCAGCAATCAGCCACAAAGAACAAACGTCTGCTGGAATCCGACACTGCTCCCATTTGCTTTCATCTCCTCCACTCCTTTAACAGGAGTGGAGTTGAACCTGGTGCAGTTGAGGACAATGATTAGCTGTGATCACTTGGCACTCAAGCAAATAACCTTTTTTTTTTTTTTTTTTTGCCTTTCTTGTGTCACAGGATGAAGATTAGTGCAACTATGGGCTCATGTTGAGATAGGGTTGGTCTAACAGTGTATGTAATACAAGCTCGATGGGAAAGTGCACAAGTCATTACAATATTTCTATTCAGAAAACCCCAGCACAATGAAAGAGAGTAAGCAGAAAAGTAGTAAGTAAAAAAGTATATATATATTGAGTATTAAAGATCCTGCTACTTTTGTTTAACATCAGCTACAAGTGATCAAAGTGAAACCAGAACTTCCAGGTTCTGTTCCAGAAGTAGGAGGACGTCATTTAAAATCGGATTTGACTATCAATACAAATGTTGACGTTTTACTTTTGTTGGTGCCTTACTCATACTATTGTGTTCTGCTCATCCAATTGTTCGAGGCTGGGGTGTCATTTTCCTTTAATTGATGAAATATCATATAATATTGTTATACAACTTCATGGGCGAGTCCAATGTCCCTGACTTGTTCAGACATATCTTTAGTGATAGCAGGACAGGCTGGCCAAAAAGGGTGTCGACCTTTTTAGACCGCAGTTCTTTAAGGTGCTTTAAGGAGGCCGTGTCTAATGCTGCGTTCACACCGGTCGCGTTGATTTTTTGACACACAGCAAAATCGCGTCCAACGCACTGCAAAATCACGTCCAACGCGCCTCCGGTCGTGTTCAGACCAAACGCCGCAAAATCTCGTAGCGCCGGAGAGGGGCCGTGGTTTATAGACCTGGATCCGTTCAACTGTCCGCCATTAACCATGGAAAAAATAACCTATATTTCTACGTGTTGTGGAAGTCACAGATATCCCGGGAAACTAAACGGCGTCATGTCTGGTTCACAATATTGTTCAGAGGAGCTCCGTGGATTGTATCGAGCTGTATTCACTGTGTCTAGCAAGCCACCGGTCGCTGTTTACTACAGCTGTAGGAACACAAAATAAACTGATTTGGCTGTGATTTAACGGAAAATAAACCGACAAAAAGGGACTCCGAAATAACTACATAATGATGCCGATTTGTACTTGTCTTCTCCGACAAAAAGGGACTCCGAAATAACTACGTAATGATGCCGGGAGCGGTGCTAGGCTATGCTAACATCGTAGCAGCTCCACCAGCACTCAATAACGTGACGTAGACGTAAATACGGCAGCGTCTATTCATTGTTTGTACCGTATGGTTTACACACACACATGTATACACATAATTTGGTCCGGTCTCTGTTGATATGAGGTATCGTAGAGCTCTGGGTGAACACAGACGGCTACAGGATTTATTTGTCCTCCATTGTTGTTTGCGATTCAGCACGGGCAGGAGGTACGGCACTGATGATGGGGGGAGCAACTCAACGCTGATAGGCTATCGCGCCACAGCGTCACGCGATTATGTCGCAGAAGTTGAAAAATTTCAACTCGCGCGTTGGCGATTTTGCGGCGTCCAACGCGTCCACCGCACTGCAATAACGCGTCCAACGCGCCGCCGAATCGCAAAATCGCGGCGCGCCAGTCTCATCGCGTCTGTGCATAGACTTTGTATGTAATCTCGACGCGCGTCAAAAAAAAAACGCGACCGGTGTGAACGCACCTTTAGAGGTGGAGCGGCTCGTCTTACGATCATAAGATTGGCGTTTGGTGTCCTTTGGCAAGACACTCAACCCCAAATTGCTCCCGAAGACTATGCCATAGGTGTATGATTCTGCTTCCTCTGGCTCATATGAATTGTGTGGGAGTCTAGTTACTCTACTTTCAGACTGTACACATTGTTAATGCACAGAGTTTATGCTGAATGTGGTATTTCAGTGCAGAGAGTAAGATGACTGAGTTTCTGCACCTGCCTCTGGCTGTCGACCTGAGGCCACGCTCTGCTATTGGTGTGTGTCTTCTTGCATATTTAACCTTTCATCGGCTTCGGTAGGAATTCTAGAATCACATAGAAAAAGAAACCAAATGACTGAATCAATCAAGCTATATTTAGTTTTCTATTGATAACCTTGTGTTTTATTCTCCAGGCCTTATCCCTTGAGGGACCACACTGGGCCCAGTGGGTAACACTGCTGGGAGGTGTACAGAGAGACGGTAGTTAGAAAGGAAAGGTTACCAGGTAACAAAATACTGTGTGTGCATGACGAGCGCGATCTTAACCCCAAGACAACATTTCAAAGAGCACCATGGCAGAAATGGCCTTGATCCAGCTTGATTAAAAAGCATTCTGTGTAACCTTTGCCTTCCAAAGAGAGGACAGGTGTGTGTGTGAGTGCATGTTATCAATCTCCCAGGCCTCATGTATTTCTAATATACACCTCATGCTGTAGAAATGCAGCACATCTTATTAGATTTATGGTATTAAGTCCAATGCAGTCTCAAGGCCATGACTTCTGAGAGCTGGAGAGAATGAGTTGAATTTATCCATCTGTCTTTCTAAATGCTCTTATCCAACAAATTAATTCTGATACTCTTGTTGGTCAGGATCAAAACTAAACCTCACAGAGATTAGAGCAATAAAAACAGCCAACACAAGATGACTTGAAAGCATTAAGAGGGAGAAAATGAAGTTACGATGTTGGTTCTGTTTTTCTCTTCCCGTTATCTCCCAACGCTAACTCTCCCCAACTAATCCCCGATTTACTACATGACATTGGAAAGAATTACTGGACAAACTCCAACATTCTGGTGAAAGATGAGTTTCCTGTGTGGATTTGGGAGGTGCAGTTGTTGAACTGAGCACAGGTTTTTGGATAAGGCCTGACAGTTAATACAGAGCTGTCTATTGTAGAGTCTACAACAAAGACTGTATATGAGATGTGGATAGTAACCCACTGGTTTGTGGACTACGGTTTTAAAGCCTCGAGTTCGGCATTTTGGCATTGCCATCTTGGTTTCATACAACCAGAAGTTGAGAAATCTAAATTCAGATTTTTTGCGACTGAAAATCTTGCAATTAACATTTACAAACTGAAAACACAATGTGAAAGGGTTGTAAGTTGTAAGACAAAAAGGTGGACAACTCCCAAACTAGACAACGACCTGTCAATCACAACGTAGCCACCCCCTAAACCTAAAGCATCCCCTGCTTTATGGTCTGTTTGACTCTAAATGGACCATAATAGAGTGATCACTTAGTAAATCTATTTCACCCTGTCACAGCAAGACTGCTATCATTTCAGTCATAACCACAGTGGCGCACGCCTCACCAGGACAAGGTTGCTGCTGGTCTTGGGCCGCTGGGCAAATCTAAAATTGTATATGCGACCACAATGGGGTGACTGTAGATCGGATCAAACACAGATCGGTTCTTGAGTAACTGTTTGAAGTAAGGCTTGTCAGTGTGCTTTTTAGAGGAAGCACGTTTAGTGTGTCTGCACCTGAGCAGAACTCCTCTCTTCTCCGGAGAAGCATTAGACCAGATGCCCTTTTTCGAAAATAGCAGTCCAGACGGAGGGAGGTGTTCTAGCCTGAAATGTCTGTTGATTCTACAGTCCTCTTATGTCTCTGACATCGCAGCAGTGTGGGTAAAGTCAGCCGTGTTATAGAAACAAGAGAGAGTGTCTCAGTTTACCTTGACTCATAGATGATCTTGATAATAGCGACTGTCCCTGCTGCTGCTCAGCAGTTTTGTATAGTGTCAAATATCACGACACATAGTCATATCCACTGCTGTGGAGAGGAGCCTTCAGTCATTCCACCTCCTCCTCTGGGATACACCAGACCACCTACAGCAGGAAAGGAAGCAAAATGCAGAGAAATATCGGTGCTTTCTTATCCCAGTGGGCTTGACATTAATAAGGCCTGTCAGACTGAATGCAGCCAATCAGAATAATTCCAGAATGCCTCAGTCTATACATATGGCAGGCTGCTAAGCAACCATCTGTCCTGTTTACAGTCGGGAAAAGGCTCAAATCTCAAATGACTGAAGTGAGGTTTGGGGTGAAGTGAGGTTTGAGTTGTTGCTGACAATTTGTGAATGTTGCATCGAGGACATGCTCAATATTACTTCATTAAAAGGGTGATTCTACACCTCAAGGAAGGTTTGAAGGTGTAGAGACGATGACGATCTGTTTTCTAGGGGTAACCCACAATAATTGACTATTTCATATGATCTGAGGAGCCTGATTCCACTGCACATCTGACATTTGAATCATTGTAGTGGCGGGAAAATGTGGTAATGAAACAAAGGATCATTCCATTCTGGCTATAAAATTTAATTAAATTGCACCATGCGGGACTATCGGAGCAGCATCTTGGCGATCGCCTCAGAAAGGCTAAATAATAACAAAATAAGTCTACTGTTTCAAAATCAAAGAGTACATTTATTAATCAGAGCACTCGCATAAGATCATTACACTACCATAGCACTGAATATATTTAGAATGTATGAATGAATCTCTGTCAATGTCAGCAGAGGGAGGCTCAAACAGATGTTTGTGGCGTGCGATGCTCTCCTCCTCTCCCCTTACTGTTCAGCCCGCCACGTCATTTTCTGTGGCCCGCAAACCGCCAGCAAAAAAAAAAAATATTAAAGTATTAAAGTTAAACTTGATAATAAAAATATCCCCATAGTCGAAATTATGAGATAAAAAGTCATAACTATGATAGAAAGTCATAATTCTGAGATAGAAAGTCATAATGATGAGATACTTAAACATAGAAGCAGCTCTTTGGCTGGTTACTGTACATTTGAAATGGAAATGGATTGTGTACATTGAAGACTACTTTAAACGTGGCTTTAAAACAGATGAAATACTTCATGTTGGATTCTGCAAACGCACCCTTGAAAGGATTTTAAGCATTGAACAAAGTTATTGTAATAACTTGTGTTTGATATTTGTCTTTGATATTTTCTTTAATAGTTTGATCTTTGCTAGAGTAATGTGGGTTTCTTAACCCTAAATTAAAAGGATTTAAGTTGTAACAGAAATGTGCTTAAATATAGTTCACTAGCTTAGGCCCCCACCTCAGCGGAGCGAGCCGTCGTCGGTTGTTAGGAGTGCTGAGGAATGGTTGATGGAGATCTGGCCTGATGCGGTTTGGGGGAGGCTTAGCTGAGGATCCACTGCGGCTCCCGGGCCTTGCAGACCCCCGATCTCCATGGAATAGGAGCATGATGACTATGGGGGGAGATAACCATTAACAAGAGGGAGGGAGGGTGGGGTGCAGAAAACTCGAGTGTGCCGAGGCTTAGAGTGGGTAGGTAGTTATAGAAGTGTGGCCGGAAGTGGGCGAGTGGCTGAGGTGTGGTCCTGCTCCTGAAATTCAGCTAAGTTATCTCCAATTCACTAGCTTAGGCCCCCACCTCAGCGGAGCGAGCCGTCGTCGGTTGTTAGGAGTGCTGAGGAATGGTTGATGGAGATCTGGCCTGATGCGGTTTGGGGGAGGCTTAGCTGAGGATCCACTGCGGCTCCCGGGCCTTGCAGACCCCCAAAATGAGCCTGTGCGCTGGTCGGCAAGATCGAGTGGGGATTTGTGGGTTTAAGGATGGCGTTGGATATGGCCGAACCGATGTTGGACGGGTGTCCGCAGGAGGGCTGAACTCCTGGAATGGGAAACGAGAAAGCCATGGCATTGCGGTGGCCCAGACGTGAGCTGCATCGAGGGCGCGCCCTTGGCGGACGGGTGTAGCAGTGTCGTTTGGTGATTGGGTAACCGACTGCTAGGTTGTCAGGAGTTTAAGGGATGGACTTGCTGGCCGTCCGCCCCCGTGATGGCTGTGGCTACTATTGGTCAGATTTCTTAGCATGAGTGGAAACGACTGGCATCTGCTTGCAGGATCCGGCTGGTCTACGGCAATGTCGTCCGCCGTGGAAACCCCCCAAAAGGCGGCAGGGGGAGCAGCATCGTCTCTTTCTATTTCTTTTCTTTTCGTCTTTTGGGAGAGGATAGGCTAGTTGGAGAGTAGGACAGGAGAAGGTGGGAACTGGCATCCCGGTGCCAGGAAACTGTGTGGTGAAAAAAAGGGGGGGGGGGGGGGAAGGACTGAGGCGAGGGACCCTGGCAACCCGGTGCCAGGCGCCTGCGTGGTGGGAGAATGCATGGTATGGAAAGTGGGATGGGGGGGGGGGGGGGGGGGGGGCGAGGGACCCTGGCAACCCGGTGCCGGGAACCTGCGTGGTGGGGAAGGCAGACGTAGTAGGGAAAGTGGGATAGGGGGGAGGAACAGGGGAGAAGGAACCTGGCAGCCCGGTGCCAGGGCAGGGGGCAGAGGAAGTGTGGTGAGAGGGGATGGTGAAAGTACAGGCAGAAGTAAGGAAGAAGAGAGAGTTGGCGTTCCGGAGCTGTGTTACGTGCATGGCGTCGTCGTTCCATGCTGCGTTGCGTTGTTGCGATTCGTTGTAGTGTCTTTTGGAAGAGCTTCTTCTTCTGGAGCTGTGTTACGTGCATGGCGTCGTCGTTCCGTGCTGCGTTGCGTTTCGTTGTACTGTCTTTTGGAAGAGGATGGGCTAGTTGGAGAGTAGGACAGGAGAAGGTGGGAACTGGCATCCCGGTGCCAGGAAACTGTGTGGTGAAAAAAGGGGGGGGGGGGGGGGGGGGGGGAAGGACTGAGGCGAGGGACCCTGGCAACCCGGTGCCAGGCGCCTGCGTGGTGGGAGCATGCATGGTATGGAAAGTGGGATGGGGGGGGGGGGGGGGGGGGGGAGGCGAGGGACCCTGGCAACCCGGTGCCGGGAACCTGCGTGGTGGGGAAGGCAGACGTAGAAAGTGGGATAGAGGGGAGGAACAGAGGAGAAGGAACCTGGCAGCCCGGTGCCAGGGCAGGGGGCAGAGGAAGTGTGGTGAGAGGGGGTAGTGAAAGTACAGGCAGAAGTAAGGAAGAAGAGAGAGTTGGCATTCCGGAGCTGTGTTACGTGCATGGCTGAGTCGTTCCGTGGCTGCGTTGTTGCGTGCTGCGTGGCTATGTTCCAGGGATCTGCATGGGAGAAGCCGGATAGGGGAGGGGGACGGAGGAAGGAAGACCTGGCAACCCGGTGCCTAGGTACGGCAGAAGAAAGGTGGTGTAAGACCCAGTAAAGGGACAGCTTAGAGGGGGGGGGGGGACGGCTTAGAAAGGGGGACAGAGTCGTTGGCGTCACGCCGGTGCACTCTCTGCTTCTTTCTCTCTTTTTTTTTCTTCTTTTTTTTCTCTTTTTTTTTTGTCTCTTTTCCCTTCCTTCTTCTCTTTTCCTTTTTGGTGGTGGAGGGGGATGAGGGGTGAGGCAATCTGCGTAGTGGGAAGGGCAGCTGCGCCTGCAACCCGGAACTTGTGAGTTGGGGGGCGGAGCCTCGGGGTGCGTGGCGTCTTCGCGGTCGCTGGCGTTACGCCGGTGTTTTTTGGATGCAGGTATGTTTGTGTTGTTTTGTTTGTTGTCCTGACGTGACTTTGGGAAAGTTGTGAGGAGTTGGCACGGTTTGCTTTGCTGCTTTGATGCTCTTAGCAGGCGGACTGTGGTCGAGTTGGAGATCGCTGGTGCGTCTCCGATCAGCTGGTGAGTCTTGATCAGCTGGTGCGTCGTTGATCAGCTGGTGAGTCTATGATGGGGGACCTGGCTGGAGCGTGGAGGGGTGGCGGCGTCTTTGGGCGCTGCGTGCCGGGCGGCCAGAGTCGTCGGAGGATCGTTCCCGAGCTGGTCTGGAGCGAGCGAAGAAGGAGAGAGCTGGATTCACGTTTCTGTTGTCTACGACTGGGGGTAGCGGGTCTCCCTCTGCCGCTGGGATGTGAGTTAGCGGAGGACGGCCGTGAGTCCGGCTCTTTGTATGTCGGATCTCTCGTATGTCAGATCCTGCGGGTGGATGCAGCTGGTCGGCGTGGAGCGTGGAGCGTGGAGGTCCGGTTGCCGTGGAGCTCCGGTTGCGAGTGCAGAAAATCGAGTGTGCCGAGGCTTAGAGTGGGTAGGTAGTTATAGAAGTGTGGCCGGAAGTGGGCGAGTGGCTGAGGTGTGGTCCTGCTCCTGAAATTCAGCTAAGTTATCTCCAATTTTACATTTATATAACTGCATGTACAATATTTTTACACTTGAATAAACAATAATCAAATGCAGAGACAGTTATTTACCAATATGTTAGGAGTAGTTACATTTACACAGTCTTAAGGTGCGTTCACACCGGACGCGTCGATTCTTTGACACGCCGCAAAAACGCGCCCAACGCGCCGCCGGTCGTGTTCACACCAAACGCGATTGGCGATTCGCGCGAATCGCGCAGCGGCGGAGAGGGGGCGTGGTTTATAGACCTGGATCCGTTCAACTGTCCACCATTAACCATGGAAAAAATAACCTATATTTCTACGTGTTGTGGAAGTCACAGATATCCCGGGAAACTAAACGCCGTCATGTCTGGTTCATAATATTGTTCAGAGGAGCTCCGTGGATTTTATCGAGCTGTATTCACTGTGTCTAGCAAGCCACAGGTCGCTGTTTACTACAGCTGTAGGAACACTAAATAAACTGATTTGGCTGTGATTCAACGGCAATAAACCGACATAAAGGGACTCCGAAATAACTACGTAATGATGCCGATTTGTACTTGTCTTCTCTGACAAAAGGGGACTCCGAAATAACTACGTAATGATGCCGATTTGTAGGCTACTTGTCTTCTCAATGGAGCTCTGATGGATCGGTGCTAGGCTATGCTAACATAATCAGAATCAGAATCAGAAACCGTTTATTGCCATTACCAAGGAATTTGACATGACGGGAGGTGCGCAACATATAACAGCAATCAACAACAATCGGCAATGCAAAGTACAAACACTTTTACAGAAATTTACAGAAAATTTACAGAAAATATAAGATAAAGTAAAATATACAACAAAGTGGAATATAGGATAAAGTGAAATATAAAATAAAGTGAAGTCGAGTGCACAAGCGGACAGGTAACAGGACTATAAACCAGTGAGATGTAAGTGTCGTGTGAAAGTGTCGAGCATAATAGAAGGGATGTGCGGGGGAGTGACCGGTAGGAATTTGTCCTGGGGATGACAGAGTCAGTGGGGGTCCCGGGCTCTGTTAATGAGCCCGACTGCCGACGGGAAGAAACTGTTCATGTGTCGTGAGGTCTTGGCGGCAGAGTGCAGCCAATCACCCTCTCAGCAGAGTGAATGATGCGCTGCAGTCTGCCCTTGTCCTTGGCAGCGGCTGCAGCGTACCAGATGGAGGAGCAGAGGATGGACTCGATGATGGCTCTGTAGAAATGCACAATCATTGTCTTTGGCAGGTTGAATTTCTTCAGCTGCCTCAAGAAGTACATCCTCTGCTGAGCCTTCCTGGTGATGGAGCTGATGTTGAGCTCCCACTTGAGGTCCTGGGATATGATGGAGCCCAGGAAGCGGACGGACTCCACCACTTCGACGGGGGAGTCACACACAGTGATAGGGGCTGGTGGGGCTGGTGGGGCTACGTTCTTCCTGAAATCCACAACCATCTCCACTGTAGCAGCTCCACATTGTAGCAGCTCCACCAACAGTCAGAATAACGTCATGTAGACGTAAATACGGCAGCGTCTATTCATTGTTTGTACCGTATGGTTTACACACACACATGTATACACATAGTTTGGTCCGGTCTCTGTTGATATGAGGTATCGTAGAGCTCTGGGTGAACACAGACGGCTACAGTATTTATTTCCTGATTCAACAGCGGCAGGAAGTCAGTGATGACAGGGGGAGCAACTCAACGCTGATAGGCTATCGCGCCACAGTGTATTTCGCAGAAGTTGAAAATTTGCAAAAACACGTCCAACACGCCGCGCCATCGCAAAATCGCGGTGCGCCAGTCTCATCGCGTCTGTGCATAGACTTTGTATGTAATCTCGTCGCGCGTCAAAAAATTGACGCGTCCGGTGTGAACGCACCGTTACATTTACAACCGGCCCTTTGAGGGCGACCGTGATGCTGATGTGGCCCGGAGTGAAAATGAGTTTGAGACCCCTGCATTAAAGGATTGTTACGTTACATAAACACAGAAAAATGAAATGTTTCCTTCAACGTAAACAACATGAATTGTAAAACTATTCACACAAAAGCATTTTTTGATGTGCTTCCACTTCTGGCCTTCATCAGTAGATGGAGCTATTTCAGTTTTCATGGAGATGGTTGAGTTGTTATCACCCAGTGTACCTAACGTGCTGATAGGTGATCAACAGCTTAAAGCTGCAGAAATAATTGAGTGAATGGACCTTGAGTGAAGAGAACTTTTATGTCAAACTACATTATTGTGGCTCAGTAACACATTTAAATGCAGGTTGGTTTGAAAAGCTCAGACTTCATTATTTAGCAAAGATGAATGCAAACGTATTTCTGCATAGTACAGTAGAAAAAAATACATAGAAGTATTTATAATTCATAGTTAAGGAAAACACGGGTATGATTCTTAGGGTCAGGCTCTGGGCCTCAAGTAATACATCAATGAATAAACACCGGAACAGAGAATAAAAGAGAATGGTTACCCAGCAGCCCTCTGTGCTGCAGAGCTACAGTACATGATGTAACCACTCACGCCAATCAGCCTCTGACCGTGCTGGTGTTTGACCTCGGCCTCTCTACAGTGTGGAGTCATGGAGACTGCTTCAAAAGACTTCCTGATTGAAGATTGACCTTTCTGTGGAGGCTGAGGGTTCTGCTGGGGATTTGGGGAGATTTGCTGTGGTGTTAGGATTTTCTATAGGACTGAAAGGGGTGAATACGGTTGGAGGCTTTTAAAGGGCCATCCTGCTTTGATAGTGCCCTGTATCTTTTCATTTCCTACGGTTATTTGCTGTGTTTTGAACTGAATCAATAACTGCCGGCTTCTGTCTCTTCTGATTTCGCTGCTTTTTACCTCTGTGTTTGCTGGTGTGTACTTTTGTGCCTGTGTGTCTCTTTACCCTCTAAAGCCTCGGACACTACGTTCAAAGGCCCGTGTGTTTTCCATCCCTAATTCTCCCTTTGCTGTTATATTTAGTTTGGTTTAAATCTTTAGACCTCAACCCTAAGGCATGCATATTGGGTATAAGTTTCCTTTTCCTTTTGGAAAAGCATTTTTCTGAAAGTTGATTTTTGCAGATGTTGAAACATTAAAAAATAACAGATTGCAGTAGAGTTTGGCTCATCCAATCGCCGATTCCATTTTGGATCGGTTTCCCAGTCTGCAAAATTTGAGAAGTGGATGCGTTACTAGATTTCATTTTAATAAAATGCTATTGCACGTCAGTATGGACGTTTGCATTGGCAGTGAACAAGCAGTCTCATTGTATTGATACAAATGTTTTTGCTATTGCATGTTAGTTTGATATCCACATATATTCAGGGTTGAACGTGAATGATTGTTTCTAGTTGCTGCTTGATATACTTTTATGTCGAAAATATATTCTGGCCTGTAATATAAACCGTAGTTATTTTTCATCCTTCGGTTTATTTGGTTTATGATTATTCCTGGCATTTTTCTGTTTCCTTGCGATCTGCCTTATACCTCCTGTTGAACAGACTAAGATGATGAATACAGCAAAGGACAATTACATTGACAGGACCAATGAAGGCCATGACACTAATGGAAACCCATGTCGATATATTTGTATGATTTATCCAGAAGTGGTTGCAGTTGTTTACTTTCTTTCTTTGGCCGAGTCTTTCTTTTGCTTTATCTTTTCATTTATCCGTCAGCCTCACTCTCACATCCCTCTGCCTCCTCGTCTGTTCAACATCCCTCTCTGCACTTTCCCTTTGCCCTGCCTCCTCCCCTCATAGTCCATCTGTGTCTTTGGAGGCATGAAGCCAAGAAGCCTTAATGAATGTGTAGCCCACAGTGGTTGGGCTAATCCAGTTAGCTCGGCTCTGTAGCGGGTCCCATTCACTGGGCCTCACCACCAACATCATCTTTTGTTTCCGATAATCCCATTGGCACAGCCTCGCCACACACTACACAGACACACACAGGCGTCTATACAGATGCACCTCAATATTATTCTCGCCCTTCTCATATAGATGAACAGTCACACACAGAGTGAGACAGGACATCCTGCTAAATCTGCTGCTTTGGAGTAAAACCTGAATTTCCCCCTTGTGGATTAGGAATGCTTGAGTGACACTTCTCGCTGTGCAACATGATAAAGCAGTAGTGTGACAGGGGAGGAGTTACATTAGAAAAACAGCTTCTGTCTGATTTCCGTTCGTCAAGCCACACTGAATTGTTAATGCCAGGATCGGCCTGATAATGGCCAGACCCAGCAGTTGTACGGTGTTGCTATAATGAACATGAACATCGAGTGCTGGTTGTGTGTCATAGCAGAAGTCATCCGACACAGCATCTGGGACACCACACAAGGTCCTGACAAAGGGCCATGTGAGAATGTTTTGGCCTTTTTTTCCCTTCTTGTTCATGAACAAGGAGCCCAAAGCAAAAGAAGAATACTGTTCTTGGTGCTGTCATATGAAATGATGAACCCTTTACCTCCTTTCACCTCTTTACCGATCACCAATGTATGTCAGTTTGACCATTTGATTAAAGGATTTGTTGAAAATCCTCAGAATTGCTATTGTTCTGATCAGAAGAAGGCTAAGATAGATTCCAGGCAGGATGGAGACATGATATCACTTTCACATTCAGTGAATTGCTTTATTTTACAGCAATTAAGATTCAAGATGGATGAAGATAGATTTCTAAGCAATGTTGTGTCGATTAAGATTTATTTCTATTGCAATATGTTACCCAAGGCTAAAGACTGGTCCCCTTAAATAAGCCGGTCCTTCTGCTCTTCAGGGTCTTCCCTGGCTCAAAACATGTTGTTAACTCTACAGACAGTGTGAAGCTAATAGCTTAGCTGTCCCTGAGGGATTTATGGCAGAACATGCTTTTCCACTCACTGAAAGGGAAGAGGACCTCGATTAGAACCCAGGGGAACACCACGCTGCTTGTCTTGTGATTAGTATTTAGTTTACTTGTATGTCCCAGCCTGTGCTGAGGTAGAGTAACAGAGGATGAGCAGTGAACAAACTGAAGTATGAGGGTCCCTCATAAGTATTAACATGCTTAAAGGATGACTACAGTTTATGACTGTTTGGGTTTTATTGTCATAGCTCTGGCCATTGGTTCAGTCA
Organism: Lycodopsis pacificus; assembly: GCA_028022725.1. Lineage (NCBI taxonomy): Eukaryota > Metazoa > Chordata > Actinopteri > Perciformes > Zoarcidae > Lycodopsis > Lycodopsis pacificus. Next base: position 1,481,859 of record CM051710.1, read on the forward strand.
GTTATAGTAACATTGTACTCACCAAAATAATGGCTGAGATCGGTGACATCACTGATTAATAGGTACAACAGGGCAGGAAAGATGAGCAGGCAGAAAAACAAACAGGATGTAAACAATCACAATTTCGCCAAATTAGTTACAACATTATTTGGAAGTAAAACCAAAAGTGAGCGCACACCTAATGCCAGGTATGGTAAACAACATGGAAGCAGGAAGTCTCTGTCTGCTGTGAATGTTTACACTAGATGGTTAATAGTTTGACCATTCACACTCACTTCCAAACAAATTTTGCTTTTCTACAAACTAAATGATCATCAGACGTGTTTGTTTCCTTGTCGGCACTACTTTTTAGACGCGAGATCTCTGCCATTACTTTGGTAAGTACAATGTTATCATAACTTATAGAACCAATGGCCAGAGCTATGAATATAAAACCAAAGTTTGTAATCAACAATATCCTCCATTGGAGGTCAAGGTGAGTTTCACTCGACAAGCATTTAAGAATAATGGTCCATCTAACCCAGGGGTCGGAAACCTTTTCTATCCAAAGAGCCATTTTGCTCTATTTTCCACCAAATGAAATTCGTCTGGAGCCACAAAAGCTATTTGATATCACAACTTATAAAGTGTTATATATAGTTACATTATATTTACAACAACTATAGTTTGTTGTATTTATGAAAATATAGAACAAGAATAAAGACAATTCTTGACATTTTACTGCAATTTTACCTGTTATAACAATATCAAACTCTTATGAAGAGGAGAGTTTTCTGCAGCAGCTGAGGATTCGCTCTTTGTTGCTCATCTCCAGCGTGACACTTTTCAGCACATGCTGTGTGCTTGTTCTGGAAGCATATAGGTAAGTCAGCATCGTTGGCAGTGAAAGCAAATTAATACGTCCACGCAGAGTCAAACTCTCTATTTTCCTCCGTGACTTTTCTTTATTTGGATTTATCCATTGATAGTTTACAGAGGGCGGGGGTCTGAAAATCATGATCAGCCGTTCGCGTTCGCAGGGAAAAGCGCTTGACAGGGGTAGAGGATTTAACTACCTGTGGGAATAATTAACATATAAGATTCTGTTCATTCTTGCTATTAAATTATATTCTCTCTGAACACGTTTCTCTTTTTGGAGAGTCATGTGAGATATCTTCTTCGATCAGCTCAATTTCCCTGCTCTTTCTATTTCCTCGTCTCTCCCCCGTGTGTCACGTGTGAGTAAACCTCGCTCGAGTCAGGAAACTTGTCAGAATACTCATATTTGTTTGGCTGAGCTGCATCACCTGATGTGATTTGCAACGCATTGGTCGGTGTGTTTCCTGCACCGCTGAACAAGTGCCGTAACGGCTGAATAAGAGGCGCCGGTCAAAGTTTAAACTCGGTGCCTAATATGTATAATTCCGAATTATCAATCGGATTTAGGTCCTGGGTCTGGATCCGGTCCGCCAGTTGGGGACCTCTGATGTAGACTCAGGGAGCTGCAACAGACGGGCTGAAGAGCCGCAGGTTGCCGACCCCTGATCTAACCTAATTGAGCATTTTTACTCAGATAAATGTTGGATGCTATACAATGGCTCCTCAAATAATACATATAGAAAATATAGAGATAAAAATACAATGGCTATCTGGCTTTCAACATCCAGCTGTAACCCCGGGTCATTGAGTTGATCAGGAGGGTATCTAAGTTCTTGACAATCCTGCTACCCAATCATATTGTCAGCAGTAGTGTGTGTATGTGCTTTGAGTCATGTTGTTGGGCGTTCACATTCCAGAGTGTATGCATGTCACAGGGTTAAATTCAGAGGAAGCGCCTGGCCAAGGAAGAATTAAAGCCCATTTCAACGGACAAGGCCAGTCACACATGTGAGAGCAGCGCTGGAGACATGGCAGCTCACTGAGCAGCGAGAGCGAAATGCTAAAAGGCCAGTCTATTCATCCACACAGAAAGATCGCCTTGTTACGCAAGACCTTCCACTGCAACTCGCTTCCTTCCACCCTTTGCTTCTCAGAAGTGACATAGAGGAAAGAAAGACAAGTTGATGCTGTCATCTGTATCTTGGAGATCTTTGTTGATGTTTTGGTCAGTGTCAGTGTTCAAATGAAGGAACCAAATGAGAATTTAATCAAATACAATAGAGGGGTCAGAGGATAACAGCTCTGGTGTAGAGGCTTCTGCATAGCTGGAGGACACAGACTGTCTAATTGGTCGGACAGACACGGTCATTGGGTGGCACAGCTTCATTTCCACTAAACTGCCTGATTTAGTCTAGTCCAGCTAGACTCTTCTTTAATTAGTGTATATTACACTAGTGGGAGTTAAAGCTTCCAGCCCAATTGAGACTGACTACTGAGGTGCCACAGAAGAGTTTTCTTGTAAACGTTAGTTAGGTAGAATGTATGGAGACACATTTGCATACATAAATTAAGATATATAAAATAAATCAAGCTTTTATCGATCCCTAGAGGGGAATTTGGGTGTTGCAAAAGCGCTCAAATTATCATATTGAAAATCACAATTTGAGCAAACAAAAAACTATTTTGTGCTGGTTCATTTATCTACAACAGTGTACGGTGATAACTTGGACGTTCTTCAATTGTTCAAACTTCTTTTGTGTGGCTGTGGTGTGCCTACTCCATGCAGCCACCTCCCCGTGACTCCCTAGTTACAATAATCCCACTAGTGATAGGACTGGAGACAAAACAGTGGAACAAAAAAGACCTTCAGTTCTTTATTTGGCTGAAATTGTGGCACAAAGTAACGCTCTGTTAGAGATGATGAGAAAGGGCAAATGAGTAAAACTGAGTCAGAGAGGCTATTCCCTCTGTACATGTGAAAGACCCCATCCTGCTCTTTACAACTATCCTTTCTTTTCTTTTGTCTTTCACAAACTCAATTTCAATGACACACGTCATTTTTCAACACTTTAACTATAAATCATACAAGAGAAAATGTCCACCTCCAGCTTTCTATAAAAAAGGTTGAGCATGCAGACAAACTGACTTTTTGATTAATAGCAAACATGCAAATACCGAATAGAGTGCTGTTTGTTCAAATGTAATTATTCTTTGCAATGTAATTACTCATATATATATATACATATATACATATATATACATATATATATATATGAGTTTATATTATGAGCAAGCAACGGGACATTCTGAGCACACATTCACACCCTTATTTTGAAGAAGAAATATTATTATGCAAAGAATAATTGTTGAATTTTGAATGAAGGTCTTGTTCTGCTCTTGTGTAATAATTCACAAAAGGTCGGCAGGTAATAGCTGCAGAAGTTGCGTTTTCATCCCATGGTGAATCTCTATCACGTCACCTGTGACCCCTCCTCCCGTCCAATGCATCATATTTACTTGGTCTGACACACACACGCACACACACACACACCTACCCACACACGCCCTGCCTCCCTCATGCATCCTTCACCTGCCATCAGTAACACTGATTGACACGAGTGGGTACTTTTAACCCTTACAGCTCTGCAGGATGTCCAGAGAAAGAAGATTGTGTGTTTGCAATCCAGACCCTCAATACAGCAAATGGAAATGTGTTCTCAAGATGTGCAATGAGTGTGTGCAATGAGTGTGTGCTCCTCTGCACCCCCACCTCTAGTGTCCTGAGGCGGTGCTGAATAATCACCTCCCACCCCCCCCTTAGCCTGCATCCATTATTCAACATCCCATGGAGGTGTATGTGTGCGCGTGAATGTACCTGAGCATCACCTTTGTATGTTGTCTGTTTTCATGTATATGTGTTGGATGCATGCTGTTGCGTATGTACGAGGGAACATGTGTGTTAGTGTGTGTGTTTCTTACATGACTACAGGCTGTTGGGGGATGGTGGGCCCAAATGTCAGCCTCCGTCTGTGGACGTTGGAGTTGAGCTGTGACTCATAGAGATTGCTTTAGTTTCTATCATTACAATAAACACCAGTTTGTTTTAAATACAGTGAGAGGCTTTATTCTGTGATCTACAGTTTAATCATTATGTGATGAGACACACCACAAAGTGTAGTACAATATCATGAGGAGTATGAGGCTTGTAAATATTCATAGTGACGCTTCAGCTGTGGCGGCACCTGCTGACAGAGGCTCCTCACTACACGAGTCCTGAGTCGACTGCTATACTACACACAAGGTCTTTTGGATAGCAGTATAATTGTTGTTAAAATGTCTTTAACAACAAGTTAGGAGGAGCCCTTTTGATTTAGAGAAGACAAAAGAGGATCCATTAAGCGTCTGTTATTTTGATATGTATTAATATCCCATATATGATGTGTTTAATGGATAATGGACTGTATTGAAATGATTACAAAGAAAGCTGTGATGCATGGTTGTGGCAGTGATGAAGGCTGAGAACGTGTGAGCCTGTTCGCTCATTACTAGACAAGATATTTTGGAAATCTTTCTGCGTTACGTAGGTGGGCTGCATTAGTTAAGTATGCAAGGACACAAACAGCGGTCACCTGTGTGAAAGTCTGTGTGTTTGACCCATCCTCCACTACTTCCTCCATAAGGACTTTGTTGCTCTAAATACTGCGTCACCTGACTTCCTCAGCGGCAGCTTTCCACCTGCTGGCCCCAGTCATGTGGGTTATATGTGAAACGCATTTCTTTGCATCGGTATAATGCAAATTAAAGATAAAATGATTTGTTACAGGACGTTTTTTCTAAAGCTTATCAGTTACTTGCTGTTTTACCCAGGGTCAGATGGAAAGATCAATATCTATTTCATCTCTGTGAGTCCAGGACTCCACAGATATGCAGAGGATGTCATTTAGTTCCTGGAGCGGTTAACACAGTTATCTTTATAGCAGCAGAATATAAGCGGCACAATCACCGTTATGGAACAGAAATCAACTGGAGCCAATAGAGCTCCATGTCTCTTCCCATTATAGACATACAGTATCTGGAGAGATTGTATCCGCCCAGAAAACTACAAATGTTTCTTTCAAATGGTGGACATGAACCTATAATATCCTATATTAATATCTATAGGATATTAATCCTTTCATAAGCAGACCAGTTCATTCACTCACAGGTAGATATTACTGATCTAAGCTGCACACTTTATTATTCACTATTTTCGAGGTATTTATAACACAACATAAGGGCAAGAGTGTTGCATTATGGGTTGTTTTAGCCTTGATGTTGCTAGGCTAGCGAGTGTCTTCAAGCAAGTCGATAGTGCCTTTTGAGTTGATCAGCCCTAAAAGTTTTTAGTTAGCGCAGTTCAGCAGCAGTGACTCGTATAACGTACAGCAGTGGCGGCCGGTCAATAGAGGGCCACGGGGCCTGGCCCCACCCACCTTGAGCCACAAAAAAAAAAAAAAAAGTTTGTGTTTTTGAGCTATGTAATATACCCAGTAATATTTGTAAAATAGGATATCTGCGCAAAATATATGCTTTTCCTGCTCGTCCTCTCCCCCTGTGTGCTCGTCTGCTCATGCTCTCTGCCTGTGTGCACAACACGTCTGAGAACGTGCAGCTACGGGGGCCGGATAACTTTAGCCCAAAAAAGACGGGTCTATGAAGCAGTTTAGCCAATTGCTGATTCAAGATATAAATGAGTGACATACAATTTAGCCAATCAGCGCCCTCAAATAGATTCAGCTGTGGGCAAGAACGATCAAGCCCCGGAGCTGCGCGTTCTCGTCAGGAGAAGTCTCTACAGGAGCCCGCGCCAGCGCGAGCTCTCCTCCTCCAAGACCCGTTTGAGAGGAGAAGTTTGGCGGAGATTCTGCAGCCAAAGAGCTGATATCAGATCAGCCTGACCTCACAATCAGACAGCAGACTCGCGGGAAAGGGTAGCAGTACATGCGAAGCTTCTGTACTAGCTGTACACCAGACAGGTTTGGCTAGCTGGATGACGTCATGCTAATCATTTATTTAGCTTTTTAAAACAACGGGGACGGATCCAGCACGGACAGTTACGGGAGTGAGGGATGAGGAGGTAAGGGGACATGAGAACACCAGGACACACATGAGAACTCTGTCAAGCTACATATTATGCAAAGTGAACATCTTTTATTCTACATAGCCTCAGTCTCATCTGCTTAACTTGGTCATGGAGGCATCAACATGTAATACAGATGTTAAATTAACAGTGAAAACTCATCATAGCTTAATTTAACATCAGTATTCATAATTACACTTCATGTTTACTTCTCCTGATCTTTACCTCCTATAACAAGGTCCATAGGACATCTCAATAAATGAACATGTTATATTATATTATACAAGTGTTATTTACTGATTGTTTTCGTGTTGGAATACATGTTAAATATTTAACTGCCAAGTAATAATGCGTGTTTGATACTTAAATTTTTGTTTGCATGAAATCATACTGGGATGTTTGCTGAAATTGATAGGATGGCCCTACCTAGAAAATTTTCCACCAGCCGCCACTGACGTACAGTATATCACTGACACACAGGAAATACATTCATTCAACTGTCAAACACATACAAACTGTCTTTGTGACGGCTCAACAATAAATATGTCATCAATCAAGCTGCATGATGTCCTTTTCCTTCGGTGATACCTCGAAGAAAAAGTAACGATGTCTGGCCCCAGACCAGCGGTGTAACCACAGATGCACCATAAGCAGATGATGCAACGAGCCTTATAAACCCTATGAATCCTCCGGGGCGGGACGCTGGGTTTTGATTAACAGGGCGGCTCTAATCTGTTCCTGAGATATGGACGATAATTTGTACATGCACGACTTGGAACTTACAGCAGAGCTCCAGTGACTATTTGACTGCATCTATACAACAATAGCTAATATGACATTATTGAAGTAATAGGATGTAATCATGGTATTTGTAGTGTATCTTGTAGTATTTACAAGATACAAATAACAAACAGTGCAGACATACATAAATAGTACATATGAATAAACATAAATAATATCCATTACAATGTATGGCTCATATCAGTGTCACTAACTTACAGTATGTCTTCAAAGTCCACATCCCAATTTTGTTTACATTACTTTCTTTTAAAATGAACTGATTCAAATCCCTGATGACATCACTATGACATCACCAGGGTTAGTTCCTCAGACTGGACGAAGCAGAAGACATTATGCAACCATGTTATCAGCGCTCCTCATGATCCCTAAACTGATTCTTATTGATAAACTCGGAGCGCCCCTTTAAGAGGGAATGCCCATAATGTGATCATCACCAGTGAGAACAAGCTGCAGCTCACATGGTCCCAAATGATCCTTTCACTAGCACGTTCTGTGATCTGTATAATAATGTACTTATAGCACTGTATACATATAGTTATAAGCACTCATAAATACCCGTAACGCTTTATTATAATGATTATGACACATAATGCATTACATAATAACATAGAAGGTCATAAAGCAGAATTATTTATAATTGTTTGTCACTCACTGACACTTTTTGTGCAAGGATCGTAGTGTATTATAATTCCCATTGCTGTAATACATGATGATCTTTTCATAATAAATTATAATCACCGTTATAATGAATTGTAATGTGATTATAAATTACGATAATTGGTCATTGCTTATGAAGTAAAGTGAAAGAAAATCTGTGTAAGAACAACACCCAAGTGAGAATGCAGCAGGTGGTGTTTACAGTGTGTGAGTGTGTGTGTGTGTGTGTGTGTGTGAGTGTGTGTGTGTGTGTGTGTGTGTGTGTGTGTGTGTGTGTGTGTGTGTGTGAGTGTGTGTGTGTGTGTGTGTGTGCACTCTGGCTCGTCCGCCCTCCATTGTGTCTTTATTGCACCAGTCTGATTCTAGGTCAGTCGAAGAGACTCCTCTATTTTTGTCCACATAATCCCCTCTAAGAATGCACACGCTCCTCATTGTGCACACAACCATGTGTGTGTGTGTGTGTGTCGGCCGCAGTGTGTTAATACCTCCTGCACATTACACACTAATCCACTCACAGTCGGAAAGACCGTCCTGCACCCCCCCCCCCACATCTTGCTCACACACACACATTACGCACAGTACGCACGCTGCCATCTTGGCTCTAACGCACCGAGTCATACACACATTGGATATATTTCACCCCGGGGTGTTGCGGCCTCTTTGGGAGCACCCATGAGCACAGGCATGGTGGTTGGAGCAACAGGCCAGGTAAGGTTGGACTGGTGGGTCTCAGCCTCGCTATGAACAACTTCATGGATCTGTTCTGAGCTCCGTGTGCTCTGTTATGCTGTTGTCTTGTCATGGAGCTGTACATCAAGTCAACTGTTCAGAAGCAATCTTTATGTGAATTCAATGGTGCTTGATGCAGTTTTGGTGTAAAAGAGCACACATTCCTTGTACATTTTTGTACAAAGAATCGGTGAGTGAAAACCAAATGGCCTGGTTGGTGGAAATGATGCTTGTTTTTGTTTTTGCTTCATATGACAGAGGCAGCCTATGTTCAGCAGACCTTTTCACTGTCTCACAGCTGTTCATCTGTCCAGGCTTCAGGTATTTTCACTGAAGTTAACTGTCTTTTGTTTGCAGCTTTGAAGCTCAACGTTCCTCTCCATGAGGCCTTCTAATGAAACCTGTCAGTTAGGAGTGTGATGACTACTTGTCGTGCCCCCCCCCCCTCATAGAGAAACTGCTCAGTTTAATTGGAAACCAAACAGATGCATCTAGAACACTTTACTGAGAATCATATTTTTTCATCATATGATTTATAGTTTGCTAAAAATGCTTCTTTAATGCTATCGAAAACATATAGAAAACATTAGTTATATGTCTAATATGGATTTCTGTATGACTGTAAACAGTGTAGAGTTTTTAAATGATTATTGAGAAGAGCCCCTTCCTCCTGCCAGACATCCTGTGTGAACACTACATTCACCAAGCAGGGAGGACCAACAGCCTAGCGATTGGTGGCATCGTAGGAAGTTTCCAACTAGTCAGGATATCTTGGCCTCTGCTGCTTTAAATGTGGTCATTGTTTTGTAAATCGGTCTCTGGCAAGACCCCTAACATGATGAAAGTGCAAAACCTTGCATTGTTTCTGATTGTATTGCTTTCACTTGCTCTCTGTTGGCACATGACTTCTTTGTGTCAGTTATTTTAGTTTTGTTCAACATGATTTACTCGTAGTATACGGATTGGTAGGCTTTAATAGGAACCGGACTTTCCCAAAGACTGGGTCGGGACCCACAGGTGGGTCGCAGGAGATTATATCAGAAGAATTTCTTGCATTGTCTTCTATCTTTTTAAGATGTTTATCTGCAGTTCACCTTTGAGCCACATGAGGGAGCCTGCATGTTTCTTTTCTTCTGGTAATAGTCCTTCATTGTTGTGTGTATACAGTATTTGATGTGCTCATGCAGGAGGGTTGACCAAACCTCTGGTTTTCATGACACTCCACCTCTGAGCAGATGTGACTAGCTGCGTGTTTAGTGCTCTCCATTCAAGCTTTATTATTGGCACACAGCCCTCTAATGCCAAATCAGAGCAGAACGTGTGACATGCTAAAGATTTGTGTGTGTGTGATGAATAATGCGTGAGGCAGCGAGGGGAGCAGCGATGGATGATGTCATCAAGGCCTCTGGGGAATTCTGGGACGGCTCATTTGGTTTGGTGGGGCGGGGCTCTGATGGATCGACTCCCCCCCCCCCCATCACCACACCCGCTCTACCCCCTCTCCCTGTGTCTGTTATGCTCCCTCACCCTTTTGTGTCCACTATCAGTAGAGATGGGAACACTTGATTGTTCAATTCAATTCATTCTCATCACACACACACACACAAGTACAACCTCTCATTTCTTAGTGTGTGTGTTAGTGTGTGAGCTCATTAGATTGTACTAATGAAACCCAAGGGACCGGGTTATCCACCCCTCTCTCTCTCTCTCTCTCTCTCTCTCTCTCTCTCTCTCTCACACTCTCACCAGAGAGCCTTTTCTCTATATCTGCCTCTGCTTCACTGTTGCCGGTGACTACGCCCCACACCCTTGTTGCTATGGCAATGGGCAATGGAGGGCCGCTGTGTTCTGAGTGTTACTACGAGAAAGAGGCTGTGCTTCGTGTTAAACCCATTAGGATGCCAATTGTTATCAAGCTTTTCATGCTAATGTTAGTCCAACAAAGTAATTCATAATTAAATTGTTGTATTATTAATGTATTTTTCCATGATAGAGGCCTGATACGTAATATCAAGGATGATAATGTGTTTTTATCATTACTGGAAAGAACATTCTGTAGTTAATTGAGAAGGCTTGACTTGACTTAGACTACCCCACTGGATCTTCCTCTCAGCATCAAACATAGATGATATAGAAAGTGGACATAGTCACCGTGACTTCTCATTGATTTGTGCACTACTGTTTTGAGCTTCGATCCTCGCCATCTTGGTTTTTGGCTGCCGCCATCTTGGTTTTTTTCAAGCAGAAGTGATGCAAATTTTTAGGCAACCATCATGTTACAATTAACTTTCATGTACTGAAAACAGAATGTGAAAGGGTTAAAGTTGTAAGACGAAAACACTAACATCTCTCAAACCAGACAACGCTGTGGAAGCAAACTGTCAATCACCGTGTAGCCCCGCCCTAAAGCATCCCCTGCTTCATGGTCTGTGTGACTCTAAATCAGGGGTGTCAAACTCATTTTCACTCGGGGGCCACATCAGCATCACGGTCGCCCTCAAAGGGCCGGTTGTAAATGTAAGACAGTGTAAATGTAAAATGTAAAATAACATATTTAGTTTAGTTTCCCGGGATATCTGTGACTTCCATAACACGTACTTCCAGTTGTGTGATTTCTCCTCCGCCATTGTTTCCTGTTGCTGGTGCAAAATGCATTCTGGGATATTTGGCTGTCCCAAGTACAGACAAGTCACCTCCGATGCATCCCCGGTAAAATGGGCGGAGCCACATCCGGGCATTAGGACAGTGCTTGGCTCGATGTGAACTTTGATTTGGAACAGTACTTGGGCTGAGACTGATGACGTTTCACAAGTCCACGAGTTCACAAGTACAGAGAAGTACGCATGTTGAGAAAGGCACGATCACTTGTTGGAAATCCTCTTTATGGGTTGTTGCATCTCCTCCTGTTGTGATAGTTTTAATGTCGGCACACAGACAACATGCTATCTCATCACTTCGACTTTCTATCTCATAATTTCGACCATGGGGATATTTTTATTTTCACATCTAACTTTTAATTTTTGTAAAAAAAAAAAAAAAAGATTTTTTTTTCTTTTTTTTTTTTGCTGGCAGATTCGCGGGCCACATAAAATGACGTGGCGGGCCGAATCCGGCCCGCGGGCAGTATGTTTGACACCCCTGCTCTAAATGGACCATCATTTACTAAATGAACATCATGCTGTATTGAAGAAGACTTGAAACTAGAGGTTGAGACCATAAACTCATGTTTACAATGTTTACTGAGGGAATAAATCAAGAGAGAAGTAGAGTCATTTTCTCATAGACTTCTATACAACCAGAGGAGTCGCCCCCTGGTGGACACTAGAGAGAATGCAAGTGTAAGGCACTTCAGAGTTAGCTAACCCTGACACCTGATTGGTTACTTTTTCTTTTGTGATTGTCTGAGTCGGCTCCCACGATAGAATAACAATCGTAACAAACACATTGACACAACTTTACTGTTTTGCTTCATCAGCCTCCTTCCCAGCAGCAACAGCTGCTTTAATTGGAAGAAAGATACTTTACATTATCCGTCCACAAAACAGCAGCTGATGCACAGAACGCTATCTGTGTCTGCTGGGCAACTTTAACCATTAGCCATACAAAAGTAAATAAAAAAATGATAGATTGTAAACATATGAAGAATAAGTTGTTCATAGAATAGATGACTATCTTTTAATTAGTAAATTAAACTACAACACAAATCTGATTTGTAGAGTATCATTTCCACTGTCCCCATTACACCAGCTACAATACTCCCATTATGATCATCTGTGTCGTCAACAGCAACAACATACGAGGAAATCATTTTGTGATGTAATCACTGACACAATAAGTGACATGTCAGTCAGAGCCGAAACGTGATGCCTGGTCAGCCTGAGCTCCATTCGTCCCTTGGGTCCCATCAGACAATTGGGAGAAACTGGAACATAAAAAGCTAAATTGCTCCATTGTTATGTGTTGGCGCCTACAGTTCACTGACACACATCACAGCTCAATCTGAGCAGCAAGCTGCTTGTGACAGTAGTGATACATTAAAGAGGGCCTCTGAACAAGACACCCATATATGCATAAACAAATGACCCCACACACACACACACACACACACACACTATCCCCAACCCCCAACGGTGTGAGGCCTGTCAGAGGTGAGGGATTGTGTTTCAATGAGGAGCGATACATTACACAGACTGACTCACTGGAAACAGATAACACTCCAAGTGTGACAGATGTTTGTGATCACTTTAATATGCAGATTGCGACGGAGACAGAAGCTGAGGTCTGTAATGATGAATGTGTTGATGATGATGTGTGCCGGTGCTGGAGGGGCTAAGGCGTGGCCCGGTTAGCAGGGCCTCTTTGTCTGCTCTGCAACCGAAGGACGTCCCCCAAAAGGACACAAATGTCTTGGAAAGCAAGGCCCTCTGGGAGGTTGGAGGGATGTTTGAGCTGCGTGTGGCGTCTCTCTGTCTGGTGTGTGAGTTCATCGGAGATGTAAAGACGAGTCAACATGTTCTGTTATATCGGCACTGGATTTACACTCTTACACACTAATGCAGAAATATAGCTGAAAAATAAATCACTGGGTTAAGAATATCTTAGTTGCAGATATTAAAAGTCTCTTTCGATTAACATTTCAGTTGAACTGCAGTTTATTGACACATAATTAATTTGGGCCGATGGTTTTGTTGGTTATGAGAACACTGAACTCTTGGTCACAGCCGGCTGATGGTGTCTGGTGCTCGCTCAGGGAGGAGAGGATCTCAGAGGGTCCACATGGTTGTGCTTCCTGAAAGTAGATGATTTAGTGTTTGGGCAGAATTGTGTTTTTGTGTTTCCCCACTATTAATACTGTGGAAACACATTGTTTTGATTGTCAGAGAGGCCAATTTTCAAGAAACGTCTGCGCTTCATTTTCAGGAACATTTTTCTGCTGCAGTTGTTAAACAGCTGTCTACTATCTGGGTCGTACATTATTTTATAACTGAGGCTTTGGATTTAACCAAATGTTATCATAATCAGCAATATGTACTGTACTGCAATCTTCTAATCGCAGGAAGGGAAATTTGTCCGAATAGCGTTTTAGAGCTGTGGTGCTGATGAGATGTCCTGGCCTACACTTCATATTCTACAGACTGAAGACAACGTCTCTGTTTGGTACAGATCTTTGCAAAAATCTCACCATAATCTTTTTCATATATTTTTCAATGAAAATGAAAATAATAAACTCAAAAATAAAGAAAGATCACTTCCGCTAATATCGCAAGGCATAACACAACTGCAGTCAAAATAGTTGCAGTTCTATATTTCTTTCAAAATCTTCCAGCTTGTGTAACATGATTGGACTGTACTTGTACGTACAGCGCTTTATAGTGTTTCCGACCACTCAACGCACTTTCACACGACATGTCATCATTCACCCGTTCACACACTGATGGCAGGGGCTGAGTGACACCTGCCATCAGATTCTCTCTCATTCATACACTGTAGGCACAGCTACTGGAGACATTTTGGGGTTAAGTGTCTTGCTCAAGGACACATCGACATGGGACTAGCGGAGCCGGGGATCAAACCGCCGATTGAAGGATGACCCTGCTCTCCACTTAGCCACAGTCACCCCTGTTATTGTTGTGGAATGCATGTTAATGCAGGTCCATATTGTATGCTTCTCATAGATCACCTAGCTGATACTGACTCAATCTTTTTGTCTGTCTTCTCTTCTAGGTAAGTCAAAATGGCGCTGAGGCCGGGGCTTTGTGTTCGGTGTTGGGGAGCTGCTCCGTCAGCATCTCTGCTGCAGGACGCAGGATGCACCTGCTCTGCTCGTATTGATCTTAACACTTGGATAAGTACATCTTCAGCTGAGGAGTAAATCCTGTGTTCATGTATGTGTGTGTGCTGCACACTTCTAGTTGAGACGACCACGTGCCCCCAAGGCTAATCCGTTACTGCTGTCATCATAAACACACTCACACCTGTCACCTTCTTTATTCTCATGAGAAGTGGTCGCTAGTGTGTGTGGCACCAAATCTGACCCACACTCTCTAAAGAAATCCACCAATAACAAACACAAGCTCAGCACAGAATAAAAGATTGGACCGTATCATTTTGCGCTTTGGGTTTAGATTTAGCTCATGGAAGTAACATGGGTTCCTGATTGGCTCTCTGGTTCCAGTCTTCTCTCAACCAATTACCTGAGCTAACTACCCCTGAGCCCACAAGGCCCAGAGCCCACGGCTCTGTGGGTCACCCTCCATCAGACGTGGGGAGTGTTTGCATTTTGTGCAGGTTGTAAGTGTTATGTGGTAGTGTAGTTAGTGGACCCAAACGCACGCACACAGCAGCTTTACTCCAGCCAAGACTTTATTTAACTGTGCAGGAGGAGTCACAGAATGAACAAACAAAACAAAGACTAACTGTCCAGCAAATTAAAGTCACTCCTATAATCTCCACCCGAGTCGGGAGGGAAGCTCAACCAAGGCCGGGACAGGTAGCCTCCGGAGGCGGGAGGGAAACTCGACCGCACTCAAAACTGAAGGAACAGAAAACAAACGGGTAACAATCTTCACTGAATCGGTGTTCAGACTTATGTGACCAGACCGGTAACCGGACGGACTGACGAGGCAGAAGACAATGCGGGGTTGAAGCAGGTGAAAGACGGCACGACCTGACAACCCCAGACTGCAGGACCAGAGTTTATATAGTGACAGGGGAATCATTAGTGGGCCCTGAGTCTGGTGTGTCAGGCTGCAGGAGGTGATCGGCTGGAGTGTCCTCAGCTGTGCACAATCAAGGGTGTGGCCATGGGAGGTGTCTGAGGCAGAGGACACACGCAGAGCACATGGCACACAATAATAAACAGGGGAATGACAGGACACATGAGGAGAGGAGATCAGGGGAAACACACAACGGGTCAGACAGGGATCCTGGATCCTGACAAACAGCTCCAGTATTGATGATTTCTGCAGCCAGGTGGAAGCAGCTGGAGGTCTTTTAATCTCTGAGACCCTCGGCAGATTACTGGTACAAGACACAGCCTCTCTGTTAGTGAAGGTCTGGACCAGATTAGGAACCAGGCGGACTGCTTTTCTACTTCTATCACAGGTTAACCCAGGACTTGCATTAAAAACCAAAGAGGTTCAAATATACTCTGGAAGGCTTTTAACAGAAGCTTTGCTCTCTAACGACCTAGTTAAGAGAAGGGCACTCATGGTTCAATGTGGGATTCCAAGCTTCATCTCATTGTATGGACATCAAAGTAAATCAGATGGTTTTATTTCTGACAGTCTTTTATTAATTAAAAAAAATCCCTTGATTCCTAACTGGGTTGTTCTCGACATGAACCTGTGAACTGCTCAGGAACCATTGGTCTGTTGTTGATACACCTCATTCACATTCATGCAGCATGTTGGCCTCACTGCTTCAGCAGCGCCTGTTGTAAATCAGTGGTTTATTGCCGCTGCTTGCACATAGTGACTCTCAATGGGTGGGAAGAGAAATGGTTGTAATGTAAAACATGGTGTGAGATGCAAAGCCAGGCAAACTGCACAACGGCTTCATTGTAAACACTCTCATATTCAAACAACTGACCTTAATCCCTTTGTGCCAACAACTGCCCACTAAGTGAGAGAGACTCAGGGCATGTACACCATCCATACGTACATAATAAACTCAGGAGGAACAACAGTGTTATTGATGGCAAGCTCACAATAAATAGACTGACCAAGTTCAAGTTCACTTCAAGGTCTTCCATCTGAGCAAAAGCAGATTATATAATATCTTTTATTATTATTATACATCATCAGAAAAGTAACAAAGGATACATTTTACAAAACAACACCTTTCATACCAAAATGAGTTAGTGTGTCCTCTCAAACCTATAATGTCCTAAAATGTCCTCCAGCAATACAGGATCTATGCAATACACATGTTCACCTTTTTATAATTGTGGGAAATATGTTGAATGTTGTGATTGTACACAAGACGTTTGTCAATGTTCCTTATGCCGTTGGTTCCCAATTTCGGGGTCAGGAACACCAAAAGGGTCCAAAGAATAATCTGAGGGGTCACCAAATAAGTCAAAAGTAAGAAAAAAAACCTTTCTGTATTCTGTTAACTATTCCCTCTTCAGGAAAAGCACACCTTTAAATGAAACAGTCTGAGCGGAAAAAGTCAATCATTCATTGAACTGCTTTCAACTTGTGTCTGATACTCACAGCCTGTAATGAGAGGCAGCGAGGCGTTACATTTTATTTTCTTGTTTGTGGACTACTGTTCCTGATCCTTTGTCTGGAACTTGTACCCAGCTAGTGTTGGATCATCTCACTATCCACCTTCTTCTGAATTGTAATGTTGGGTCAGGCCATGAGGTGGCGCCATGCTATTAAAAAGCAAAAAGGGTGAGGTCTTGGAAAAGATCAGCATTTCAGTTGATGTCTTCGTCGTATTCAGCGAGGACTTTATTTGGAGCTGGATACCAATGGAAGCATGCAGTGTGGGTATTGATGTGTGATGGTTCATGGTGGGTGGCTGAGCTTTGTATTAAAGGCTGTCTGAACAGAGACATTGCAGCTAATAATGCCAGTGAATGCATTTCCACTGCATTCCTCTGCTGTGCTTCTGGACCAAGAATGTCAGTAGCTCTAGAAATACTGGTACTGATGAGCTTCCTTTGCTGTCTTCCGTGGTGCTTAATACACGGACAGCAGTGTCATTTCAGCACCACGGAGAGGGATTGTGTGGGATGATGCACTTTAGTTAGTGTTTGTCAATCAGCTCTGCGGATGTGAGCCGTCAGTCATTGCTTCTGTCCCTGCCTTGTGGTACAGGACATACTGTATTAAGTGATATAGCTGATGTACATGCAGATATGGCTTTCCAGTTTCATGCAGTTTTACCATTTTCACGACTTTTGTGTTTTTCTGTGTGTATTTCTGCGTGTGTGCTTGCTCCCAATCACTGACGCAGACCGTACCAATTCAGACCGGCTGATAGGGAAGGCTGAAGGCACTGACTGGTGTGTGTCTCCCCCCTTTGACTCCAGTAAAAGTGGTACCTGCCTTGCTATTTTTTCAAAGGACAGTCACTGACGCTTCCGTGCCCCGTATCCCCTCCCACATACGGTTTTCTCTAACTCCTCCCTCACTATAATCCACACACACCCCTCCCCCTGTCTCCCCCTCTGGTACATTGTGAGTGGGGAAGTCATGCATTTGGAGAGTCCAAATCAGAGGCTTCCCAGGTTCCATAGCATCTGCTGCTACCTCTGCAGCCTGAGCGGTAAAGGGAGGGGCTCCCTCCTTTCCTCTCTGTCTCTTTCTTGCTTCTCTGCCTTCCTATTGGCCTCCTATAATACCTCTTGGTGGTACCGGCCCACCCCTCCTTTCTCTCTATTCCTGTCTCAGATGCAGTTACCCGGGCAGCAGGGAGGGAGGCTTTACAGACACTCTCTGCATGGGTGAGGAGAGCTGGTGGCTTAGAGGACAAGAGGATATCAGCGCTACCTCGATCCTCCTACTTTCATCTGATTGTGGTGATTTGTCCTTTGGCATAAAAAGAAAGTCAGCTGGTGGGGTGGGGGCTTGTTACCGTGGACTGGCATCTTTGCCAATGAGACAAGCGTTTTGGAGGAATTCCGAAAGTTATTTAAAAAGCTAGTTTTCTTCGTGCGGGAGCGGTGAGAGGGCAGCCATGGCTCACGCCGCGGCTCACATTAAGAAGGCCAGGTCCGAGATGGATCAACCTCCGGACCTGAAGGCTCTGGAGAAAGCCAGAGAGAGAAGAAGGCGTTCCCGGGAACGGGCTGAACGCAAGCGCAAGGTACGCAAGGCAGACTCACTGGAATCACCCACCTATTCATCCCCTCCCGCTTCATGTGACCAATCAGTCTTTAATGGTTACTTCATCTCACTTCCAGTCATCCCTCCATCAAAGTCTCACTTCATCTTTACCAAATGAAGAGGACTTTATCAGAGTCCATTATCAAAGACAGTGGAAGAGTTTGTGGAGCAAAGACTACCCATGTCTTAATCTTTACTATTTCCACCTCGACCTGCATTATCATCTCGTGCTATTCAGTAGCATCATCTCTGTTACACAAGACTGAAGATCTAAAGCATTGAACTGTGTTCTGTGATCAGTGCCATCAGTCTATTGTCACCCGCAGAACCAGAACAATCACCAATCACAGTGAGCTGTGATTCCAGCAGGACATGGTCATGATGAGTGCACTTGATCCTTGCTGCTGTCAGCGCTTGTCCTCATGTCATCTTGTACACTGCTAAAGGATCCTCCTTCATTCCACTCCTAATTCTGTCATCAGCAAATGACCTCTGCACAAGTCATCAATCCCTCAATAAGTGTTGCTGTCTCCCAGCACCAACCTTCCCAGGGTGGGCACCATTCCAACACACTCCCACAGTCAAACTCCTACAAATACCTCCGCTGGTGATGCACCTACGCAGATCAGTCTCTGGTGCACTGCTGGCTGCACAGTGTATGTTCATTCTGTTTGCTCGTGGATAGACACGTCCACTCACGCAAACAGAATCCTACTGCTGTGCTTTTATTTGTAAGGTGTGCTGCTGAGATATGCTGTATCTTTATGGTGCCATATCAGCAAAGGAGTTTATTTGTTCACACGATTCTGTGCAGGATTTCCTTTCTTTTTTTTTTGACAGCACAGCACATTCAAGCATACAGGCACTGGAAACACTCAGAGATCTAGAACTGTTAGGAAAGTTATGTGGGTTGCAACATTTGTTTTGATGCAATTAAATTGGTATGGAGGGAATCGGCATCCCTGTCATATTCTAACTTGTTATGTTTAAAAGAAAAAAAACTACTGCCGCATTCATTTAGAACTGTAATCAAATATGTACTGTATGCCATCATGTAAAAGTTCCTCCTCACCTTTCAACCGATGAAAGTGTGGAATGTCCATTCGCCATGGTAAATAATATACAGGTAAATAATGGTTTGGAACCAGAAGTGACACAAGAGGGCAGAGCTAAGAACAACCGAATGCTGAAGACGACATTTTTAGGGAACCAAAAGTGTTACAATTAGCTTTCTGTAAACTGAAAACACATTGAAAGGGTTAAAGTTGTAAGATGAAAACACGAGCAACTCCCAGACCGGACAACGCTGTGGTAGAGACCTGTCAATCACAAGGTAGCCCCGCCCTAAAGCATACCCTGATTTATAGTCTATTTGAAACTAGAGATGGAGAACATAAACTCATGTTTACAATGTTTATTGAGGTAATAGATCAAGTGAGTCATTTTCTCATAGACTTCTATACAATCAGAGGAGTCGCCCCCTGGTGGACATTAGAGAGGATGCAATTTCAAGGCACTTCCATTGGCTTCCCTTTCACCAGACCCACAGGTTGTCCATCTGAAAGAGCTGACCTTTTTCTCCTAGTGATGGGTAATGGTCCTGATGTAGACCATCACCTGGCATCCAAATAACATCTCTTAAAAGTGAAGACCAGTCATGACCTTTGTTCATGTTTGGATAAAGAGCTGTTGTGTTGTTTTGGTGTTTTCTCCGTCTCTTTACCTTCACTGCACAGCATGGGAGATTATAACATGGGATTATTGGTGTGCCCTCTCTCTCTGTCTGTCTCTCACTCCGTCTCAACACACACACACACGCACACACACCTACACACACACACACACCTACACACACACATACACCTACACACACACACACACACACACACCTACACACACACACACACACACCTACACACACACACATACACCTACACACACACACACACCTACACACCCACACACACACACCTATACACACACACACACACACACACACACACACACACACACACACACACACACACCTACACACACACACAGACACATCCACACCCAAAAGTGATTAATAGTTTCAATTTGGTGGGTGCCAGAGGGCAGACATCACGCACACTGTTATCAAATGGCACTTTTATCAGCAGTGGTGCGGTCCTGCTGGGGTCGATTAACCTCTATAACCCCATGTTAATGCTACTTAGTGGGTATCAGAGGGCTTGGCATGGACAATGCACGGCTAAAGCATATTATGAAATGCTGGAACACATTGTGAGCGTAATACTGGATTCCTCTCTAATACGTCATCATGGATGGACAGTTGTGCTCGCATCACCAGTTATATAACAAAGCAGAGAAAATGCACCCGTAACAAGGTTTGTTAGTGTTTGAATGCAGCAAACATTCATGCATGCTGAGCGATCATCTGTGACCCATGGGCCCAGTCTTTAAGCACTTCATCTGCAATACGAGCAGTTAGGACTTTATTTCTTATTCATAACGTGGTTTCATGTATATTTCATCATATTTACGTGAGAAGCCCCCCTGTGCTGTCTCCTCCTGTTCACTGTTCACTGTTTATGATGTTTGTTGTTGATCAAAACTCAACACTTCCTCTTTGTATACAGTACCTGTCGTCCTGATGTATTCCGTATAATGTACATTGAACAGCACTCTGCTGCTCTGAGTTTCTATCAACAGAAATACTGCTTTCATTCACTTATGATTTACAGTCACCTCTATTTTGAACGTTTAATTTATCGCTCTTGAAGTACCCTCAATAACACGTCCTGAACAGATCATCATTGTCATTAAAAGCCTTTCAGCAGCTCAAAGAGCAAAGCCCTGCCCCTGATGCTCATTTACTTTGAAACACTTGCTGGAGTGTTCATGCATTCCATTTAATAACACTCAAAAAAAACAAAAAACACAAATGAACAAAGACGAAGCAAAGTAGAAATATTTCTGTTTAAAAAGAGGAACTCAATTATGAATGATCCGCCGTCATCATTGTTTCTTACCCAGCATCTATCAGCGACTGGCCTTTATTGGTTTCTTCTGCCATGTAGATGCTATTTGAGACTTGGCCAAATATTTATTTGCACTATTACAAAATGAGATGAATGCACCGAATACCTCTGTTTAACAAAGCCTGCAGTTTATTTTGAAATGCAGTAAATGTCGGTTGTGTTCAAGATGCCCAAAGTAAAATCCTAACAAATTGCAACGAATGTTCTGTTGCGTTTCAAAGCCATGGCAGTCCAAAATATGGACTCATCTGACCTGAACCCAACCTGAAGATGTGGCGTTGTGATATGGGATAACAACAGTACGACGTGGAATAACATCAACGGGATTCTGGGGAAGACATTGTGTTCTAGAAGAGGTGGTGTTCTGAAATTACTCACATAATATCTCTTCCATATAATCCAACATTCTACGAGGCACAAGTTTACTCTGAGTGAGGAAACACCATGGGATCACACTCTAGAAAAACATTACCGAAATACAAGTACATGAATCAATAAAAAACCTCATGTTAGATGTGTAAGTGACTCAATCCATAGAGGAGTCACAACAACATTGGACAGAATATAAACGGGGAAATGAGCAACATGTTCTCCTGCAGTTCACTACACCAGCACATTCAATTCAGTTCCATTCAATATGCCTTATTGGGCATGAACAGAGAAAATATTGCCAATAGCCTCATTTAATGTGTACATGTGCATTTGACCACTTTTCTTTTTTTTTTTTTTTTTTCTTTTTTAATATATACTTTATTGATGAGAATGCACCATATTACATAAAAATCAAAGAGCAAGTATTTTCATTTTTTGTGCACGTGTTACTCAGTTTACAGTAGTAAAGGAGAAAATAAGAAGAAAGAAAAGCAAAAAACATAAAACAAACAAAACAAAAAACAGAAAACAAAGAGCTACTTAAATCAGAACACCCACCCACAAACCCACCCACAGACAAGGCCTTCACATTTGTTTACGTAAAGTTTATGTGGTACAGTATTGTAAAACTATAGTTCAGTAGTTAGGTTAATTGCAATTAATCAGACAGATAAGGGAAGGACAGAGGACCAGATAAATCAGTACAAATTGCAGACATATCTCATTCGGTAGGCAACACTAATAGATTCTGAAAATATGAAATGAAAGGTTGCCATTTCTTAGCGAAATTGTCATTACATCCTCTAAGTGCATATTTAATTTTTTCAAGACTTAAAAAAAACATCACATCCTTAAGCCAAGCAGACTGAGATGGTGAACTTGGAGATTTCCAAGCAAGAAGTATTCTGCGACGCGCCAGAAGAGTGGTAAAGGCAATAATGTCCTTCTCTTTAGTACTGTATATGATGGATTTGGCTGGGATTCCAAAGACTGCCAGAAGAGGGCACGGTTGTACCTTGATCCCTAAAACTATAGTTAAAATATCAAAAAGTACCAGAAGTGTTTAAGTTTAGGACACGCCCAAAACATGTGTAGTAAATCTGCTTGAGGATGATCACAACGGTTACATCCTGGGTCGTGACCTGGGAATATTTTAGCTAGTTTGCTGTTACTAAAGTGCATCCTATGGACCACTTTAAACTGAATGAGACCAAGTCTGGCACAAGACGTAGATGTATTCACCCTATTCAGCGCATCCACCCACCAATTCTCTGTCAGGTTCATGTTCAACTCACTTTCCCATTTGGTTTTGATGATAGAAGAGGTATCTATAGTTATGATCTGGTTGTAAACTTTAGAGATCAGTCCCTTCTGAGTTGGATGTGTGTCCAGTAGGCTTTCCCAAAGTGTTTTGCACGGGAGATCAGGGTATGAAGGAAAGTGTTTCACTACAAAGTGACGGACCTGAAAGTATCTGAAGAAATTTGAACGGTCCAGGCCACATCTCTGACAAAGAGAGTCGAAGCTAGAGAAGTGGTCATCGTCAAAAAGATCCCTGAAACACTTCAGTCCACTGCGAGAAGGTTCTGTCCACTACAGATGGTGGAAATAGATGATTATTAGTAATCGGACCCTGAGCAGAAGCTGTTCGAAATTTAAAGTGAAGACGAAATTGAATCCAAGTTCTAAGAGTAGCAAGGGCAATCGGGTTAGAAGAGTGGCTGGACAGTTTTATCGGAAGAGATGAGTATACCAATGCAGGAAGATAAGATGAATAGCATGATTGAGCCTCCAAAATGCACCAATCAGTCTCAGGGGCATGAATCCAAAATGATATTTTTTGAATATAGTTGCCCAATAATAAAAAATAAAATTAGGAAGAGCCAGGCCACCCAAGTCCCTTGGGCGTTGGAGGAAGACCTTGCTCACTCGTAGCGACTTGCCTGCCCGAATAAAGTTTAAAATAATCTTATCAATAGACTTGAAAAAAGATTTTGGCAGGAATATTGGTAAGCATCTAAACAGGTACAGAAATTTGGGGAATACATTCATTTTTATAGACTGCACCCTGCCAGGTAGTGACAGGGGCAGGTTGCTCCATCTAAGAAGATCATTTTTCATATTTTCAACCAAGGGGTTAACGTTGGCTGTATGAAGAGAGGCAAGACTGCGGTTTATGTTCACACCTAGGTATTTGAAACCCAAACTGACAAAACGAAAAGGTACTGAAGACTGTTGAATTTGGCAAGCCAAATCGTTTATTGGGTACAATTCACTCTTTTTGAAGTTTAGTTTATATCCTGAGAATGAACCAAATTCCGTCAGAATCGATTTAATTATAGGAGAAGATGCCACTGGGTCATTCACATACAACAAAAGGTCATCTGCGTACAGTGACACACGATGTTCTATCCCACCCCGCCGTCCTCCAAAAGTGGTGATGATTTCAATGCAATGGATAGTGGTTCTATTGCAATTGCAAAAAGCAAGGGGGAAAGTGGGCATCCTTGGCGTATGCCTCTCGTTAAAGTGAAATATGGGGAACGTAATGAGTTGGTGCTGACACACGCTTGTGGAGATGAATATAAGAGTCTAATCCAGGAGCCGAAAACATCACCAAAACCGAATTTATGCAAGACCGTGAATAGGTACTCCCACTCGATTCGGTCAAAAGCCTTTTCGGCATCTAATGAAACAACTGCTTCCGGGACCAATGCAGAGTGGGAAGTATGAATTATATTAAGTAACCTGCGGATGTTGGAAAATGAATGACGATTTTTTATAAAACCAGTCTGGTCTTCAGAAATAATTAGAGGCGTAATATTTTCAAGTCGGCGAGACAGTACCTTTGCAATGATTTTCGCGTCTACATTGAGAAGTGAGATCGGGCGGTAGGATCCACAGTCAGAGGGGTCCTTATCCTTTTTTAGTAAGAGTGTAATGGTTGCTTGTGATAGTGTAGGTGGAAGAGTACCCCTAATCAGCGACTCCTGATATATTCCAAGAAGAATTGGAGAAAGCTTGTCTTTAAATTATTTTAAAAACTCTGCGGTAAAGCCATCAGGCCCCGGAGTTTTGCCACTTTGCATAGTTGTAATTGCTGCTTGGACTTCCTCCAGTTCTACTGTACGATTCAGTTCCGCGATTTTTTCTGATTCAAGACAGGGGAAGTCGAGGCCGTCTAAAAATGTTTTCATTGGTCCTTTGGTTAAGGTAGATTCAGAAGTCTACAACTTAGAGTGCATTTGACCACTTTACCTGTCACTTCACTCTCATTCAATAAGGGACATGAGTAGGTATGTAGTGATGCCATTAAAGATTGTAGATTTAAGTGTTGGCTTCTGAAATAACAGTTCTGTGGAATCCATCTTTCTCTCGATGTAGAATCATGTCCTGAGGGAGAGCGTGTATCTGGCACACACGGTCTCTCGTAGTTTAACGCGCAGCACTGGCAGTCAACACCATGTAGCGGATGTCGAGATGCTTTCATTAGTCTCCAGCACATTAAAGAGTCATTCAGCACTGGCCACGATACAGAACCGTGTGACTGCGATACTTTTAATGCTGTGTAATGTTTAAGCACGTTGGCCACGCCCTAATTTGTGATGTCACAGCAGGTGTAATCAATTGATGGTCCGTGAACTGTTGCCATAGCCCATAAAGAGCGTGGAGAATGCAATGTGTGTAAATGTGTAATGTAGTCATCTTCTCAACTTTACCTCCAGGCTTTTAATGAAATTGCTGCTGTATGGCAAAACATTTGATCTTTTTAGTATAAACTACTATGTAAATCTCACATATCATCACGATAAGATATTATATCGATTATTTGGACAACGATACAATATTTGCTGATATCCCAAAGTCTGCCACAAAACTATTGTGATTCAATGCAATCAAGATGAAGACGTAAACTGGCGGCACGTCATGTTGTGTTCTCTCTCTCTACTGCATCTCTTACTGATCTTCAGTGCAAAATTCTGCTGATTACGTTTGTGTTTGATGAGGAATCATTTCTACGTCAGTGTGACTGCAGGGACCTCTCGGAGGCTGTTGCCTTGACTACAGTGCCAGCTGTTCAACTGAAAACTTATCTTACAAACTTGTTTGGCTCTCACATTTCATACTTAATTACTTGACCAACTCACCCAGAGGAGTTGTACAGAAGCTCCTTCCAGAGCCTAATGGAAATGAATTGAACAATTACATAATTCCCCTTTAATCTGTTCTCTGGCTCTTTCCCTTCGTTTCTGTCTCTCAAATATAACAGGAGATTGATGGTGTAATACTAATCCGCAGTACTAATCCATTTTCCATCTTCATCATGGTTGTTTTTGTGGCCATTTGTGTTTGAGAGAGTGCATTTCAGCCTCAACCTCTTCAAAGTATTAGTGGTTAGGTTTTGAGTAAATGGACTTTAGTTTATTTGTTATAGGCTCGATGTACTGTTTGCAGACTTGATGCAGTGAAACTGAAGAATGATACTTAATGGATTTTACACAATATTTAGTTCAGATAGACTTCAAAGCTGTAGGAAAAACATGAAGAGAAACAGAAATGGACACATAATGTTGTTGAAATGTTTGCCAGGTGCTGCATCATGTGACTCATTAGAACGTCTGTGATTGACCAAGTGGGCACATTGTCTCTACACGCCTTTCTAGTGCTTTCTAGTATGTGGGCAACGCATGAAATGTTGACAAACTGGAGTGTTTCACTCAAAAATGGTCACTGTAGTTGATCACTTCCCATAGCCTGGAGTGTGGAGACTGTGGCTAAGTGGAGAGCAGGGCTGTTCTTCAATCAGAGGATCGGCGGTTCGATACCCGGCTCTGGCTCTGCTAGTCGCATGTCAATGTGTCCTCGACTCAACACGTAGAAATGTGATGTAATCTGTATTGTAAGTTGCTCAGATATCAAAACCTTTCTGTTAAGGTAGCCAATCCACGTCCAACTTAGATTGTATGACTGCGGGAAAAATAACTTGTCAACCATTATTTTCTGAAGTGGTAGAGTATGACGTGAGGTATGGACGTCATTTGGTTTCAAAGCTCAGATTAGTTGAACTTTGGCCACAAAGCCTTGCAGAAAATCAGGGTATGGCGCGCTGCTGAAGCTCGCATAACTCTCCATGGGATAATGGACTTGCTTGGAATCTGATTCAAAAAAGTCACCAGAGTTGGTTTTGGTTAAGGGCTTCCCATGGACTCCAGTTATAGTGCGTATGGGGGCGACTGTGGCTCAGGAGGCAGTCAGGAGCTGGTCACTCATAAATCAGTAGATTGACCGCTTTGATCCCTGGCTCCTCCAGTCCAGTGTCCTTGGGCAAGATACTGGATCCTCATTTGCTCCTGAAAGCTGAACTATCGGTGAGTGAGTATGTGTGAATGATTCAATTAGAATATGATGAGCAGTTTCGGATGTATTCAAATTTTCTTTATAAATGCGAGCAAAAAATATGCTTTCTTCTTCTATCATGGCTGATTTGGACGCTCCTCTGACCCCCAGAGCATCACATTATTCAGCTGTCCTGTCTGTTTTTACATCTAATCTCAGGCCACAGCTGGGTGCTCAACTGATGCAATTTAGGGGGAAATGTTAGTGGCGGAGATGTTAATCACTGGCTCACAACCCCCCACTCCCCTCCTTTCCATCTCTCTATGGATCTATCTACTGATCTGCTGGAGCGTTAGACAGAATGATTGAGCACTCTCAGTCTATGTTCACAGTGTGTTTCTAATGTTCAATCATTCTACCACAGTAATCCTTTCTGATAAAGGTTTTACTTGCTTCAGCAGCATTTCCCTTCAAATGTTTTCTGGGAAACTTCCATTGAGTTAAACCAGAAACCTAAAATCGTTTGGTTGTCCCAAAAACATCTATGTGACCAAATGAAGAAAGGTTTACTGTCGGCTTGGTGCTGCAGAGAACAGATCAGGTAACATTTAGTTCTGGATTATAAAACGAATGTCCCTATGGGAACAATAAAGTATATTGTATTGATTTAGAAATGCTTTTGCAAAATTCCAAACGCACAACTGCTCGTATTCGGAAGCAGGAAATGTCCTCTTTGCTCATCATGGTTCATATTGCCCCCCATCACAAAACCCTGCCCCACGCAAACCCCCACTGATGGAACATACATGTTGAGCATGCACCATGTTTGATGCTGAACTGGGATTGGCAAAATCCTGGATTAGAGCATTTATAATCAGGTTGCTGTGGCACTATGGGAGTCTGCAGCTCAGGAGAGTTACCAATCCTGTCGCCATGGCAACCAAAAGAGGGAGAATCCACTACGGAGAGTCAGCAGAGACACACTGTTTAATAGCACTGTATCAGGGCAGTATAGTGGCAGGATCTGGATTTTGGGCTTTCTACAGTAAATTGGAAGCAATCCTCACTTATTCTTGGATGCCTTTTAGTTAATCAATGGTTATCAGTGGTTGCTGGACTTCCAGGTCTCCATGAGATCTTGACATATTTAGTTTTAAATCTGGGAATTCAGTGATTTCTAGATGTGAAATAAAAGCACATAAAAGCAGCAGCTGTGTCCGACCCTATCGCCACAGTGGTGTGGTCCAAAGTCGGATGTGCAGTGCAGTATAGCAGATGATGGTGTGGCTTAGTTATGCAAGGGGAAAGATCATCCAAAGGAGCTTAGCTTGAGCGCTATCTGCCTAAACGTCTTTTCAGAGAAGTCAAGATTTAGCTACTTTAGGTCTTAATGGACAACACTTTTTGGGAATTTGGCCCTCGAGATTTGGCATCAAACTCGGGCTATAGATCAATGACAAAGATTGCTCCTCCTGGTATGCAAAAACACATTTTCATAGAAGAAGGTTTACTTGTCTGTTTCTGAGATTTATGCCCCAACCCACTACTTTAGAGGGGAACTAAACTGGTTGCTAAAGAGCCCGAAGGATAGTTGCATACAAGTTTATTACGTTCATAGGAAAGTTTATAGTGCTCACAAGAAAGTGTCTTTTGTCTCTCTTCATTAGTTATTTTATTTAGTTTGAATTTAAGATAATTACCAGGTATTGTGAAATGAAATCATTTATTGGTGGATGTATACTTTACTTCCATATCCATTTAAACGATTTGCTGCTTTATTGTATTTCTTGGGAGAGTTTTTAACATGTGGCCAGGAACAACTGATAAATAAAATATAATAAAAATAAATGCAACCATTGTCTCAGTCAAAAGAACTTGTGAAATACAAAAACACTGAATGAATACGTGTCTCGTTTCTGTTAGTCACAGTTCTCCAGCAAAGCTGGAGTTGGTGAGAGCATGCTGGTCCCCTTGTTTTAACAAATACTGTCCTAACTCCTCCTCAGTCATTTAAAAAAAATCTAAAAACAGTATTACAAAATGTCAAAAGCACATTCAAAAGAACATTCTAATAGAATGTAAAGAAGTTACATTGTATTAGAATGTAACTTCTTTACATTCTAATAGAATTGTCTTTTGAAGATGAACGGGACATTTTTCAGTTTCAAGTAATGACTGGGTTACTTTGGGTGCTGCTTTATTATTGATCATGTTTTGATATTTGAGTCATGTTGTGGATGATCAGATGGAGTTATGATGGTAGCAGTCGCCCAATTGCAGATTCAGCTTGAGCAAAACCTTTGTCTATTGTGTTCAAATCAGGCCCATAGGAGTTTACAAGGCAGGCGTCCTTTCTCTAAACACTGACCTGATGCATCAAGTGGATATTTTTTGCTGAACATAATATTATGCATTTGCCCTCTACATCCTCTAGTCTAATGAGCAGACTTATAAACGCACTGTTACAACTCCTTCATAGTGTCATATTGCTTTTCGGAGAATTATGATGATAAGTTCATAGTAGATGCAAAAGTATACTTATGTACAATATATTATGTTGAACATTGTTGCTCCTGCATGGATCACAGCCAGCCCAATTATGTTCAGCACAGCTCCATGTCCTTGGTCATGGTGCCACAGCACTTAAAAGAATAAACTTCATAATTCTCAAAATTCTGACCCTTTGCTTTTTTATTAACAGCATTTACTTGTACTTTTACTTTCAATACTTAAGTACATTTAATATCAGAAAACTACTTTTGATACTTAAGTACAATAAATATCAGATACTTTAAGACTTTTACTCAAGTAGTATTCTAATAGGTGACTTTTACTTTTACTGGAGTAGTTTTCCAGTAAGGTATCTTTACTTTTACTCAAGTATGGCTTTTGGGTACTTTATGCACCACTGTCTATACAACAGTATCTGCCTATATACACCTTTATGCATGCTGTGTGTACAGGTGGTGTTGGTCCTTTCAGTGTTTGAGTCGAGCAGCTGGTTGTTCCTCAGCAGCGAGTCTCCACCACTCATTTGTGATTTCACAAACAGACTTTACGAGGCAGCAGGACTACAACCATTGCTTATTACATCTGGCCCATTGTACCATCTAGTACCAGGCTAGTGTAGCTAGTGTCCCACCAGTCTAGTGTGCTTTCATCTCTACACCAAAACCCCAGACATGCAGCC
This sequence comes from Lycodopsis pacificus, assembly GCA_028022725.1. NCBI lineage: Eukaryota > Metazoa > Chordata > Actinopteri > Perciformes > Zoarcidae > Lycodopsis > Lycodopsis pacificus. Next base: position 1,511,784 of record CM051710.1, read on the forward strand.
CCGTACACAAAACCTACAGAGACAAACTGCTGTGAGACTGTTGGTTTCTCCTCACCAGTGAATGGACGAATATGTTGTTCAGTATTAAAGTGGGGAAGTATGTTTTCTACTTTGTAAAGACTTATGAAGTATTTTACTCTCACACTTAACTCAACACAAACTCTTTGGAGGTTTCTGTAACATGAGAGGTGAAGTTATGGCCATCAGTTAGCATTCAAAGTCCTTCTGGTCAGCATTGACTCGTGGAGTCAGTATCCCACATCCCTCTCCTTGACCTGGGACCAGGTGGTGGGTCGGTAAACTGGGTTGTAAGAAGCTTTCTTACCAGCTCTGTTGCCTAAACCTCTGTGTTCAACTCAACCCGTCAGTCCTATCTATTGGACAGTAGAGACGTCCCCTCTGCTGTCACTGTCCTGTTTATAACAGACAGATATGTCTCAATACAGTTTGACACAGAAGAAGACAGCAGGTCCTCTATGTTTTATCAAAAGAACAATCCATGAATATATCTTTTCAGAATCATCTGTGTTTCCATAGCAACCTGGCGTCCAACTTCTATAATTCATGTTTTCTTTTCTTTTTTCACAGCACAGCGTGTTAAACAGTAACCTGTTCCTTCTGGATGAGCTGCTGAGTGTACTCATGTGTTTAGTACTCATTAATGCGTACAGTATATCGACATGTGACAGTACCATGCATTATACTGTATGTTTAATCCCAGATAAGTGTTTGCCTGCATAACTGACTGCACTTCATCACAAGTCTGTTACAAGGCTGAGCTTCTGTCCCCTGACTGATCTGTGCTTTAGCTAGTAGTCCCATGTTAGCTTTAAAGAAGGCCCATTCTCTTCAGAGAGCTATGTAGCCTACTACCTTTAACTATAGTAGGTCTACATTCACACTCAACTTTAAAGAATAAAGGACAAATAAGTTATTTCTTTTGTGATTTGTAACTAATATTAAGAAAACACAGAACACAATTGAAAACAGGAAGTGTGTTAAACCTGTTGTTAGCCTTTTGCTGCTCCAGTACAACCCCCTGAATTTTCATACTAAAACCTCTCTCCTCCCTTTCCCCTGCCAGTAAACACACACACACACACACACACACACACACACACACATCATCATCACATTTCCCCCCACAGCGGGAACATACAGCAATACAAGTGGCTTTACGCAGCGCTCCTCCTCCCTCCCGCAGCCAGTGAGCCATATGGTCCATCACAGATTATAAGGGTTTGTTGTCAACGCCTGCCCCGCCCAGTGGATTACCGACCCACAGAGGGAATGTTGCGTGTGTGTGTGTGTGTGTGTGGGGGGGGTTGGATGGGAAGGAAGAGGAAGAGGAGGGGAGTGGGTGATTACTGTGGGCATTGTGGAGACATTGTTTTAACTCCTGACGAGTTCAATAAATGACGTTGCATACTCTTCCCAGGCCAGGTTTGGCCTTTGTCTCTTTAAACCACACACACACACACACACACACACACACACACACACACACACACACACACACACACACACACACACACACACACACACACACACACACACACCGTGGCCTCATTCGTTGGCTACACTTATTGGATGAGTGTTTTGGCAGCTGATGGCTGTTTAGAGGGAAGATGGAAGGAGACATTAAGTAAATTACGTTGAGGAGAAGGTTAACGAAACTGAAAAGGCACCGTTGGGTGACAGAGTAGGAAGCCATGCCTGATGGTTTGCATTCCATGGAGCTAAACTGAACTCAAGTTGTATGCGATTGTATGTGAGAATTTACAAAATTGTGACTGTGCTGGCATCTAGCATGAATGTGTGTTGCTGCAAATTGACGTCAAAGAAAATGTGTTGGATTAATAACACAATCATCAAGATCTCTGTTTCGTTATTGTATGGCGATAAACAGTGCCTGCATGGTTGTTCTTGGATCTCACTTCCTGCTTGTGATTTTTCCCGCGGATGTTGCTCAGACACTGAGTTTGTAATACTGCAAATGCAAGAGGAGCATTCATCATTCAGCAACAGAGAGTGACTTAACGGACATTTATTTCAATGAAAATGTAAGAAATTGCCCTTTAAAAGGTATTTTTCTGATAGCACAACTAATTAAAGATTTGAAAGAACTAACACATTCCTCCCCTTACAAATGAAAAGTTGAAACACCCGTTGGTAGTGGTGTCACGGATCACGGATCGATCCGTGATCCGTTCGGATCAGCCCTCACGGTTCGGATCACAATTCACAATTGTGATCCGCGGATCACAATTCACAATTGTGATCCGCGGATCAATCGAGTATTTTTATTTTTATTTTTTTTACAGCGTAATCATCATAGTGTGTAGTAATAAAGTTCTACTGCTGCTGTTCCTTTTCAAGTAACAAGTCCCCGAATATCAATGCAGAGTGTCAGTGAACAGATATAAAGCAGGAGTGTGTTCACGTGAACGGAGCAGCTTAGAAGCATTTAACGGTGAAGTCATGGCGAGCGGAAGAACGTCAGAAGCCGCGGCGTCATTTAAGTCGCAAGTTTGGGGACATTTTGTCTTCCGTGTAACGTATAATGACGGATGAGGGTGGTGGACAAAGCGTTACGGTATGTAGGCGTTATTTAAAGAGAGACACAACAACGGCAAAACATCGGCATCGGATTTCTAAATCTGGTTAAAATGCTTGAGCCACGCTACGAAATCCACTCACGCACCCACTTCAGTATGAAGCTGTTCCAGACCTCTATGAGAAGGAAAAGACTGTAGAGACTGCGTTCACCACGGCGGAGTGATTCTTAGTCCGGTGCTGTAGACACGCCCCCTCTGTGAGAGTCACACACACACACCTGGTTCAGGTGCTGACAGAAGCATCAGAGTGAAGCTGGACAGGCCCAATAATATCACCACAGAAAGGTCGACCCTCTCCCCAGACAATGGAGATATTCTCATCTTTTTGAAAATAATGTCACAGTAATGTAACATTATTGTGTATTTGAATGGCATAACCTGACAGGAAGTAAACACAGACCCAAGTTGTTGCCGAGCAGTTCAGTTCAGTGTAAACAGTGGAAGCTAGCTCACTGGCTGTTTCTTTCTTTCAGTATTGATGAAAGGACGAGGATATCAGAATTGAGTATTCTTGAATGTTTTATTTTTATTTATTTATTTCATTTTGTTTCAAATTGGACATCTTCAATATTTGTGTTTTCATGTAAGACTATATCCCAAAGTTCTTTGCTTTAAGTGTTCTTGAAGTTCTTTAATTAATAAATGGAAAGCAAAGTTCTATTTGTCTCCTCCCCTTTTCTTTGTTGATCCGAAAAATGATCCGAACCGTGACTCCTGAACCGTGATCCGAACCGAACCGTGAGGTTTGTGATCCGTGACACCCCTACCCGTTGGTCAGGGCGTAGCTGTCTCTCTCATTCAACTTGCTCTCAGTCGGGGAATCAGTAAGATGTGCCATATTTGTTGTTCTGCAAACAAAAGGCATTAAATAATATTACATCAAACAAAACATTTTATTCAAGCCCCGAATGTAGGGGCTTGGTGCCCGTTGGGCCAGTGCTTGGAATTATTAGTGTCTATCTCTGGCATGTTGGGTTGCTGCAATGAAACACGACCACCTGCCCACACCCCACCACTGTTTCACATGAAGCAGGTCCTTCTTCTCACCTTAGATCTGTAGGAGAGAACCAGACCAGACCAGCTGAAGGCCACATGACCTGACTGGCCTTGGTCATGTGTTTGGTTGCTCAGGTTGCTAATGCCCCGATCACCATCAGGCTGACCAGTTCAAATGTTCTGAGGACGTACAGTATATCTGCTCAGTCAAAGGATGTTTGTGTTCCACCATTTTCCCATCTTGTGAAGTAAAAACTAATAACCATGTTACCTTGTTAATAAACAATAAGAGGGGGCCATTTAGTAAATGACAGAAATGTTCAGTTAATGCAACAAGACTGCATTCCCAACATTAAGGATAATTATAGTTAGATCAGATTTAATAGCAATTCTCCAGCTCAGGAAGTTCAGCCTGTAAGATCTGCCATCACACACGATTTACTCTGCATGGCATTCTTAGTAAATGCTGTGATATTGTAAATGTTGGTTCAGAAGACTTTGCACCACATAACCTAGTGAGGCCTGCTTTTTATGATTTAAGCGATGCAGTTTGCCATGTTTTAAGATGATCCAAACCTGCTGTTTTGAGCTGACATCCATTATCGATCTAACAGGAAGACTGTTCTTAAGTATTCGTGAGCATGTTTATTAGGGTTCTACACTTTTTTCCAACACACATAATTACGCTGAGGTTTTGGGTTTTAGAAGCACTTTTCTTTTACCTGAATCCAGCACTGAATGTCCTGATCATATGAACCTGTAACATATCGTTTAGGGTTTAATTTTCCACAACATTAACCAACAAAAATCATAACTGATGGCTAAAACTCAAATATATACAGTACATTCAAATCATGAAATTGAATCATTGAAATTCTATTAACACATAAGCTTATTAGCTAAATTGCTCCCAGAATGTTTTTTTTACTAATCTTTGCTTATAAAAGGGGAGATAAAATACATGATTCGAGATTTATTAAACTGGGCGCTAAATAAGGTATTTTACCAACTTGGAACCAAGTGTGGCACCAGCTCTCATAAACCAAGCATACTCGTACTTCTGCTCGGCCAAATGATACAACAACACAGTGTAGCTTTCCATAGCTATGCAGACGACACACAACTTCAACTTCAAATTCAGAAAACTTAAACTGTTGCAACTGTTCATTTTCAAGCACCCAATGGCCACCAGGACCCCCCTCTAAATTGTAAACAGACTTCTTAGGAAGTATTACAATTTGATTATATGACAACTATTTGGAATTAAATAAGGATGCAATCTAAATCATAGTTATCAATACTCCTTCCAAGTAAATATGATTTTAAGTGGACTTAAAACTCTGGGAAACAGCCCACTCTGAGGGGAAAGGTTTGTGTGTCATTATACCAATCAGACGGTATCTGGTTCTTTATGATGCGAATAAATAAGGATTGTAGCATTCGTTTTTTCTTCTATTGACTATTGCAATACTCCAAATACATATATGATTTTTATTTTAATTGGATATATTTAAATGGTTTTCTGTTCTCCTCGTGCCTACCCAGTTTGTATTCATTCATTCATAGAAAAGTCCAAAGCTGCCTTCTTGTGTGGTTTCTGTGCTTCTCAACAATGAGTAGTCTTTCTCCCGAGGTCAACATATTCAGTGAATGAGAATTGTTTGGGTGATATTTTCAACAGTAAGAGTATTGTGCTCATCATGACCTCAAAGAGTGCAAAGAGAATGGGGACATTTACCTCCCTGATGTCATCAGACGAGGACACACACACACACAGGGTGAATGCAGACATGCATCTGACCATGGACGAGACATTCACTGACATGTAGAGACAGCAGGGACCTGCAGCTCCTATTAAACAGCATACCATTAATGATGGGAACCAATCAATTGCCATGAGAAGGTCTGTGTGAATGTAATTTGCATTCAGTCCAAGTGAATCAATACAGCCCTGCTCTGGGCCACAGTCTGACACACATCTGCATTAGCAGATCACCATGCCTGCTTCCATGAAACAGGCCAGGACATGAAGTGAAGTGAACATAATGCTTCAGGGAAGTCTGGACCAGTGCGGAAAGCCTGGTATGCTGCTAGTGTTGTTCACCAGTCACCAGTGGGGGTCAACTCTTGTGATGAATGACCCCCAGTTGGTCAACTCATACTTGTATTTGTGGATTTAATCAGTCTGTTGCCATCTGTTCCCTCCAAGACTTTAATGCCAGATAGTGACAAGTATTCAATGTTTCCTTCAGTCATTTTCTTGCTAAAAAAACAAATATGTTCCTATTATTTTTCCTTACAGTTCCTCTTGGAGATAAAGCTGCACTTTAGCAGCATTTAGGAAAAGGTTGCATGAGCAGGTTACACAGGTCGTATATGTAAAGGAGCCTCACACTTACATGCCAATCAGCAGCAGCAATAAAGTGCTTGGTTTTGACTGCATATCGTCACAAATCATTTTCACATATAGGCCACATGTCAGTCCATGCTCAATGTGTCAGCGATGCCCCCTCCTGTGTTGGCATGCCGACCACCCTCTCTCTGCTCTCTTTCGCTCTGCTTGCATAGCTCGGCTGGTGGGTGTAAGAATAGCCGGGTTAGGGGGGTGTTGGTCAGTGGTCAGAGAGTAAGAATTAGCAATGAGTAAGGGCTAGCACTCTGCTGGAGGCGGCGGTGCGACAGGGACAGGAGCGCCGCTGAGGCCGAAGGGAAGTGAGATTGGGTAGGGACTGAGGGGGTCGCCCCCCCTGGATGGTAGCCTGTAGGTTTTTAGGGGGAGGGGAGCACGGGGTGGATTATCAGACTGATTAAATGCACTCACTTGGATTCCTTTACCTTCGCATGGGATAGACTTGTAAAGCTTGCAGCATGGGCAACGCGGCCATGTGTAAGGTGTGTGGCTCGGACAAGGGCCTGAGGACGGCCGGGAGCCAGTCTTACTTGGACCAGAATGCTTTGCCACACTACTACTGTGTGGAGCACTTTCCACTGACACTGGTAAGAACCCACACTGGCAGGTGCAGCAGGCAACTAGGGCGCCCTTAAGTGCTCTTTTTAGGAGACTTTACAGACAAGAAAGTTTTGATTTACTTTTTTAAAGCAGAAAGAAGTTAGTGTCAACTATTGCTTTTAAAGCCGCAGGTATTTTTTATTTTGGGCATAATCTTGATGACAGGACTGTTTTTTGTCTGTCACTGACAAGATGCTCAACTTGCATGCAGCATTTCTCTGTTTTCATTGAAAGCATGTGTAAACTGCTTGAGGACTTATTGTTCTGACTTCAAAATCAGTACTGACTGCTGTCTTGCAAAAGGTGTTAGCAGGAGATACACGAAGGTGTTTGAGGAGCTTGTGTGTACGTGGGGTGGGATGAGTTAGTATTGCTCTCCTCACCCTTTAAAGGCCAGTGTGACATTTGTGCTCCTGAAGTTATCCTGCACAGCAGCGTGTGGACTCTCGTGGCTAATTTGAAAAGCAATGTAATGACGTAAGCAGCATGCCGCGGCTGCTGCTGGGAATACAAGACCAAAAGTACCGCTGATGTATTCTGTCAGAATATATATCAGTGGGGCGACAACATTTCGTTTGTTTTTAAAAGAGGTTTCTTGAGTTAAGTGATGTTTTTGTGGCAGTTTTCCTCTGACTTTAAGATGCTGGAACTTTTCTTCCGATATCCCCGAGTTGCATCTCAAAGTATTTGGCAGTAGTCTCATTTAATCATTGGTTCTTGTTGAACACAAAGCCTGGTCAGCTCATGTATAGTTCAAAGTGTAGGTTCCAGACACATTTCAGTGCATTATTAAAGGGCATCAGTAGTTTGGATATATTGCCAGGATGACAGTGACAAATACCTGGCTTCATAAGTATTCACATGTCACACCGGTGGCTTTGCATGTTAAAGTCATCCAACTTTTGTCTCAAGCAAAAACAACTTTTGATAATGTTTTATATAACCATACATTTGATATGAACAGGAAATGATACACTACGTGTGACGTCGGCTGTAATTCAAACTGCTACTGAAAATTTAACTTCACAAATGTTTTTCTTAAGATTTAATACTTATTTGTTGGTTTTACCACCACTAGCACCTACACATTGTTTTCCCCATGTGAGCTGCTCTTTCATATCCTTTGTGCATTGCATCGTACTGTATTTAGTCTGCAATATTTTTGGTTTCTGGACTTCTCAATGTTCCTGTGTGAACACACTACACACTGAGATCTGCTTGATATCAGTGCGTAGGAGGGGTTTTATACAGCTCTTGAGTTTATTTCAACGCATTTAGCAGCTGCAGGGACAGATATTTTTCACCAAACCAGAACTAACAAGAGAGTGAATGTTGGACTCAGACATGACTCCAAATGACTGCTATTGTTGTGTCTTCTGGATGTGTTAATATACAAATGTAAAAAAAAGTGATAAGAAATCAATGTAAACACTTGGTATGCATTCGAAAATGATCAGCAGCAATGACGATTCTTATGATTCGTAGCCAACCAGCTAAAACATGCAAACCTACCTGTTAGTCCTTTCAAGAGATTTTAAATCTCAGTGGGAATATCCTGGTTAATATGGGTAAAATACAAATATGATGTACAATATACATAAGGGCAATTGTAAACTAAAGGTCTTAGGTCTTGTGCTCATATGGTCAAAACATTAGACTTCTTTTGCTTACCCTTAACATTTACTGTCAAAATGTTCTCATATCTCGTGCACCAACTTGTAGTAGGCCAGCATTCGTCACGGCCCTCGCCATCTGATACCGAGGAACCCCAAAGGAACCCCAAAGGAACCCTAAAGGAACCCTTTGGCATCTGTATGAGATGCACCAGGCTTTCAAGTAACTACAATGTAAACCCCATCCGCGTCATTAGTTCATGCTCAGAGAAAATGCTCAGGGAGTGTGATAATAATAATAATACATTTTATTTATTGAGCGCTTTTCATAATTCTCAAAGACACACATTTACATTAAAATCATCATATAAAAGAAAGCTATACACTAAAATTGTAAAACACATAATATCGGTCACATAGTTCTGAACAGGTGGGTTTTGATTTGTGATTTGAATGTGGAGAGGTCAGTGCAGTCTCGGATGTGTTTGGGGAGAGAGTTCCAGAGGGAGGAGGCAGATATGGAGAAGGCTCTGTCGCCCCATGTCCGTTGCTTGGTCCTGAGTGGAAGGGACAGGAGGTTGGCATCAGAGGAGCGGAGCCGGCGGGATGGAGTGTGGTGGTGAAGCAGGTCGGTGAGGTAGGAGGGGGCCTGATTGTGGAGGGCTTTGTGAGTGAGGAGAAGGATTTTGTATTGGATCCGTTGTGGGACGGGGAGCCAGTGGAGGTTCTGGAGAACAGGGGTGATGTGGTCACGGGAGCGGGTGCAGGTGAGCAGGCGAGCAGCAGAGTTCTGGATGTACTGGAGTTTATTTAGGATTTTGGATGATGTGCTGTAAAGAATACTGTTGCAGTAGTCGATTCTGGAGGTGATGTAGTATGATGAGTGACTAAACCCTCACAGGGCAGGTGGGTTGTGACTGGGATGGTTCAAATAAACCAGGGAACCGGTGTCGTGACCAATGTTATTTTGAAGTCACGTTAGTGATGTTTGTGCCATGTTTTCCATCCTCATGTTACGTTGTTTACATGTGACTTTGTTTAAGAACTTATTTCAAGCCCCAATTATTATGTTTTTTCCTGAATCTAACAAAGTGGTTTTATTGCCTAAAACAGTTTTAGTTTCTTCGTTAACCACATGTTTATTGGGACGTAGTGGATAGTTATAGTTTGATGCTCTGGGCTAACCAGGAGGAGATGCCAAGGGTCCTGACCAAGCTCCAGTATGTGACCAGTTGGAAAGAGAACAGGTCGAGAAAACAAGCCAAAACGTTGTAGTGTATATTTTGCCTGATGAAGCCCAGCAACTGGCACAGGAGGGTCCAGACGGCTGTAATTGGCCCGTGTGTAGCAGGAGACATTGACCTGACAGCCTGCAGCGACCTGGCTGCAGGTTCCAGCTGAGCTTCTATTATCTCAAAGGATAAAAGAGAGACGATAAGAGAAAGAGAAAAGTCAGTGAAACAGTGTGGCAACAGTCTCTCTGAGTGGATGTTTGTATTGGTTGTTAGACATGGTCTATTCTGAGCTCTACGGTTTGACCCATGATCCTTGACCATCCACACGGACAAACTAGTCGAGTGCATCTTTAAAGTCATGTCCTCCTAAGTATGAGCTGTAGCAAATATGCAAATGTTTCGTGGGAAATTAATAAATATAATGCTGCAGGATTAATATAAAGAAGTTTTATTTCAGTCAAACATTACAAAGGTAATCCTCAAGCATGTATTGGAAAAGGGAATTCATCTATTCATCCAATAGCATACATCATTTACACTAAACATTCCTTGATAGCAAACACTCAGTTTAGATGATTCTGCTAAACAGCAGATGACATATGACATAGTATGAAGTTATAATTGCCATTTTCACCCCAATCACGTAATACTTCCCTATTGAATATCCTTCATACTAAATGAATATTAGCATTCATTCATTCATTATTTTGGTGCAGTTGAATACTAAAAAACAGAACATGGATGCTCCCTCAGCCTTACGCATTTACATCTAAACAAACAGCCCCCGGGTCCTGCACTGATGCACTGTTTGTTCTGATTGGCTGGGCCATTTCCAAGATGTCTTCCAAAGCTCTGTGCTGCTGTTGATCATACTGGTAATGAGGGAATGGAAACAGGGAAGATGGATGTGGTGTATCAGGACCTACTGTAGCTCCAGTTATGTCAGCTTGAGAATAATTAATTAGAGCAAGTTATTTATACTCTGCATGAATGGTCTGTACTATTTGATTATATCGTTGGTATCGCTTTGGGGTGAAAACCTCACACCTCAAAAGAAATAAAAGAAAAACAGCTTTTTATTTTGCTAAATGTGGGGTTTTGTGGATATAATGACTATTATTAGTTGCACTGACTGACGTGCTGTTGTCATCTCATAAATGCTGGGTGTGTTCATGGACTAATGTGTGCAAGGCAACCCAAAGGAGCTCTTAATATCAGAAACACACACAAACAGAGCAGCACCAACGGGAGAGGTGCAGTTGCTAAACAGAGATGCTGTTATTCTGTGCGGACAGCTAGGAATACAATGTTATGCTTCAATCAAATAAACAAGGGCAATTCATGTGTGAGCATCTATGTTCTTACTCTTGTGCTTATGTTGGTCAAATGTCCTCTTTAAGCTATTCTTAAGGATAGAAATGTTTCGCTGGATTTAGGTTAGGTTCAATATATGGTATTGGTAGTATAGTGGTATAGTAAAGGGCAGTTTAATGGTTATGCATTTAGTTTTTGGTGGACATAATAAGCACCCTCCCATAAAAGTTAATAGCTGTAACAGCTACAGTAATCATTTTTATCCACTTGAAGGCAGAAGAACCCTAAAACAAGCTGACAGATACATAATAAGGAAGTTGTTTTGCCTAAAGTTCATGTGGTATCCAACAACTTTCCATTTAGACACCAGAGCAACATTATTATTCCACAGGAGTTTGTATGTTTGTTGTGTTTCAGGCCACTGACTTGAGTATTCACCAGTGGCGGGCCGTGCATTTTATACCTGGGCCTTCACTGCTGGTCCTGCAGCTGAAATACCACCTTATAACCACATTGTGGCACCACAGCTCATTTTTAAGGCTGTAACTATGTACTTCTTCATATTAAACCGTTCGGTACGAGTCGTTTGAATAACGCTCGAGCGTTTAGAGAATGCAAAAGCCTAAATTCAGGAAAATATAATGTTCTCAGCTGGTCTGGCTGTGGGATCCCCCGCCATTCCTAAATGACAAGCCGCGACCCAAAGAGATTATCATAGGATTTTACTTTCACAACTTGAACATTGAACGTACTGCTCTGCAGTGTCTTTCCTCCTCTCAGCACTCTCTGTCATGGTGCATCTCAACTCAGTCAGAATGTATTTTGATTGGCTGAGCTGCATCAAGTGATGTGATTCACTACCCATCAGCCTCTGCTGGCTGTTCAATTTCATTTCACGATTGTCACGTGCTCGCCCACTGACCAATCACAGCTCTGCACCTAGCGGGAAAGCTACAGATGAACACTGAGCGGCATGTAATGCTGACGTCATTATAGGCCGGCTAGTAGGCACTGACAACATGTCAAACTAAAGATCTGATTGGTTGAACACTATGACAATCAACAATATCGTCCCCATTTACTTTAATCTGCACTGGCTGCAGGTGAGAGTCTGCAGGCCTCTGGCTCTGTTCTTACCTAGAGACACAGAGGTGAGATCTGATTGGATAAAAGCTCTACTTAAAACAAGCTGCACTGGAAGCAGAGCAACTGAGGAAGACAGGAGCTGTGCAATGAGAACATAAGATAATGGGAAAAATATTTTTATAAATTATAATACATGTAGTGTATTTAAGAAAAAATATTAAATTATAAAATATATTATTATTATTATTATTTTTTATTTTTTATTTTTTTAATATATATAGCTTTGTGATTCTGTTTAGGCCAGCAGAGATGGCCTTGCAGGCCCTGACGGCCCGCCACTGGTATTCACTCACCTATTAGCTCTGTTCTTCTCTCCACCAACTACTGAGAAACACACATGTCTCTTTAGTACATACATGGCTCCGGTGGTCCATGCTAATACTTTAGCATATGCTACCTAATACTTTAGCATATGCTACCTAATTATACACTAGCCATAGTTACTAATACACTTTTAACTTTAAGTGGACCTTGAGTTTAATCTATTGGCTTGTTTTAGCTTATGTGCTGGTATTGTATTCTCATGGTAATTGATGCAATCTTGAAATTCTATATGACTAATAGAGATATACAGTTAAGGTTCAAGGTTCATCTGTTGTAAATGCAGTTGTAGTCCATGTTGTATGCTACATAAGAAAAGCAAAACAAAACGTTTTCATGATGGAGTAGGGAGGATGCGTCTCACAGCCTGAGGGAAGAAGCTTCTCAGTAATCTAGTGCACAACAGCTGAAACTTCTGTATCTTTATGGGTTTTGTCTTATCCTTTGGATACTTTTTGTCACCAATATCCCTGATGCTCGGGAGATGGGTACTAGTGATGTACCGGTACTTCTTTTTTGTGCTGGAGAACGAGTTTCTCAAATCATTTCATCAGAAAGGGGGTGAGTGCCAGGGGGCGGTAGTCATTTAGACCGGACACTGCAAACTATTTAGGTACAGGGATGACAGTGTCTTTCTTGAAGCAAGTGGACCATCTCTGCTATGACAGTGATATCTTAGGCATGCCAGTGATGACATCAACTATTTGTGTCAACAGTCATAGGCCTCCACAAGTCAGACACTTGAAGTGTTAGCATGGGAGCTACTCACTCAACATAATGAATGCGTTAACACCAGAGTAGTGTGTGTGTGTGTGTGTGTTTTCCTCTGTATTTCTTTTCTTGGATCACTCAAACATGAAGATCCAGTATCTCACATGGGAATGATGCCCTATCATACGGCTGTGTTGATAGACAGTTCTAAAGGAAGCAATGTCCTTCATCTGTGCTTGTTTTGCTAGCTCTGCTGACAGACAGTGCCTTGCTGTCATGGTTACCTCCAGAGAGGGCAGTGCTTGTCACCGTGGAAACTGGGAGGGGCAATGATGCCCCCAGCCCGGGCACTGGTCTCTCACATCATGTGTGCAGGGGTGGGGGAGGTTGATAAAGCTCCTAGCGCTCCTCAGATGAAGACGGTGACTTCTTTAAATGAATGTTTGGTGTAATGTGAATGTGGGCTTTGTCATGCTTGGGAGGTTTGATGAAGTCATGAAGTAAAGGTCTATGAGTGGGAACATGTTATAGAAAGGACACATAATACTAAAAGATACACATTATTCAGTTTGGTTATATTTTTTGTGTATTCAAGTACCTAACAGAATTCTAAAATGTACTAACTGTGGTGAAAGAAGCAGGAAAGCACTGACCTTCATGCCTGACTAAGGTTCCTATTCATTGCAGACTCACCCCAAACATGACCTTCATGTAACTGTAGGCCTCTTACAGCGTTTCTTTCTTCTTCTGATATGCACAGCACATTCAAAACATTTACCCATCAAGGACAGTGACTAAGCTCCTTATAACCAGGAGTTATGAAACTATTTCTGTAGGAAGCTGACTGCCACAATTCTCCCTTTCTCTGCAATGTTAAGTATCATCCATGCAAAAGCCCCACTTGTCTGAGAGTCCTGTTGGTCTCAGTGTCACTATAGCAACCCGCCAGTTGGAGAACGATGATGAGGGCAAGGTCTTGCATAATGTGACTCTGCAGCTCTGGAGGGAATGTGAGGATATTATCAGACAGGCTTGATTGTGAAAATGTGCTGCTGCTAGAAGAAGAAGATACCATTTTTATTGTCATATATACACATACACAAAATTTGTCTCTGCATTTGACCCATCCCTGTATATAGGGAGCAGTGGGCTGCCATTGATAGGCGCCCAGGGGTTCAGTGTATTGCTCAGGTACACTTCGACACGTGACACGTCCCAGACGGGGATCGAACCGCTGACCTTCCGGTTCCCAGACGACCTCTTAACCCAGTGCGCCACGGTCACCATCTATCACTTGCTTCATGTCTCTGCAAGTTGACTTTAGACGTTTTCATTGAAGCTGTCTGTAATGTTATTGGTATTATGTGTAGACTGTGGACTGAAACATGGAGAAGCATTAGGATGGTCCTTAAGGTGATAGCGGCGCTGTTGCAGAAAGCTCCAGCAGTCGTGTGTCTGAGTGATGCAATGCAGTTCTCTGCAGCAGCCAGGCAACAGCTGACTGCAGGTCAGTCGGAACCATACGACCAGGATTATTTGTGATCGTTTGAAGAAGACATCAGTGCTGCGATGTCGCTGCTCATTTCATGCATCCTCAGGGCTGCATTGTTTCCTCTGATCTTTGCATTCTACGTGTGATACTGTGTGCAGGGTGCTGCTGTAAGGGACTGGGTGACAGACTGTGATGAAGGGAAGGACAAATGAAACTGTGAAAGAGCCTGCTAATGAAAATTTGATGCAAACTGTGACCTTTACAGCCAATGAAAGACCATTCCTTAGCAAAAGAAACAAACAGGACATCCCCTGAACTGTCCATGAGCAGGACAGTGAGTCACCATACCTCCAGTGTGGTGCTACAGTATTTCTGAAACTGACCTCTGACCTCCTCCTGGAAGGAATAGCGCAGTTTGAATGCAGCAAAAATAAGCACCACACAGTGTTTTTCCACAGGAGGAACAGAGAGCTGGGAGCTTTGAGCAAGCTGTATGTGAGCCAGAATTTAGCTTTAGTGAAGGTACCAAGAAGAAAATGCTGACTCATTCTGCCTCCTGACAGTCCTGGTCTGTTTCCAGCTGCAGCTCACTCAGCCTCCAAAAACAAACAGGCGACATGTCCTTCCCAGACCTTGACCATAAATATCATTGTCCACTATGGAAACCGTATATGTCTAATTATGGATGCACATTAATTGTTGCTAACGATTTATTGTGGGATTCTGCTCAATGCCAATTTAGACTTTAGTTCTTTAAAGAAAATGAAAGCATGTTAATTGCATAAGCGTGCATACATATATAATTATGTTGTAGTTCATTTTTAGAGCACAATGTCATACAAAACCAACTAAAACCACTTTATGGAGTGATGAGTACCAAACAGTCTTCAGGTTAGATAGAACTTAACTGTCAATATTCAATTCAATGTCACACAGTAACTACCAGTACTACAAAATGCAGTTAAAGGGGCGCTGTGGTGTTCACTCACCAAAACCCATTGTGCATATCAGTCAGCGCTAACAGATGTGTTGAATGCATTTCCTTCCAGATTTTTTAAGTATCTGAAATCTAGCATTGTTTACTTCCGTGGTTACCATCTTGCTATCTTCTTCACTGCTTTTGTTGGCACATTGCTGCATTTCTACATGATACTGCCACCTGTGGATCAGTGGGACAATGTGACAGGACTGTAATGCTACGTGTCACCTGCACAACCGCAGCTAGCTAGTACACTAGCATGAGTTTGTGTAGTTATATACTTAAAACAAAACTGAACAAGGTGAGGTAAAATAGAGCAAAGAAACTGCAATGAAAAAGGAGAGAGTAAATCATCTGCATAGCTATAATAACTGATACTATGTTTGCAGATGATGGTGTCAAGTGGGAGCAAAAAGATTAAACAGATGAGGTCCAAGAATGGATCCTTGTGGGACACCATAGAGCTTTGAAACACTCCAGTACATTATCAGATGGAAAATGCTGTGGTCAACACCATGTTGGTATCAGTGGTAATCCTTGAATGGTGACCATAAATAGAGTGTATTTTCAGTACAGTAGAGTTGAGATCATGACATGAGGATTAACAAACAATCAAGCGGTACAAACATTTTCCAACTGACCAATGCTTGCAAACAAAATGTTGTCTCAAACTCTGAATTTAGTGCACTCTCTCTGATACTCAGTTGTTCCACGTCCCGTCTGCACTAACGTAACTGAAACAGAGTTTTGACCAAACCCTCTCCTGGAGGCTCCAGCTAACCATGTCCCAGTGCTAAACAGATGAAGAGTTTGTGAAGTTAGATTGTGAGTTGGGTTTTTTAGTCCATTAATTGAGAAAGAATGTGACTCATTAAGAATAATGTGATAACTATTTGTCATCGACAGCCAAAGAGGAAATTGATATGTGCTTTGGAAATGATGTAGATGATTTTATGAAAATGTATTTCTCCTGTGTCTCTTACAGTCGGACAGCAACACCAGTTTCCTGCGAGCGGCAAGAGCAGGGAACATCGAGAAGGTTTTGGAATATCTGAAAGGGGGAGTGGACATCAGCACCTGCAATCAGGTAGGAGATAGATCACATAACATGACCTACAGCAGGACAAGCACAGGGGTAATATTGGTATTCATTGTGATTTCATTTAGGAGTTCTCACATGAATGCTTCTTCATAGGGATTATTTACTCAGCTACCTAAATGGATTGTTGTCGACTGTTGGAATAATGTGGATGAACCACAGCATTGTTATACTGTTCAGACACCAAGCACAGGTCAAACAGCTTAAGCTGCCAACTTCAATTACTGAAATTTAAACTTTTTCCAGCACAGTTTGGTTGAGGCGGATGTTATTTCCTTACAGCGGTAGTAAGTGATTGTAGGCCACTTATCACCTTTGATAACTCTTGCCTGTACACATTCAGCAGACACAGAGCAACATTATAACTCATTTGGAGTTGTGTTTATGTCTACCCAAGGAAAACAGACTTTTTAGCTGCTAAATGTTCCACAATGTTCACCAGCTACTCTTTAAACGTGTATTTGCTGTTTTGTGCTCATCAGATGGTGAACAGTGGGTTTATCAGAGCTTTGTAACTGAAAACAGCTGCTGGAAACCAGGCCGATAAGAGTGTTTGCAGGCTGATACGCCAAAACAGTGAGCTATAAATGCTAAAAGGCTCTGAGCAAGAGCTGAGGGGAACTGCAGAGTTGATAATAATTTCTGGGTTTGTCAATACAAGCGATACCTTTAACATTACATAGTCATTTGATACATTTTATGCTGTTCAGTGAGTCCAATGGTGCTTATCATATAATCCACAGAATGTATTATTCAAAGAGCTAATGTGCTCATGCTGTCCACCACTAATCTTTGCATTATTATCATACAAAAATGGTTCTACATTTCAGAAGCGGAGGACTGTGTTTGATCTGGGAGAGTTTCTTTATTTAGGCCTAGTTATCTAGTTTCCTCTAAGCCCATTAGCATTCCAGCCATAGACGAGGGGGCAATGAAACCTGATGCAGCCATGATGACCAGCCCGGTAAACAAAAGTCACATGGAGTGGAAATTTAAGATTAGCTGGTGGCTCTGTGGTATGTGAAGACATTATTTGTTATCAACTGATGTTGGCACCGTCAAGATATCTTTGAGCTCCTTGTTTGCATCGGTTTCTTTCAGCTTCTCGCCCGCTGGAAGTGCAAAAATAGGTTTAAAAATGAATCACAGTAATTGCCACTTGTCAAAGTATGTCAACAGGAAATAGACACCATCTAGTTAGTAATTGAGATAGTTGTTTTTGAATGCCTTTTCATATATAGCATTGGATTAATTAATTTCCTTTCCACATACAGTATAATAATGGTACTCATACTTCTTGTGTCACAATGTGCTTTTGCCACCAATATCTATACATTTATAAACCTTCTAGAATCTAGAAGCAGATGATTCTCAAAAGATTGAAAGTTACAACTTTTCGTAGCTCAAAATTTCTACCATATGTCACGAGTTATGTTTTGAATGAGTTATTTATTCTGTTTTATTGAGATGTTCTGTGTCTTGCACTTTATTTCCTGCCTTTGTCTGTCTTACCCCTGTGAGGGTCTGCCCTTCCCCTAATTAAACACTGCTGCGTTCAATCACCTGCACCTCCTCAGTCTGCTTCACTTCACTTTCTGCCCTGTCTGTTCCACTCGTGATCGTCTACTCACCTGCACCTTCCCTCTGTATTTAAACCATGTGTGTCCCTTGGCTCGGTGTTTGTCCGTCTTTTGTCTGCCTGCCATTGCCTCCTGGTACGTTTAGTGTCTGCTCCACGTTGCCGTGTTCCCTGTTTCTTTGGATGTTTTATTTTCGTGGACTTGTGATTCACACGTTTTTGTGTTGAATACTTTTTTGTTACAATTAAACCCACAATTATCCAACCCTCCGTATCCCGAGTCTCCCTGCATTTGGGTCCAGCCCTTTCTTTTCTGCAAAAACCTTAAACCATATACCAGATTTCAGAATGGACTTCAGTGATTAATGAGCATAACTGGTGTTATTGGGTACACAATAACAGTAAACCCATCAAGATACAAATGTAGCTAAACTTCAGACTATATCAGTATATGACAGTATATATTGTCATCACGTGACAGAAGTTCCACACAACTGCCAAAAAGTGGCAAATGGACTTCGATATAAGCCTTTTTTGTTTTATTACCACGATCAAGAAGGAACTTTCACACCAAAATGTAATTCCTAAAAACAATCATTTTATTAGTTGTAACTGCAGTTTCCCACAGCTCTACAGAGTGTTTAGTCTCTGCTAACTCATCGTTTTGGTTTTCTGGCAAATTCTGGTTTTGACAACTGCACCCAATGTACTCTGCTCAGCACCAAACACCAAGCAAAGTTAGCAACTAGTGAACCTAGTGGAGCATTTAGCAGCTAAAGAAACAGATTCGTTTCTCAGGGGTTGGTGGAGACCAAACCAGAGCTAAAAGGAGATGATTATACTTGCA
The DNA here is from genome assembly GCA_028022725.1 of Lycodopsis pacificus. NCBI lineage: Eukaryota > Metazoa > Chordata > Actinopteri > Perciformes > Zoarcidae > Lycodopsis > Lycodopsis pacificus. The sequence goes on from CM051710.1 coordinate 1,530,744, forward strand.
TATATCAGGTGGACATAAACACAACTCTTCTGCTGGTTGTGCAAGTAGGCAACTGTTTACTGTAGCTACCATGTTACCTATAACGGTTTTATTTAGGCAGATAATACATCAGATGTTGTGTTGGTTCAATGGCTTAGCCAGCTAGCCATAAGGAATACTATTACTGCATTTCCCATGGTTGAAATGAGAATGCAGTAATATTATTCCTCCTATCAGTTATGGAAGACATAGTAAAGACCACCTACCATTGCAAAAAAGCTGAGAATTATTTTTGATATGTTGTTTAAAAACAATAGAGTAGTTTTGAACAGATTGTTGATCATCTTTTCCACTTCCCTGAAAACATCCCCTAAGTGGCTGATGGGCATCAGTGTTTTAGTGTTCTCTGAAGCTGAGTATAGCTCAATAACATACTGCACTGATGAGGTGGTATTTACTGATTATAAGCACCTCCCTCCCCTGAGACAACTCCAGCACTGCTAAATTATATTTTCACCATATCACATTTGCATTGCTTTAAAAATGCTTGTGTAATAGATCAAACAGATAATTGGGAAACATCTCCGAAGTGATTGTGTTCATGTGGGCTGACAGAATGAGGTAACAGATTGTATGGATGGAAGAGTGGGCTTACAGGGCATGGAGAATGATCAAGGGGTTAGTGGCTTCCTGGAGGGGAATGGAGGACATGGGGGAGGGGCTGTACAGCGATGAATAGGGCCCCAGAGAGTTATGGCAGAATTGGAGGTTGTTTGTTTATAATGGCTATGTTCCATATTAAAGAAAGAAAAACAGAAAACACATCATGACTTTGCATACAGATCCATTATCCATCCATTAATTAGACATTTAGTTATAGACATGAAGTGCATTAGACATGGCTTATACTTATAGATAGATATTCTATACACGGGTGATTAAAAGTCCTTCCCTGACCAAATGAGAACTTTTTTCATTCAAATCCCTCTAACGGTTGTTGTCCTTTGGGACAAAAGACACAGGAACTTCATCTCTGCCGTAGTCACAGCTGAAAAATAGCTGTGTGGTCTTTGATGGTAGAACAGTGACAGGTGCTACTTCCAACAGACTGTTGAATGATTGTTCTGGAATGAAGAACTGAACAGAAACCCTGGGGTGGGGGTTGGAAGTTATGGTCTCCCCTGGTGTCCCACAGGTGTCCTACATTTTCTTTACATGTTTTTTTTATTTAGTTACTTTTATCTTTTGGATCCACTATTTTTCATTAATGTACCTATCCGAGGATGACGTCCCCATTTAGAGTCAACGCTGATTGGACAACCGGACATGGTTATCAAGTTCCAAGGCCAAGCAAGAAGATTGAAACATATGATGTCAGGCCACTGTTTGCCCATCCATCACCTGCATCTTCACACCCTACTAAATACCTTTTCTGCTGGTACTGAGCAGATGCCTACAGCCAGCTGTGGGTTACATCTGGCCAAAGAAAACTGAAGCATAGTGAGATGATTCTAGGGTGAGCCAAAGCTCTCTTGGTACCCCACAGGAAGCCTCTGTTGGGACCCCAGGAGTCCGGTGGGACCATCGGCCTCAGGGGCCTGTGTGATGAGGGTTAGTTTGGCAGTCACAGAGGAAATTACTTATCGACTGTTTTTATGCAGCACCCTCATGCTAGTGTTGCTGAAAGGTTTATTTAATCAGTGCTGGATCTTAGAAGAGGAGAAGGGCAAACTATAGGGAACAACCCTGCATTCACCGCCATTCTTTTGCTTAAAGACCTGAACGACAACGGGAGGCTGTTGTCTTCATTTTCATTCTACTAATAAAGCTGCACTAATCAATTAACAATGGATCAAATGACTATGGAATCCTCATAGTAAAAACCTTCCAGAAAATGAATACACACCTGCAAAGTTCCTCCCAGAGCCATTCAGCCTGGTTTAGCTCATTGTTTTGGTTCTCAATTACCTTGTTTTTAGCAGACACGGGAAGCTTGTTTAATGCAAAATTGATGTGCAATATCTGACCAGAAGCAAACGCCAGACAGACAAAGCAGTTAGCTGGGGAAACAGGCGGAGCATTAAACAGAGAGATAGATATTTATCTCCGTGAGTTGGTGGGAAGCAAACAAGAGCTAAAAGGACAGTGAATATTTAGCTTATACCATCAGGTGCACAGAAATGCTACTCCTAATAAAACAGTAATGTGGCTCCAGGTCTACTGGATGTGTACATAAAACCAACCGTATTATAGCAAAAAGGATAAGCCTTATTAGCCCCTTGTAATCTGGTCTTCAGTTGGTTTATTACAAAACCATTTGAGCTCAAACATTCGGGTGGCAGTCTCTTAGTTATCAAGTTAATTTTTTTCACCTTGTCCTTTCTGGCCTAGCAAGCCCATCCCACCTCTTCCCTGCCAACCAAGCAGCACATGACACCGAAGAGCGCTATACAGATATCAATAACGTATGTGTCAAGTTAAAGGACATTCATTTGTCAGTATTATCTGTAATTTGAAATATATCAGATCTTCTAGCTTCTATAAGATGTTTTGAAATGTGTTTCTAGCTAGTCTGGTTTTTAAGAACCAACCCCCATATTCATTTATTTGCTCTACCAATCGCCAATCAATACCAAAGATATTCATATTTGAGTAGAAGGGATCAACAAGGTATCATGGAAAATACGAGGATGTTTGGTTGACCACCAAACAAACAAACACACACACACACACACACTCACACACACCTATTTATATCTTCATTCCATGGACTGGCTCTGCTCCACGCAAGCATATTATGGAACAACATCTGACCCAACTTTGATTGCCAAAGCGTTGATATTTCAGTCTGTCCCTCCACATGTAAGAGTGAGGGACAGCCACACATTCAAAATTAAGAAAGCGAGAAAAAGAGGCAGTCTCAGTTAGTCATGGACCTGTTGGAGGAGGTAATCCCTTCTCTTTCCATTTGGACCTGTCTTCAGCCTTTGTTGGTGTTAGGTTGTTCATATGTGGGCCTGACCTTTCCTCCCTCGTCTCTTTCCAGAATGGTCTCAATGCACTGCACCTTGCAGCCAAGGAGGGCCATGTTGATCTGGTCCAGGAGCTGTTGGAGCGAGGTGCCGCAGTGGATTCGGCCACAAAGGTAGGTCATCTCAGCTTCAAACTCAGTTCCTCAAAAGCAGGATTTATCCACGTCTCCTCGCAAAATAGCTGCTTCTAGAACCTTGGTGATGTAGTAGAGTTGTAGAGAGCAGAATCTATGCTACGGGGTCCTGAAGCTGCTCTGGAGGCTTGTGGTGAGACAACACCTTACAAAGGTACTACTGTTGTTTTTTATATTCTTACTTTGTCACCTATCTGTGTTATTTTCATACTCAACTTTTAGCTGCCCTGCAGACATTGAATTCTTTAATGCTGAACATCATAACGCGTTAGACTAGTGTATTGTCTCTGCAGGCGTACGGTTTTCGGTCGTGTGTGTGTGTGGATCTGTTTGTCCAAGGCTAATCTCTTGTACTACTGGAACTATCAGCCTGATACATTGTGTGCTCATTTATGAGTGTATGCTAAAGGACCTCTCGTGATTTTTGCAACATTTTTTATGAACTGTTTTATACCATCATTGGCTGTTCTTAACCGGCCAGTAGGGGCCACAAGTGACCAACAACTGCTTCAGTAGCAAAAGGCTTTTCAGGTAATTGGACAGTCTAAAAACAAGCCTTACCCAATCTGTTGCAGGCCACACTTTGTCTAAAACAAGGACTTCCATAGAAACGTTTGGTCTCATTTTGAACCTGAGCATCTGCGGCATAATCCCACACCCAATATGTTAAACTCCACTAAAAAAATCACACTTTTGTTCTTTGTTCTTCGCTGCCATCTTGACTGTAACGAAGCGGGGAGCAACACTTTAGTGAAATCCAAGGGGAGGAGGAGACACACCTGGCGGATATCTGCACACTACTGAGTGCAAGGAAATGCTTCTTCTCATTGTCCTTTTATATTTTCTATTAATCCAGAAAGGAAACACAGCACTTCACATATCCTCCCTAGCTGGTCAGGCTGAAGTAGTAAAGATCCTGGTCAAACGAGGAGCTGACATCAATTCACAGTCTCAGGTGAGCTTCTGTACTCTGCTGCTGAAGTCGTTTAACTCTGCTACCCTCTTGAGAGGCAATGGCAATATCATCTCCTGTATTACTCATTAATATCATGCTAGAGAGCAGTGGTTTTATTTTTGGCTGGTTGAGTAAATACTGTGTGTTGTTTATTGGTAACCTCTTGTATTTGCTTGTGTGCTGTAGAATGGATTCACTCCTCTGTACATGGCTGCCCAGGAGAATCACATGGACGTGGTGCGATACCTGCTTGAGAATGGAGGCAACCAGAGCACTGCGACGGAGGTGAGAGGAGTGTGTGTGTTTAAGATGACAACATCAGACTATGACTTCACACATAGTGTGGCGACTGTGGCTAAGTGGAGAGCAGGGTCGTCCTTCAATCAGAGGAGCGGCAGTTCGATTAAAATGTTGTGGCATCCATCCTGGAGATGTTGAGACTTTCCATCCTGAAAAATGTCAGCATGGAAACGTTGTGGGACCACCAAGTCATTAGCACACTTCCTCTGGGAATCATGATGACGAATGACAAAATGTCGTGGCTCATGAGTGATCGGCCGAATCACCACCACCATCAGGAGATCACCAAAGTCATTAGGATTCATCCTCTGGGGATTACAAATGTCCGTACAAAATGTCATGGCAATCCATTTAGTATTGGTCAAGACATTTAAGTCCTGACCAAAGTGGTTGACTCACTGACTGCCGAACATGTGAGTCTTCCTGCACAGAGGTTTCATGTTGAGAATGAAGCATGGTTCAACCAGTACAGTCCCTTCTTGTCCTAGTAGGCTTCCAGTTTGCAGTATATGGAGCAAGTGTTGAGTTGTATTGATGGACGCATAGCAGTGATAAGCTTCAGAGTAAAAGTAAATGGTAATAATTAGAGAATTAAAACAGAATTTTCTGTTAAAAAGATGAAGTGAGAACAACGCAGATTGCTGTGATTCCCTGATGGAATCAATGCTGGGGAAATGGACATTATTGTGAATTAAACACCTGTAATTACAACCTCTTTATTGTTTTTTACCCGGCCTTGATTCGTGACTTTTTCTGTTCTTCCTATTATTTGAGATTTGGCCATTATTTGAAAACCAAATTTTAGTTGAGAATGTACTGCTTCAGCACTCATTGAATGTCTTTCATCCAAACAAGTCAGACTTTTGGAGATGATCTTTTAGAGTCCTTACTAAATGCGATGAAGCTAAACTTAACTTGTCTTCTTTCACCCAGGATGGCTTCACCCCTCTGGCCATCGCCCTCCAACAGGGCCACAACCAGGTGGTTTCTGTCCTACTGGAGAATGATACTAAAGGCAAGGTCCGCCTGCCTGCCTTGCACATTGCTGCACGCAAGGACGACACCAAGTCAGCCGCCCTGCTCCTCCAGAACGACCACAATGCTGATGTCCAGTCCAAGGTAAGCCCATAGCACCATTTGAGTTGGGGTAGGTTGGCATGTGTGGAAGTCAAGCTAATGTGGTGCTATTTGTTTGTGCCAATGTGTCCATACCGTGGTCATGAGGACTTTTAGAAAATATATGAAATATGAGGCGGTGGTGGATTTTGATAGATGAGTAGGTGGAAGGCTGACAACATACAATTACATAGAAGGTGATTACATTCCAGTACTGTGGACGTCTCATGTGTGGGCTGAGCTGTAGTTGTAGTAATGACATTACTGCTGCTGATGACATTAGAAGCCTCAATGATGAGGTTTCTACCCACAGGGATGATCTGTTAGCTCATATCGATGACACTACCTACCCGGGGTCTTGGCATTTCAATACACAGTGATGTGTGTTGCTACGTATGGCTATGATAGTTTTAAGTACAGGGGGAAGTTTCTATATGAGGCAAAGCTGTTAACACAGGGGCTTTTTTGTGTTTGTGTCAAATTATGATAAGCCCATGAAAAGGATTTACATCTGAAATGTTAAGATATCCTCTTGTGTTATAATATTTTTGTCTCCATAGATGACTATAATTCTACCCACAGTACATTTGCTCTGTTTCACCCAGTTGGCGCTACATCTAAATGGGAATCCTATGGGTCCGATGTGTCATCAGGAATGAGCGTTAACAGGAAAACCAAAACTTAGAAGTCACAGGATGTATGCCAGTCTTGATAGGCCACCATCATGGCATCATTTTCCATGTCATTGTGGATAAGTTAGTTCAGTACAGCATTACTCAACATTAGGTACCTCCTTAAGTCTCTTATTTGAGATTTTCCCTGCTCCTTGGTCGCCATCTCAAAGCTCTTATTTCTGTTCTGAGGAACAAGGAGGGATCTCTGAGGAGCCATGAGGAAGGATACACGAGAGCAGAGAGGGTGACCTCTTGTGATTGATAATGACCATAAAGAGCAAAGGCAGATGTAGCATCATAAAAGCTATCGGGAGGAGTCTGAGGTGACTAAGAGTCAAGAGGTGTTCAGTACATGTACGAACACGTCTTTAACACAGAAACCTCACGCCGATCTGACTAAACTGAATCATGTTACTGACCGAAACAGTAGCTTTTAGCGGTGCAACAATCAGATAACAGTCACAGCAGGTGTAAATCCTCCAATTTTATGAATATGGTTTAGTGTATGATAGCAGACCACTAACTTGTCGTGATGTACCTTTACCATGAAGCTGTATTCCTGTGTATAGTGTTCCCATCTGTGTGTCTGTGCATCTCTCTTCCTCTCTCGTTCAGTGTCTCTGTGCCTGCCACTAACTGGGTCTCTCCCTCTTTTTCCTTCCTCTCTTTAAATGCCACCTCTCACACACTTCCCCCATCACCCCCCTCCTACCTCGCTGCACCGGTGTCTAAGTGTAGCACTGTCCACTGCATGGAGTGTGCCACTGTCTGCAGGTTGTATGGTGGTGTTAATCAAGGCTGCATGCAACCAATGGGTGGGATCAATCTGGGTCAACCCGGTATTGGTGGGAAGTCACAGTTACCTGTTGATGTAGGAACAAAGTGTTCCTCCGATAGTGGCTTTAAGTGACGTGGCTCGAGTGGAGATGATTTACTGCACACCTCAGTCGTTAATGCATCTTCCTGAATGTTGTTGGTATTGCTTCTACAGTTGCTACCGTATATTTCAACAAGGCAACAATTATGTTGTTATGTAACAAAACACTGTGGAGGCAACTCAGGGAACATGCATGCCTTTCGTATAATGCCATATGTGGTTCAGCTGTTGTGATGCCTCCCTGCTCAATAAGACTCATTAGGAAAAGCCCAGAGGAGAACAGCTACAAACAGCAGCATGTACAGTCACACACACAGTATGTAAACATGGAACACACGGCACAGTTCTATTCAAAAAAACAGTACAGTGATCGCCATCTGAACTGTCTGCTTACATGTCAGTTCAATAAACTAATAATCATATTGAAAAATAAACCTTTCCTGTCAAAATATCCTGTTTCAATCAATTAAGGGCAATTTCACAAGCTATAGTCCAGTTGGCTGGTGCGGATCAGAGTAAGATCGATACGCTGGGGGGCGTTTACGAAGGAGTCTTACTTTATTTACTGTGCGCATGAATCCTTCCTCCTCCAGTTCATCAGATATGACTTCATACACGTCACTATTTCTGTGGACTTCATTCAGAATATTCTGTCGGTTCTCTTCAGTCTGGATGTCAAAGAAACATTGGACTTCTGTCCAAGTCAGGCCCATCCACTCATGTTCACCAATTGTAGTCATTTAATCACCTGCATTTTGGTTCACTTCCCTCAATTGGATCAGTTTAGGTTTTCACTGCAGTTGAACCACACTAGGTTTCGCTTGGGAAAGGTTGTCACGGGGCATGATGGTGGACTCAAACACAGACCAGACCAGAAGTAGAGTGAAGCGGGAATTTAATGAACATGAAACTTACAGGAACACAGTGAATCCACGGACGAGACAAGAGACGAAGGGAAGGCAGGGAGGGAGGGAGGAGGGAGGGAAACCGGGAACAGGACAAGACAAACAAAAGGGTAGACATGACAATGATCTGGCAGTGAGTGATGAGAGGCAGGGGTTCATATAGTGGCTGATAGGCAGGTGAGGGGAGTTGTGCTGATGATGAGGGAGGCAGACAGGCGCACTGAATGAGCTGATAGGTGAGTGAGGTGAGTGAGAAATAAGAAGACAGGAGAGAAGGGGCGGAGCTGTGACAAAGGTGGTCGTTTTGGTCCACTCCAGAGTATGATCACCGAGTTCACAACTTCCCAAACGAACCGCACTAGAGTTTGAATCAAACAGGCTAAATATTTTTTTGTGAACGTTCCCAAAAACACTGTTCAATAAATTCTACTTATTACAGCTATATTGCAAATAAGCATTTTGCACTATTCTTAAAAAATTTTGGACCAAACAATCATGACCAAATAATTGAAAATGGAAACAGCCCTTAGCTGCATCGCCACAAGACCTTAAGCTTTGACACATCACCTCTGTGTCAACAAGACATAGAGCACACTGGAGGGAAGAGAGCCACACCAGCCACGTCGCTTGCCAGCTTGATTTCAGCACAGCTGTGTGACAGATCAGTAATGTGTTCAACCATCCTAACTCAACTGATCTTTCCCTCCCTCGTTCCTGCTGCTTCAGATGATGGTCAATAGGACTACTGAGGTATACACATGCTCCTTTGATCTCCACAGCTTCACTTTACTGTTCCATTTTCTTATTTCACTTTTCTTTCCCTCCACCATTTATTTTATTTCACTTCACTGCATGGTGTATATAAAGAGCATTTGGTTTATTTTACAGTTTCTGTTGGTTTGGTATAATAAGAGGTTAACATGCACGGCCGACACGAATGGCCAAGCTACTGCCGTGTGTCCTGCGCTCGCACTGTCAGCAAATCTTTCATTTTCAGCTTGAGATCGTTTATTCTCTGTGAGCGTTTTCATTGTTTATCCCCAGTTTAAACTTTCTTTGTCACCAGTCAGGACGACCCTTTTGTTTCATATCTGACACCCACAATACATTAACGAACACCTCTAACAACATCAGATGCAAGGTTTATTGATTTGTTTTTATTGATCACATTTCTATCCTGCAAGGTTTTGATTTGATGAATACTGTGCTGATGCATCTTTGTGAACAGCTATAAATGTATATTGTCCGCAAGTCTGTCTTGTAATTTTGTCTGTTCATGTTGTGTTGCATGATTTCTAGTGATGACCTGCTTAGTTTAAAACAGTATTGGTTGAACTATAGCATACAATATACTACCTTAAGTATGGAAGTCCAGTGCTGACAAAATAAAAATGAAATCATTTTTAAAAAGTAAAATAAAATGTCCCATTTGTGTGCCCTTAAAAATGCTAAAACTCTGATTTGTTTGTTCATGTTCAAAATTTATAAATAGGCCACTGACAAATCAAAAACTGTATTGATCAATCATTTTTAGTGTACTACAAAGCATAACATTGCCAAGATAGTATCACAATTCAAAGTAAAATGTATCTCTGTTTTCATTGTCCATTGATTTGACATTGTGCAGTCTGTATAAATCCTGAAAATGCAAACATTTTCTTAACATCTATAATTGAAATGTCCATTTCCTCACATTGACAAGTATTATACAGAGAAGATATTTCCATAATAACAATATTAGCTAAAAACTGGACATAATTCAAATTAAACTTGTATGGTTAAAATTGTTAGATTGCATTTTGTCTGCAATTTTAAAAATTGAAAATGATGCAGTTCACGCAAAGTCAATATGGCAGTTTGGCTTTTCATTTTCATGCTAATATCAATTGTGGCAGTCATTTTGCATTTTCAAACATGTTAAGTAATATGCAAATGTTATTTTTTCTAAAATCCTTAATGCACACAAATAGAAACATTTAAATTGATTAAATCATTTTATTTTAATAATATCAATCCTGGTCCTCTAAACATGAAACTTCCTGTTCAAGTATTTTTAATGTATGCTTGTATGTAGATTTCCAAATTTCTGCCATATGACTTTCTCTCTTTACCACTCCAACAATACTAATGAATTATGACATGGGAAACTTCTTAGCCAAAGACTTGGCATTGCATAGCATGTTGCACCCGTGCTGCCTTCATTTGCACCATTCTAAGCTTCTGACTGTGTAAAGTTTTGAAACCATCACGTTAGTCACTGTATTCTTCACACTCTTGTAAACAACTTTTTCACATTAAATCGGACCACACTTACAGAATGGCAAGGTAAGGCAAGAATCTCACAACTACTCCAACCTGCTCTGCAATCTCTAACTTCTCTCATATATTTCTCATCGCTAACTCTATTACTTCTATGACGTACAGTTGACATAGTGCACTTTGGTGTTGATCAGAAATGTTCCCTCTTTATGATTTTACTATCATTTGGTGTTGTTTGGGGAGCTAATATTGTTTGTCCATCTCGATGACTGTATACTCTACATCTATTTGTTCTGCTTCACTTTTTGTTGTTTTCATTTCCAATCGTATTGTGAAGCCTTGAAAGGCCTTCTTTTACTTTTCTTTCTGTGTTTGATAACCTGCATGAAGGGACATTTCCGAGTGTGTTTTGGGTTTGTGTGTACGGGTGCTACAGATTCTGACTTGAACATTTTAAGAACTGAATTTTACTTTTTCCTGTGACTTTATATTTGATTTTCTTTGCTCTCAGTTTAGTTTTTGTTCACCTGTGATGCTTGATGCGACTGCTGCATGCTGGGAAGACAAAAGATCAAGAGTCATGACTCAAAGTTCAAGGACATGAAGTAAAGACTAATGTGGTACCTCTGTCCCCCTCCCTGTGTGTTTTACTCTTTCCTGTCTGTCTTCCAGAGCGGATTCACCCCCCTTCATATCGCTGCCCACTATGGCAACGTCAATGTGGCCACTCTTCTGCTGAACCGAGGGGCAGCAGTGGACTTCACGGCGAGGGTAGGGTTCCTCGCTAATAAGCCCCGTTTGTAAATAGGGCATAATACACTATATATCATTCCACTGGAACACTTCTGCACAGTATTGTTGGCTACTGAGCTTCAGGGCTGTTTGCTGTTAGGTTTCATTTCTAGCAAATCTGTGATTTTGGAAACCTATAGCATTTGCCTCTTTGTAGTTTGCGGGTTCCTCTCTTGAATTTAATTTCGAGCCTTTCAGTGTTTATTTTGTCCCTTTAATATCATCCAGAAAACAAATTCAGATGTGCTATTTTCAGCCATGCGAGCAGTATGGTTAAAAATAGCTTGTTTTTCTCTCACCTTGCACTCTACTAAGCCTCGTGGGATATCTTGTGTGGCTAACATGGAGGCTGCAGAGGTTTTGAATCGTATGTGGTTAAAAGGTTTGAGAGAATGCACTCGTCCTCTGTCTGTATGAGGCATAGCAGCTTCCAGTTTGAGACACTTTCAGACTGGACTGGCTCAGGTATTGCTGAGAAAAGGTCTTTTACAGTGTCAGTGTAGAGTGTCAGTATTTCAAGGAAACAAGCAAACAGTGAATAGCAACTTAACATCGAGTTGAAAAGATAACATTTGAATGCAAATGCATTTTTATTTTAAAATAAAATATATTTAAGAGACTCAGTTGATTAGTCAGTTAATTAATTGATGCAAGAAGTAAAACTCACATTACCTTTAAATTAGAGGCGAAATATAAATTCAGGTTCGTCAATTGTTAAATTACGTTTGAACTTATTTGATTTCAATGGTGATTGTTTTATATATCATTTTATTCTCAAATATAACTACACTAATATTCATCCCTCATATACAAATATATGAGCGTAGATGCAATTTCGGTATTAGTAACCCTTTAACAAATATTTTGAATGTGTCTCTCTGTAGAACGGGATTACTCCTCTACATGTGGCGTCCAAGCGTGGCAACACTAACATGGTTGGCCTGTTACTGGACCGTGGCTCTCAGATTGATGCTAAAACAAGGGTGAGTATCGTGCGAAGCCGAACTATAGTTTTGTCATATTAGTTATGAAGGGTTAGCCCATTGACCTCAACAGACCAAAACAACTTGGTAAAAAAAGGAAAACTGATATTTGTAAAGTTAAATTACGGTTGTTCTTTAGCCTCTAGCCAAGTCAATGTCAGTATGTATTGGATGACTATTGCTACGTGTGTGTTTGTGTGTTCTGTAGGATGGATTGACTCCCCTACACTGTGCGGCCCGGAGTGGACATGATACAGCTGTGGAGCTGCTGCTGGAAAGAGGAGCACCCTTGCTGGCCAGGACCAAGGTGTGTCACCTGTGTATTCACCTTTTATACACTTCAAGCATGTTTCTCACTTACCTTTTCAAACTGTGTCATATTTGTTGGTTAACAGATCACTAAGTGAGTGTATACAGTCATCAGCTTGACATTTTGGGAGATGTAATTTACCCTTGTCAGATGAGAAGATTGATAGCAATTTCATCTTTTAAAGGACTCTTATTTATTAAACAGAAAAAGAGGTGTAACTATAAGACACTGTGCTTTGAAAGTAGTTTACTTTGGACCCACAACAGCATCCTGTCATATACAGAAGTACGGTTACTGTTGGAGCTCCACTGTGAACTCCTGCATGTATTGATTATTGTTAGCATTGTGCTCGCTAGCAGGATACAACATATAAATAGGATAACTTTGGAGTTTTTGACAGGTATATTCTTGCACCTTTGACATAGCGAACAGCTCAGTTCCTTTTTCTTTCCCTGCCATCAGTCTATTGATTTAGGCTAAAAATACCCATAGTAGCTGTTCTTTTATCAATGTTCTGATTCTGGGTACGACTGCATTTTAAGTGTGTAATGCTTAATTTCAGCAGTATTAGAATAAAAACAAAACATCTCAAATATGAATTAATTCAATGTAAACATCACAGACACATTAGACATATTATGGCCTTATATAGATGAATCGCTAACATTTGCCTACTTACACAGCCAGCAGACACAGAGCAACATTGACTTTCATTTGAAGTTGTGCTTGTGTCTAATATTGACTTTTCTATCTGCTCTGTTTTCATTTCTATTCAAAGTAAATGAGCTCTCTTTCACATTTCAGAACGGGCTGTCCCCTCTTCACATGGCGGCACAAGGCGACCATGTTGAATGCGTCAAACACCTTCTGCAGCACAAGGCTCCTGTTGACGACGTCACGCTGGACTACCTGACAGCATTACATGTGGCGGCTCACTGCGGTCACTACAGAGTCACCAAACTGCTGCTGGACAAGAGGGCCAACCCCAACGCAAGGGCTCTGGTATGAAAGAAAGATATGATGGAACTGTAACAATCCTCCGATGGAAAGATCAAGCTAAGGACTGAACACTCTGATGACTATCATTCAGCTCTGTTGAATATTGTCTGGGTTCATCCTTTACTGTGTTTGTGTGTTGTGTGTGCGTGTGTGTGTGTGTGTGTGTGTGTGTGTGTGTGTGTGTGTGTGTGTGTGTGTGTGTGTGTGTGTGTGTGTGTGTGTGTGTGTGTGTGTGTGACAGAACGGCTTCACTCCGCTGCACATAGCCTGTAAGAAGAACCGAGTGAAAGTGATGGAGCTGCTGGTCAAATATGGAGCCTCTATCCAGGCCATTACAGAGGTACGTCACTCACCTGAGTGAAAGTCAATGTTTCTTTGGACCTACTGGCACTACCTGATGGGCCAGGGTCTGTTTGGTATCATACGTCTGGCTTTACCTCACATCATGCCAAAGAGCAGTTCTAGATAGTAGGTTAACAAAAGTTTGGGTTTAATCCTGAAGTTCCCAACTTTTTATTTTGATATTAAGAATCAACTTAAACATAGAATAAATATTAGTATATATAATATGGACTCACACTGTACCCTTTCAAAGGAAATTCCATATTAACCTTTTTGACAAGAAGCTTTGAAGTCGTACTGCTAAACTTGCCTGAAGCTAACATTAGAAGACAAACTTATTCAGTAAACTATGTACATCTCACTGAACAGCAGCCACTGTGAGATATATGCATGGGGTAATGTTAATTGCTGAAACAAAGAGTAGCACAAATAGTCATCAAGTTGACTCAGTACCGTCCTTTACGCAGCAATATAACATCAGCTAACATTAGCCACCATAAGCTTCCGCCATACCAGAACAAAAAAGGCTGAGGCAGCAAAACCACTGAGTGTACTGAATCTAGCAAAGGTTTGTTTTATCACTAATGAGTTCAACTTTTAGCTTGTAAGAGGAAAATGTGTCACTTCTTCTTTCAAATGAGTCACAACTACCACAACTGCATTTCCTTCTGTTCTATTTCTATAAAGATGAGATGGCATATTAAAGCAGATATAAAATCATGTATAGTATTTTATGTATTGGACTGTTTAACTGATGGACTATATTACTAAATACATATTGTTTTTTAGTAAATAATGTGGATTTAGTTAATAATATTATGATATCTTATTTCAATAATTCCATTTTTAGTTTTCTCTCTTTTTTTTGGGTTATATTTAGGCATACTTAGAACCTTTCATTTAAAACTTTTTGTATGTATTATTTAAGTTCTGCTTTGTTTGATGCAAACATATGCATAGTACAGTATGGTTGGCAATGTGACATTGCAGAAATGAAAGGAAACATTTGTGCACCCCTGAATAAAACTCCATACCTAAAAACGGACTGGTCACCTAAAAATTGTGTTCCCATACAACAAGAGTGTAATGTCAATTACGTTTCGAGGGAAACATATTTTCTCCCAGATTTTGTTTTTGACATACCACAAATATGTTTGTAATCATAGTTTGCAGACATCCATGTACAAACAAACGCAGGACTTTCACCCAGGAGACCTCTGTTGGTGTCCAAACAAACAAACAGCCTTTTTTTAATCCAAACAATGATGTTTTACTAAAGCGAACCAGGTAGTTTTGTTGTGTTTTAGTTTTACCTTATTTCAATCTACTACATTAACAACATGTTTAAAACGGTGATTATACGTTTCCCTCGGAATGTTATTGAGAAAGTAGTTCGGTTGTCGGGAACAGGATTTTGTAGGAGACAGAATTGCAAATGTCAGTCAGTTCCTTTATTTTGTACGTTAGTAGTGGAACACTGTTTCCTACTAAGTGTTGCCAATGCTAGCTGGTCAGAAATCACCAAAATTGCCAGATGACATCATGATGACATCATGTACTTAGTTTGATGAGCTCTTCTTGAGTACAGATGTATGTTCAACATGACTGACTTGTCCTATTGTTCCTCTTTTGCTTCCCTTCCTGTGTCCAGTCTGGTTTGACTCCCATCCACGTAGCAGCCTTCATGGGTCACCTGAACATCGTCCTGCTGCTGCTGCAGAATGGAGCCTCGCCCGACATCAGCAATATTGTGAGTGAAAGTCATTTGTGATTTCGTTATTTTTAAGTGAGGATAGTGACTAGAAATATTACAGTGACCGGTCAGCTGGTTTTATTATGGTTAAATATGTGTGGATTGACCCTGCTGACCTGTATGTTGTGTGTACAGCGAGGGGAAACAGCGCTACACATGGCAGCCAGGGCAGGTCAGGTGGAGGTGGTCAGATGTCTGCTGAGGAACGGAGCAATGGTGGACGCCAGGGCACGGGTGAGTCTGCTGTTATCTATAGCAGCACATCAGGGAACAGCTGTACTTTAGGGTTTTGCCACCATGCAGAATCAGAATCAAGTGTTCATTTTCATGTCACTGTGCCGTCTGCAGGAGGACCAGACTCCCCTCCACATTGCGTCCCGTCTGGGAAAAACAGAGATTGTGCAGCTGTTGCTGCAACACATGGCCCATCCGGACGCTGCCACAACCAACGGCTACACCCCCCTCCACATCTCTGCTAGGGAGGGCCAGGTGGAGACCGCCTCTGTTCTGCTGGAGGCCGGAGCTTCACACTCACTGGCCACCAAGGTGGGTTGAGGAGACATGTTTTGTCTTTAAATGTGGCTACTTTTCCCTCCAGCTAAGTCCGAGAAGCATTCCAAGAGTAGTCAGCAGGGCTCAATGCTGACTTTTAAAAGTGGTTGACACATCAGCTTTTGGTTTGCCGGAACTAAAAATATGATGGCATTTTTTGTCACCTGATATTTTGGGTAATTAAGATACTGTACAGTTACAAACAACTTCATTTGCTTTGCCATTGTCTTTAAAACAGATGCCTTTGTGCACGTGAGTAAACAAATCAGCTCACAGTATCAACGTCTGGTTCTGTTTCTGACTGTAACAGCAATGTTTAAGTCACTGATGCAACAAATATTAAATATGAATGTATTTAGGGGGGCAGGTTTTGCTTTTTGCCTTTCCTATTTCCACATGTTAGCAGTGGTTTGCACCGATGGCAACCAAAGGACAAGGATTAGTTGCCAATTTTTAAAATAGTTGCCAATAGGAACCTGGCAACCCTTACTGTCTGTCCCTGATTGAGGATTTCATTATTTCATGGAATGACGTCAAAGACCAAATGCCTCCCAGCCATGTGGGGAATACACTTTTGATGAGAAAATGAATATCAATCTCGCTGTAGTCAGGACACTGTTAGCCTGGCTCCGATAGTAAAGCAGGTACAGTATTACTGTATGTGCAGGTCTGACACGCTTGAATATTGACGAGGCTGAACGCAGATTTATCATCATCACTGTGTTCACCAGAAGAAGCTGCTGAGGCACTTTGCATCCAGACAGATTAGTCCTTTAATGTATTCATACGCCATGAAGGGTGAGACAAAGCTGTCTGTGATGCAGTGTGTTCGTTAGGGTTCAGTGGTTATCCTCTCTCCCACCCTTGATGTCTCTCTCCTTGGTTTCCCTCTGGGGAAGAAGGGTGTGGCTGTTGCTACGGAAACAAAATCAGGAAAAGTTGTTTTCATGCAAGGATAACGCTCTCCATCCATCCAAACATGTTCATAATCGTCCTTATCCTTGATTTGCATCGGGTTTTTTCTAAGGAAGCCCTTTCCTCTCTCTCCCATCCATCTCCTCTCTATTCTATTTGTTCTGTTTTGTCCAATCACCTATTACATCAGATATAATCCGGGGTTTGACAAACAAAGGATTGTTGCATCCATGGGCAGGGCTTGGTCATAAAAACACTGATCATGTGGTTTCTGTCAGCTCCAGACTCGTCTTTCTATTTAGTTAAAGGGCCCCCTCTGCTGGATTCATTGTGAAAGGATTATATTTCATATTTCTGGTTAAGGTTACCGAGAGTTGCATCAGCATGTCAGTCGGCTGGGTGTTCTTTCTATTGTTTTATGTCACTAATGAAACAGACACCCATTGTCCCTCAAGGAATCATATCTGATGAGAATTGACTTTTATTTTGTATCTCAAAATATTTTGTCAATATGTAAACCATTCTAGTCTAGTGGACTATTTCCCATGTTGTGAACACCTTAGGGCCATGCCATATACAATGATCCAACTTATGGATATATGTAGATATAAATCTAAAAAATATAAAAGGGAGGGGAAATAGTTATATTATAATAACAAATTCAAATGAAATAAATAATTAGCTTGTGTCTTACGGTATTGAAATAATGTGAATATTGTAGAGAGAGATCATATAATAACACTAATAACAGAAATGTATGTCTGGCCTGAGATGATATCCTGTATTTACTGTCTTTAAACTTTGATCTCCTTTCTCTGGCTCTTCCCTCCACAGAAAGGTTTTACTCCGCTGCATGTGGCCTCCAAGTACGGAAGCCTAGATGTAGCCAAACTTCTGCTGCAGCGTCAAGCTCCACCTGATTTTGCTGGAAAAGTAAGCATTCAAAATATAAACATCTTAATCTTTATAGTTTTTGGAGTACAATCTATGAGATGTTGCTTATGATGTAAAATATAATTGAAAATATGCCCACTCTCTAAATGTTTCGGTGAATCCTTTTTGTGCATGTCAATTTAAAACGGGTTTTAATCTAAAACGGGGTTTTGCCATTTTTCTGCATTGAGGTCAAGTTGACTACAACAGCAGTGGTAAGCCTAGTTTCAATAAAGCCATTCCCTCATTTGGATTAACTGTGCTAAATTCCAGAAAACATACAACAGATGACAGAAACCTGTTTACTTCAAAATCCCTTTGATCCTTTCAGCTTCTGCTGTCCGATATATCTTTAATTCATCTCAGCCTGCAGTCTAACCCCTTTAACAAGTCCTCTTCACTGTGTGTGTGTGTGTGTGTGTGTGTGTGTGTGTGTGTGTGTGTGTGTGTGTGTGTGTGTGTGTGTGTGTGTGTGTGTGTGTGTTAATGTCTTGGTGCTGCACTAACTGCTGTCTAAACCTCGTGCGCTCACCATCCATCCCTCATAGAACGGCCTCACCCCGCTTCATGTCGCAGCACATTACGATAACCAGAAGGTGGCGCTCCTGCTTTTGGACAAAGGAGCGTCCCCCCACACCATGGCCAAGGTGAGAGTCCACAGGAAAGAGCCGACTCTCATACAAATAATTGTCAAGTGTAAGATGTGTGAAGCAGTGGACAGTTTAGCATGAAGGTACAAATGGGATGGTCCAATCGGACCATGCGTAACGTCATAAACATACTGTTGGAACCAGGAGAAATCTTTCCAGCGGCAGCAGTCGAACAGATGGAATCCATGAGGAAAAGGTCTCTGAGCTTCAGGCCACTGCTGAAAACAAACGCTTGACTGATGTTTTATCTCCTGATATTGAAGCTTGGTGTTGAAAGTAGTAGACAGGATGATGTCAAGCTGTACTTAAAATCAATGCAAAACAGCCATTTTATATTTTGTCTCTTTGTTTTTAATTAAGACGCCTCAAACCAATAGTAAGTGAGGCAACATGGAGTTCTTGACTGTTATCTTCTTTTAGCTCCCAGTGAAATTGACTGTTTCAAAGTCATTATGATGTTTATTTTTATTTTTTTGCTTTACAAATATACCGTAGTGGCTTATTTCCTGAAACAGCTCACTGTAGTCTTTAACAAACGTTCCTCAACCAGGAGGAAATGGTGTATTTGTTGGGGACTATTTTGAGCTGAGGATGAACACACATTTGGTGCTGTAGTGAGTATTTTGGAGCAGCAGGTGGGTGTTTGTGGGATTGAGTCATAAGCTACAGCGTGTGTGTTCATGATGATGAAGCAACATGTCACCCAGTCCAAGTGTGGCTCACTGGTTTGTTTTAATAACCATGGAGCTCGACGGCTCACAGGAAGAAGAAATATCAGGCTTTGATACACACAATGCTTGGTGGTTTGCCTGTACACATGAGATTTGTTGACAGTGAATATATAGCCAGCCTTGTCCTCTAATACTCGTCAAATCACCTGGTAAGATGTGTATGTCAGTAGTGTGCTACTGCCATTCTGAAAACATATTCGTTATATTTGGCATAAAACATTTGAGATTATTTTACAACATTAAAGGATAACCTGAAGTGACACCAAGGCTGTCAAGGTTAGTTCCTAGAAAGCGTTTTGTTATGCGAGGCTTTCAGCCGACGAGTCAGCAGTCTCAGTGATCGCTCCGCAGTGACACCAGTTTCTCTCATGAACCAGAATGGCTACACTCCGCTCCACATCGCTGCAAAGAAGAACCAGATGGAGATCGCCACGGTGCTGCTGCAGTACGCAGCCGAGACCAACAACCTGACCAAGCAGGGTGTCACTCCGCTCCATCTGGCCTCCCAGGAGGGCCACGCTGACATGGCTGCCCTGCTCATGAGCAAGGAAGCCCAGGTCAACGTCCAAACGAAGGTACTGTGGAGTAAGACAGCAATAAATCCTCAACGCAAGACAACAACATCACAAGTAGAATTACCATAAACAGTCTTTTTGTTTAAGTATTTATTAATTTGAGGAACAACCCATTAATTATACCTCTAGTATCATGTTGTGTGAGAGGCTATCAATCATTTCACTTATGCTGTTGTGCCTTGTTACAGTTACATTTACAGTAACACTATTAAATCTCTTGGGAAATCAGAAAGTCTGAGTAAATGACAGAACATTTTCATCCTGCCATCTAGGTTTGTCTTTAATCAGCCTGTCAATCATGAAATAATGAAAACATGTGAAGACAAAGTCTATCTTCTTCACAGTGTCAACGTAGCCACATTAGCTCATGACTGGACAGAATGTGGTGTGAATGTGTGTGTTGTAACACTGTCAGTGTTCTGTGTGTGTTCCTCATGCAGAGCGGCCTGACTGCCCTCCATCTGGCGGCCCAGGAGGATAAAGTGGCTGTTGGCGAGATCCTATCCAAACACGGAGCCAACCTCGACCAGCAGACCAAAGTATGAACATACTTCTTCCATTTTCTGTGTTTATCCTCACACCTCCGGTCTGGTTACATACAGGATGATATCATTCAGTCTCCCCTGCAGCTGAAATCTCCGTCCTCAATAACAGTATCCTCACAATGTTTCCTGTTGTCTTGCAGTTGGGATACACCCCGCTAATTGTAGCATGTCACTATGGTAATGCCAAGATGGTCAACTTCCTGCTTCAGAATGGAGCAAACGTCAATGCCAAAACCAAGGTACTGAAACTAAAGTAAAGCTCTCAGATACCATTTTAACATTCATTATTTAATATTCATGCTTTTATTATATCATTTCATTATCATTTCTAACATGCTTTTTTTAAGTCAATGAGAACATTTTCTCATTAGACCAAAATCTTTTCAGTATATATATATATTTTCATGTTATTTATATCTACTCACAAAATATATTTCTTTGATAAACAAAACATCATTTTATTTAAAGAATGGTCTAGTTATTACACAACACATATGTAGCTTGTGGAAATGTGAAACTTCAACTTTAACTTCATTCCAACTTTTCTCTTTAAAACTTGATATTCTCTTCTAGTTAGAAGTCGGTAACTTATATCAGAGACACACACTTTGTGAGGTTCATTTTATTTCACCCACACACCATTTCTCATCAGCTGCCTGAATGTTAAAGACCTCTTTGAATGAAAGCAAACTTTGAATAATCTATTTATTTAACGTTTATTTAACGATTTTCTTTCCTCTCCAGAATGGATACACTCCCCTTCACCAGGCAGCCCAGCAAGGAAACACACACATCATTAACGTACTACTGCAAAACGGTGCCAAGCCCAACGCTGTCACTGTGGTATGTGAACAGCCACAGAACACACACACACACACACACACACACACACACACACACACACACACGCACGCACACACACACATACTTTACAGTACAAAGACACACACAACTCATCCACTGTGCTTCCTCGTCTAGAATGGTAACACTGCCCTGGGTATCGCTCGGAGGCTGGGCTACATATCTGTGGTGGATACGCTGAGAGTCGTCACTGAGGAGATCATCACCACCACAACGGTACGCCACATTATAAACAGCATATCATCATAATCTAAAGTTCTAGGTTGTGTTATAGACGGCAGGAATCTGTGCTGGATTGGAAATGTGTATTGGTGGAAACCCTAAATTAGTATTTTTAATTCGATTTTTAATATAATGAACCATCAAATGATTATTATTGCACACATACTGCGTTTAGAGCCCAGTGATCACTGTTGCAGCATAAAACACATGTCATTCTATTTTAGATTCTATATATGCTTTGAAAGAAGAAGAAGAATACATTTTTCCACTTACAAATTAAAGGTATCATTCATAAGCAATAACACACACCCTGACTTAATACATATGTGGTTGCTATACAAAACCTTAAAGAGCTTAAGCTTGAAATCGCTTCCCTTATTACGATTGGCCTTCTCTAGTATGTTGTCCACCTGGTCTATATCAATGAGGGTAAGTATTAAAACCTCTTCTCAGTATAATATCCATAATGACAAATCAGTTGAATCAACACGTCTCTGAAACAGTTTCAACGAACACTGAACACCTTCAAGAAATTGAGGATTTATTGCAGAGCTATTGTGTTCCACTACAGCTAGGTTTCAGCTAGGTTTACTACCAGGTGTGAAATAGAGTTAACGGGATCCCTTTCCTCCCATGCTGCCAGACCGTGACGGAAAAACACAAGCTGAACGTGCCAGAGACCATGACTGAAGTGCTGGATGTCTCGGATGAAGAGGGTGAGTCATGTCGTACATCGGAGCCTGTCAACATCAACCCACAGTGGACTCCCCTCAAGGAAAGAGACCCGTCAGTGGTATTCTGACCAAGTGTCCAACAACGCTGTGATGAGTCACTGAACTACATCTACTGCTTGTCCCACAGCAAAGAGCTGTTTGTGTTCTTGACTTTGTGGTTGAAACCAAATGAGCTTACTGGTTACTTGGTGTCCCTGCTCGTAAATAAATGTTAGGTTTTCCATGACTGTAAGTAGGGAACTTTACACATCTGTAAAATGACCAATGTTCTCTTTTCATTGGTTTATTGGTCAAATTCCCCAGTCTGAACATTGGATTTGTCAGGTGGCCATTAGAACAACTCCAAATATATTCTAGTGTAACTCCATGTCTGATAGATGCGTTAATGGGTTAGTTGTTGCTAATGCAATATTCAGAATTGAACTGCATGTTTTTTCTGAAAATGTTTGTTCTCCAGAGAAGTTCAGAGCACACAGATTGAAAATACTTCTTGTCACTTCAAAGCTAATATCCAACACCACAATGAAACATTACAATATTCTGACTCCCTGGAATGCTGCTCAAACAATTCCCACCTCAACACGGGCTGTTGCATCTCAAGTGGGTGTGAGCATTAGTATTACTATTCATTTGATGTAATTGCCCAAAGATGTTTTTTTGTTGGCGTAGATTCAGGGCAGCTTTAGAATCAGAGTGAGTATAGGAATAACTAGTGGCTTGTATGTTTTTTTAATCATTTCAAATACAACAGTGACCCATAGTAAGAAGAATATTAAAGAGTAGAAGTGAAACTCACTCAGTGCCTGAAATGCCTTCAACTAAATATGAACATGATAACTCACAGTATGATGTTTTTCATTTTGAAATTTGCTTTCACTCCTTCTTACACTCTGCCCTTTCCATGTAGCCAATACACCACCAGAACATCTCTGTCTAACTACATATGTGTTTAACTCGTCATGCAGGCAGCATATAATGCTCTCTGCTAGACCAGGGCCAAAGTGTCTTAGCTGCCATATGGGTGAGATGTCTGACTCGGCTAAACCCTGTTTTACTAAATGTCTTGCCTGATGATTGTCAACATAAAAACCTTTGATTGTCGACAGGCCCAGATTGAAAATATGATTACTGCAAAATGTCTGAGTGAATTATTCACTGCAGAATCTTACATTTTGTGCCAAGTCTGGATTTTAAAATATAATTGCTGACAAGGCTGAATTTATCCAATATAATAATGACTACAATAAAGAATAATAATGATGAATACTGTGAGCCCCAGGCCGCAATTTAATGTCTATGTTCATGTCACTCAATGATAACCCTCACCCAAAAGCCTGGAGTGTTGCTTTAATCTGTTTGTTTTGTTTTCATTCACCTCCACCCTTCCCTTTTCTCTCCCAAGGTGATGACACGATGACCGGTGACGGAGGGGAGTATCTGAGGGCCGAGGACCTCAGGGAGCTGGGAGATGACTCCCTTCCAGGACAGTATCTGGATGGAATGAACTACCTCCGCTTCAGCCTGGAGGGGGGGCGCACTGACAGGTACATCAAACTCTGCCACATGTTTCACTTTACCAACAAGCAGCTCAAACTATTTGACTGGGGCGAACCAACTGACTAAAACTATGCCTGGACGTGAGGAACTTGTTCTTGCATAGGTTGCATCTGACCCAGCAGATGTTTATGCTCGTCTGCTTCATGCACTAACAAATGCTCATCTGCTCCATGGAGCAAACAACTGTTCCTTGTGTTCCAAACACTGTTTAAAAGCAGTAAATTAAGCTGTTGTTCTCATTTGAACATCCTCTTTGTGATATGTAAAACCCACTTTTGACCCTGTTCTATTGCAATTATTGATATTTGCTGTATATGGTTGATCTAACTTTATCATCACCATTCCTCTTGAGGACAAAACCTCACAAACTGCCTGTATTTGTATGTGTGTATGTGTATTTATGTGTTTTGCAACCTCCCCTGCTCATACTTCATCATTGGTCTTCCTTGTCATGCCTTCATAGTCGAATGCAAAGGTATGTGCTGACGCTGGCCTTCATCTTCATCAGTCTGTCTCCCTTTAGCTGGATATTGCACTTGTTTTAGGAGTGAATGAAATGAGATAGTTATTTAAATCACATCTTTGTGTTTCGTAAGTGTTGGTTGGTATTCTGTTCACCTTTTTGGCCCATCCATTCATGGTCCCCAGAGGATGAGTACTAATGACTTTGGTAATCTCCGTCTTTGTTTTTTATCTGCTCCATCATCAGGTCGAAACCTATTGACTTTGGTTTATAACCAAATACTTAATAGCATTCCCATCAGCTTCAACTATAGTTTAGGTTAACTGATCATTTGCAAAATGGTAAAAAATGATAGCTGCTTAAAATCAGCTGTTAGCATAGCCAGTGTGAGCATGTTAGCATGTTTGTATTCAGTTTTGTTTGAAGTATTACTGTACAAGCTTACAGTAGTACTCACCTGCTAGTGTGACTTTAGACTCTTAGTCTTTCAGCGTTGTTATTTTTTCATTTTAAGCTCGTAAAATGTAAAACGTGTGTGAGACAATGCTAGCCTAGATGCAGTTAATATTCTTATTTTGTTCTTGTTCTTGTTAAGAAAACACTAATGCGAAACCTAGTTGTTGTTTCACCATCAACATTTAAACTTAACTGTCCATTCCTTAAATTACATTCATACAAGTCATGAGCTCGAGGGTATGAAATTACCTAACTCTTGTCCACATCAACTGATTCTGACCGTTTTTCATATGAACATATAACCCTGTTTGTGGGATTGAATGAAAGTGTACTTTTCCTTGTAGTTGTCATTCATTTTGCACCCGCTGTGATCTCTTCTATTGTCTTGACCAACGAGCTTCACTGGCTTCTATGCTTTTCTTCTTCTCTGCTATAGTTCAGACAGGTCCTTCACACCCACCCACCACAGCTACTACTCCCCTAAACATGAAGGCATCATAGATGAGATGCTCACCGGTCACCAGGTAAAGTACATGATTAATTATTGTCAGCCATTGCAGAGGAAACAGAGTTTTTTCTATTTTTGTAATATCTAAAAGTACTATACTTAAGCACAACAATATACTTCTGCTCCACTACAGTTCAGACTGAAATATAGACTTGTAATATAAATAAACTAGATTCAATAGTTACCAGTTCATCTGAAGATGAAAATGTTACATTAAAAACATAAAATAAAATAAACTATTTTAGATCAAACTACGAAACAATATATGAAGCCATTGAATTTTGCTGCAACATTCAAGTTCTACTACATGTTAGTGCATCAATAATAATGATCTAATAATATCCAAATATGATCTAATAACACTGATAGGGGCCATACTACATAATACGTACTTTTAGTTTGAACATTTTAGTATATTTGTTGCAAATAGTGCAATACTTTAACTATTTTCTTTCTGGTAATGGAGTATTGGAGTAGGTGTAACTGACTCACTCACTCACTCACCACTCACCCACTCACTCACCACTCACTCACTCACTCACTCACTCACTCACTCACTCACTCACCACTCACTCACTCACCACTCACCACTCACTCACTCACTCACTCACTCACTCACTCACTCACTCACTCACTCACTCACTCACTCACTCACTCACATGCAACCGATCTCATGATGCTACTGGCAGAGTTAACTACTCTATGTTGATTATAGTTTAAGGGGAACATTGGTGATTTAGTTTTCGACTTCCATGAATGGCAAGTAAAGAATAATAACATAGGTATTATATTTAGTTGATAATGCTACATCAGTCATTTCTGTTATATGTCTGATAAGAGGTTCTTTGTTTGGCTCCAGGTCTCGTCACTAGCCAGGGAGTGTGAGAGGGATTCATATCGTCTGAGTTGGGGCACCGAGAACCTGGATAATGTGGCTTTATCCTCCAGCCCCATTCACTCTGGGTAGGTCCTGTCAGATCTGGAGCAAATCATTGTATCATAAACATTGCACATTTTACACTCATATTGAACACAAATGTGGTAAAATGTTGATGAATAATTTTTGGGAAAATACAATTGAAATAATACCAATCACACCTCAAAATAAAGTGATTTCTGGGGTCTCAAAATTACACAAATATTGTTTTTTTTTAAAGTTTCATGGCTTGTAAAATATATAAATGCATACATGCTTTGTTCTTCTTTCCCAATGATTTCCATTTTATAAAAAGGAATACATTTAGTCACTAATGTTTTATTAACAATTGAGAAGTTCATCCCAGACCACAGGCTGCTTGGCGAAGTGTGATTCCTGTTGTGAAATGTGGCCTCGCTCAATCTTTGAGCATCAGTCTGATCCTCAATACAAATATATTTTCTTGATATCCGGAGTGAAAAATTAGGAAGCAGAAGTCAGGATTAAATTAGCTTAGCTTAGCATAAAGACAGGGGTAAACAGCTTGCCAGGCTCTGTTTAGCAGATGATTACACTGTCATGAAATAGTTCCAGCATGTAACTCCCCTTAATTCCACGAAAGTTACATTTTTACATTTTTGTTTGAAAAGAGATTGAATAAACGACATATGACATATAAGAGCTTTAGAGGTGTTAGACGGTTCATTTTTCAACTTTAAGCTAGCTGCTTCCCCCTGCTTCCAGTCTTTATGCTAAACTAGATTAGCGATTTCCTTCATACAGCTTTGTACTTAACACACAGACATGAGATTTAAGTGTTAAACTATTTCTTTATGCAACTAAGGGATGCATAGGATATTGTCCATGTTTACAATATTGACATGAGTAACATCAATGACACTTTTTGCAATTATGTTTTCGTGATTCTTGCTAAACATATTTGGTGAAAGTTCTGTAAATCCTGATTTGAATCGTCACTACTCTCCTACAGTACATAGGCAGTATTGACATGTAAGTGATCGTGTCAGCCCTTCCCTTATTCTGACTGTCTCTTGTCCGCTCTTGTTTCTGCTTGACTTTTGATTCCTTTTTGTCTGATGTGGTTGTTGTTTTTAGCCATTCCTCTCCGTGCCACGATCATGGAGACCACAGCAGGTGACCTTCTGCACCTTGGATAAATCATTGTCCTCCTCATCGTCATCATGCTCTTCCTCCCCTCACAGTGTGCTCTCCTGGTGGAGAGGTGTATGTGTCCCTGTCCTCAACAGACATTGCCTTGTTGACTTGGTTGTGGGTTTGCAATGTGTCAAATCCTTTTAATCTGACTTAAATGTCTAAACTCTGAGTCCCAGAGTTGATGTCCCCACATGGACATATCATCTGATTCAGAACGTTCAGGAAAACAAATCTTTAATTGTGGATATCTGGGCAACAAGAGGCGGTGAAAGTTGAGGACATGTTTGTGGATTTCATACAATGTCTTGTTTATTGTGCATTTCCACCAACCTCAGATTTAGTCTTACTGTATAAGATAAGTATTATTGTGTACTTTATACAGCAAAATGGGTTGAAGCAGAAAAATATTCTGATTGATTTAGTGTCTGTCAAACAGAAAAGCTTTATTTTCTGACCATATTGAATTAAAGCATCAAAGTACTTTTCAGCAGTGAAGGAAATAAATCTTCGTCTTCTAACAGTCGTGAATTCAATAATATTTGTGTTTATGTCTCTGTGTGCTTGTTAATGTTGTCTGTTTGGGTAATGCCACTTCGTCATGCCCACTCCCGCTCATTGCGATGTGTGATCCATGTGCATTCGGTATTTTCCACTTTGCATGAGGAGCGAGCTCAAAGCGTCTCAAGCTATTGGAGCTATCGTTTGATGCAACTTGACCAGATTCCCAGAGATGGAGCTGTTGATCGTGGCGACCATTCAGTGTTGAGAAAAGAGACACCAAAGTCAGCGAAATGGCCCCACTGTCTGCATGGCTATTCTTACAGATAAACGATTTGAACTTTTGTTCATCAATATACAACCTGTCAATTTGCAGCCATTTTAAACAGGATATTACATATTTTACATTAAATCTTTTGAAATATAAAAATAGCCATTATTCTGTAATTGCCACTTTTGGTCACAGTGGCTGCTGTTTTCTGAGACCCTGTTTTGAAAAGAGGAGGTGACGAAACAATCTCCACTCAGTTGCTGTTTGTTTGTTAATTGACTTCTAACTTGACAACTTAAAACATCCACATTAGCAGTATGTGTATAGTAACCACTTGAGGCAGCTACTAGTTCTTAATTCTCTACCTTTGAGGTACTGCTAGTGTTATCACATGGGCAAACAATCTACCACGGAGCTTTGGTGTCTATATTCCCGTCACTTAATGGGATCAATGAGAAATGTCGTTAATTTGTGGAAATATCTCCTGTTCCGCCTCAGCTTCCTGGTCAGCTTCATGGTGGATGCCAGGGGCGGGGCCATGCGTGGTTGCCGGCACAACGGTCTACGCATCATCATCCCGCCCAGGAAGTGCAGCGCTCCCACGCGGGTGACGTGCCGGCTGGTGAAGAGGCATCGTCTGGCCACCATGCCTCCGATGGTTGAGGGCGAAGGCCTGGCCAGCAGGATCATCGAGGTGGGGCCCTCTGGAGCCCAGTTCCTTGGGTAAGGCCGCAGGGATCGATGATGGAATGAGTGAATGAAAGTTAGTGGATGTACAGGGGCAATGGAGAGGTAGCAGACAAATATAACAAATGCAGAAATCAGCAGTTTAACGAATTGATACAATTTTGTATCATTTCATTTCTAGTTAGTGGTTTTGAAGGATCAGTTCCTGTACTTTTTCAGTTTTCACATTTTTTTTACACAGGTTTGGATATTCTATGTCACTAATCTTTGACATTTATTAGGATAATACAATTTACAAAGTGTTTAATATCTCATGCATGCATCTCTAGTGGAAGAGGGAATATAAGTGGGAAGAGAAAAACAGTAAAACAGGAATAAGAGGTCAGACCATAGTCTCTACATTCATGCTATGGACACTGATTTGTGTCCCTTTTAATGGCAATTTCACAACGTGCTGCCCTTTTTCTTTCAGATTAATTTAACCTCTGCCTCTGCATTACTAAAACTGTTTCTGTATCTGCTCTTGCTTTCTCCCAGCACCAGGGACATGTTAATCTTTGCTCTTCAGCATGCCCTGATTGCTTTCATAACAGCTGCAGTCCAACTCGTTTTAACCTCCTTAACCCTCAATGAAAAAGCCTTTCTTATGAACCCCACCTCCAGTAGATTGCACCATGATTGGTTTGATATGTGGACTCAAATTCTGCCCTCTGCTGGTAATGTTTGAAAAATAATAGTATGAAAGCATTCATGCTATGATTATGACTCTCCCCCGTAATAATAGGAATGAGATAAGTTATTCATTAACTATTTATTGCTGACATGATGAAGGTTCTCCCTGACCAAAACTACTGAAATATGTTGTTCTTATTACTATGTTTAAATTAACATCATAAAATGTGCGAGTATTTAACTCTGCAGTGAAAGCTGTCTAACTTTACCTTAAGATGATTGTTCCTATTATAAATGTAAATTATATATATTTTATTATTTGCCGTGAAAGTGGTAACATTTGAAACTGCAAAATGATCTTTAGTGGTCTATAAAAACTTAGATATCTACAGAAACCCAAAGCGTTCAAAGTGATTTAAATACAAGTTATATTATAATTTAGATAGATATGAAGTAATATGTTTCAATAATATGATTAATAATTCATTATTAATAATGAATACCGAAACTAATATATAACAATGCAGCTGTGACATTGTCGATCCAGGCACTGTCTTGATTGTCTTGATTGACAGACTTTGCCATTAAAAGTGTCATTATGACATGAATCTGTTGTTGGACAAAATAGCACTGTGAATTAGTTTATTTAGAATTTTGAAATTCAAACAGCTTGACTTAAATGAAATGACAGTAATAATGAAACAAAATATTTTTACAATTTTATTTTTACAATATTTTTCAATATTTATGTTGTATATATATATTATTATACATTTTGAAAACTTTTGGTCTCCATAGACACTCGGCAAAAAATTACGACAGTGTTATGAATCTCATTCAAGTGTTGCAAATCAGTCCCCAAGGTTTCTATTTTGCACCCATCCAAACCATTGTGTGTGCTCTTTCTTCCTCACTGCTGCGTATGGACGCTTGGTCGATCACACAGTAAACTCCATCTCCCCACTGCCCCTCCCCCGCTTAATGAGGGAGAGAGTTTGGTTAGCAGAATCCTCCAGCTCGGTCCGCCGGGGACAAAATTCCTCGGGTATGGTGGAAAAAAAACGTTTTTGTATATGAAACAATCTATGGATGCCAGTCTCAGTGTTTTATCTTACAAACCCTTCCATTTCATGTAATTTTGTCCATAAGTTACTGTGTTGTGTTTGCGCTGGTGTCTTGTATCCCACCTCATCTGCTACTTATGACCCTCTATATCACATTGCTGCGAGATTACTTTGCTGATTCTATTTAATTGAATCCCCTTCTTTGCTTAGCCTTCTCCATTTTTTTGTGTTTATGTTTTCTTGCTTGCTGTTTTCTTAACAAATGCGTGTTAGTTTTTTTCTATTCTGTGTGAAATTTAAACGGTTGTCTGGCCTGTGAGTAGGGAACCAGGTGAAATTTGACAATACGGTGTGATTGGCTCTGTTTTTTATGTCTTTCATGTAAATGTTAAGTTGACCAACAGGCTAATTTCCCAAATTCGTAGTGTAACTAAGTCATGCATGTTTTTTGGTCATTTTCCTTGATATGATTTTAGCTTGAAAGCTTAAACATGTTGAATGCATTGCTACTTTTTCACAATTTGAGTAAGAACTTTGAAAAAATAAGGAAGTTATGTCTAAGGACATGAACCCAGTTGATATTGAAGTTTCTCCTGCCACCACTTGGGACATTCAAAGTGCAAATCTGGCAAGTGCTAGTTTTAAAATAGCATACAAATAGAAATACATATTATCATCTACTGTCAGGCCAAAGAACCCTCAAAATATCACATGAAAATATCATCAGTTAGGCTTTATAGCTGTGTTGGTCCCATCTTGGATTGTACTTGTAGCATGCCTGTCATAGATATGTGTTGTAGCTAGTTTGTTGTGATTATGTGTATCAGGTAAGTATTAAAGTAACAGTTCAATACTTAAATATTGATTATAATCAATCTACAAAAACATTTTCCACATCCCCTGTGGGTGTTTTGACAAAAGTGGTGACAATATCTACTGTAGTTTTCAAAGCACCGCCTTCTCAAACTACAGCCGCAGCACGATCCACTTCTCTGCTGTCCATGGGTAGGATATGTTCAAAACGCTGAGTAAAATATGACCAAATGCACTTCCTGTTTGTAGTTCTATGTTACTTATTGTGACATGTGTTACTCACAACTAGCTTTTTACATGCTGGTGAGCAACTCAGATAAGCAGCTCACTGTGCAGCAGTAGATGTCTGGAAACTTTTCTCCATGCAAATGAGTAAACAGTAGAATTAGATCAATTCTTTCAGGTAAACTCTACAAGTTAATCCACCTGGATTGTTCACTTGCATGGCTGATGCAACCAGAGCACTTGAGCAATGCTGAAGTCAGACCAAACTGTCTTGTTTGTCTTGTTCTCTTAAAGATCAACAGACTGGGTGTCAGGCTCCTATCAGGTTGCTGACACCATCCAGGTTACACCTGTGACTATGTTCATACCCGCCTGATGGAAACCCAAGTCATCCAGACTTCATAGAACTGTAATTACATCCATAACCATTATGTGTAGTACTGAAGAAAATATAAACGAAGCGTACCATTATACAATCAAGCACAATTTGAAAGACAGGACAATCGAAGAATATCTAAGGTCTTCTTGAAATGAAGTAAAGTAAAAAGTCAATTAGACTTGCCCAGATGCAGTTATACACACATTGTTATCATCCATGCCATTCTGTACTTACTCACACTACCTGGCCTCTACCCCTCCAGTCCTGTGATTGTGGAGATTCCCCACTTTGCTGCGCTTCGGGGGAAAGAGAGGGAGTTGGTGATTCTGAGGAGTGAGACTGGAGAAAGCTGGAAGGAGCATCACTGTGAACACACTCAAGAGGAACTCAACCAGATACTCAATGGCATGGACGAAGGTCAGTCTCTGATGGTGTAACAGTAGACTGCACCATAACTTTGGAAAAGCAGACTTAAAAAGAATAAATGTAGTCCTACTTTATTGTCCCTGACACAAGTTCCTTTCTTCCCCCTTCCTCCAGAGCTGGATACTCCAGAGGAGCTGGAGAGGAAGCGCATTTGCCGAATCATCACGAGAGATTTCCCACAATACTTTGCGGTGGTGTCGCGCATCAAGCAAGATAGTAATCTGATTGGTCCTGAAGGAGGCGTCCTGA
The DNA here is from genome assembly GCA_028022725.1 of Lycodopsis pacificus. NCBI lineage: Eukaryota > Metazoa > Chordata > Actinopteri > Perciformes > Zoarcidae > Lycodopsis > Lycodopsis pacificus. Next base: position 1,563,232 of record CM051710.1, read on the forward strand.
GCAGCACTGTTGTGCCCCAAGTACAGGCAGTTTTTCCTGAGGGTGCCCTAACCAAGAGGATCAGGGTCGGACTGCAGGTATTTGACAAAAGCATCAGTAAAGTCAATGGGACCCTGTGATATTTACTGTACAATTGCCAGATTTTTTGCATCTGTATAATCAAAGCACAGCATACAAGCTTAGATATCAAACCATCCCAAATTAAAAAAAGTAGACAGAATACAAAAGTTGAATCAGTGGATGATGCTAGATGAATATCAGGCGATCATCGTCGTTACAACTAAACCTTTGGGGAACATGAATGCCTGTACTAAATTGTCTGTCATTAAATCTCAAAGTAGTTGTCAGGAAATGTCCCTCTAATTTAAAAACTTGCTGATGGTTCCAGACGAATAGTGAAGAGATCAACAAAGTTGTTGGACTTGGCTGTCTGGAAACAATAAATTCTGTCGATCCATCTATGCTAATCCATCTTGTAGGTACTGCAGTCAATAAGTGATTCGACCTGCTGTATGAATCTTTAGGATTCATACTCTTGAAGATGATGGATATTTATAGAACATTTCCGTCCAGACAAAAGTGGTGGATCAACCAACTGACGACGTAGCAACTTTATTATTCCTATAGTCTCAGTGCTATCGTCTGGAATCCATTGTAAGATTTCTGTTAATCACGGTGAGGATGGTCCATATTATTTTCTGCTTAAAGGGGCAATACGATACCATGTGGATGAAAATGCCGTTGCCTGGAACGTTTGATGAGATGGGTGTTGAATGTCATAGCTTGTAGTCAGTTACTTTGCAACCTTGGTTTAAAGTTCAGTGCAGCCAACATTTCCGTCAGGAGATCATCCTCAGTACATGGCCTTAGCTCAGGCTTCACCCATGTGTAGGGTTGCTGTATACTCTGTCTTCTCTCCTAGTCCCAGCCAGTAAGTGTGGATGTAGTGAGGAAGATCCTGGGGAACAAGGCCACATTCAGCCCCATCGTCACCCTGGAGCCTCGCAGGAGAAAGTTCCATAAACCTATCACCATGACCATCCCTGTCCCCAAGAGCAACTCAGACCTGGTCCTCAATGGCTTTGGAGGAGACACCCCCACCTTACGACTGCTTTGTAGTATCACAGGTTAGAGAACTCACGCAAATACATACACAAAGCTGTGAATAGACCAACCATACAAACGCTCACATTCTAAAATGTCAATCTTGGATTTGTGTCCATGTGCAGGTGGAACGACACCTGCTCAATGGGAGGACATAACAGGAACCACTCCGTTAACATTTATCAATGACTGTGTCTCCTTCACCACCAACGTGTCTGCAAGGTAACACAAAAACATATTTGTTGTAGCACAACTATAACTGATGTAGTATAACTGATTAAAAGAGCTGCAGACCTAACTTCACTGGTTCTTTCCAATCCCCTTCTGCTTTCTAGATTCTGGCTGATTGACTGTCGGCAAGTCCAGGAATCTGTCAATTTCTCCACTCAGGTCTACCGAGAGATTATCTGTGTCCCTTACATGGCCAAATTTGTCATCTTTGCCAAGACCCACGATCCCATTGAGGCCCGACTGCGGTGCTTCTGCATGACAGACGACAGGATTGACAAAACCCTGGAGCAGCAGGAGAACTTCACCGAGGTGGCCCGCAGCCGAGATGTCGAGGTAAGGAATGAGTGGGAGAGGAACATATATATGTGTATATATATATATATATATATATATATATATATATATATATATACATATGTATATGTATATATATATATATATATATATATATATATATACATATATATGTATATATAATACACAATTAACTGATTTGCTTTTATTGTGAGAAGGTTTTGAAACATCACATTCTTGATTTCTGAGAAATAAGATGAAAGGTGATGAAAGTTGCCTTCTTTACTGATTTCTACTACAGATCTACATTGATCTGTGTGTGATCTGCATGATAGTTGTGCTTGTGGATAGTTGTCTTTGTTGATGCATGTACACTGTGAACTAAAGGGGGCCCAGCATGGTGCCTTGGGAAAGACCTCAGAGTGGGGGGCACAGTAATGGAGGCACTTCAGACTACTCAAAAAGTTCTGTTTAATATGTGGGATTTAAACAAGTATGTAGTGTTATCTGCCACTTTTTCACCAAAATTGAATGATCAGCAGTACCAAATGCTTGGCTCAGATTGTCCAGTTTTAGTCCTGTGAAATAAATAGAAACCTCATTAAAATGTATCTAAATATCATGGTTATTGATAAAAGACATCCACCTTTAGGAAAATACGTTTTAGAAAACTTTTGACTTTTGAAATGAAAATGTCGATATGTTCAATGGACAAGGCTATGTTTCATGAGATTGTTTTTGTTGGTTGTGTGCTGTTAATAAGTGTACTTGTTATATTTCTCAGGTCCTGGAAGGTAAACCTATCTATGCAGACTGCTTTGGAAACCTTGTTCCACTCACCAAAAGTGGCCAGCACCATCTCTTCAGCTTCTTTGCCTTTAAGGAGAACAGACTAGCACTCTTCATCAAAGTGAGAGCTATTTTTTATTTAAAACAAATAAACAACCACCAAGCTTTTTAAGCAAGTGTCAACTATAATTCATCATGTCGTATTTTTCTAAATGCACATAACATTCTAATCAGAGAAGATTTCTCCTAATGACTGAGTAATGCTGAACTTCTTGGCTGTTGCAGATCAGAGACAACACTCAGGAGCCGTGCGGCCGTCTGTCCTTTATGAAAGAACCCAGGAGCTACAGGTCACTCACCCAAAATGCCATTTGCAACCTCAACATCACCCTCCCATCATACAGCAAGGTAAAGGCACTACACTGTTGTTTGACTCAAAAATAAGATTTGTGTTCTTGTTAGTTCACAAGAAGCACTATATTGAAATACTCTATTTGTTTGTAAACTGGACAATACTCTAATATTGAGTCCATTTAATCTCCCACTTATCAACTACTACATTATTCCGAAACATATCCCCAATTACTTTCTTATTCAATATTCCTAAATTGACTTTCTTATTTCAAATGTTTGACATCCAAAGTAGTTAACTGTGCTAATTCTGTAAGCACCCAACATTATAGCTTTATAGTGTTGATACAAACTGCCTTCTACCCAGTGAGCCATCTTCAAGACTGTACTAGGCAACATTGCAGGCTGGTGGCCTTCAATCAGATCAAAACTAAACTAAATATCATCGACTTCAAATCCCAGATGTCATGCGATGTGAAGGCACGTCATTGATGCTTCCTGCTGAAGTGCCAAGAGACAACAAGAGATCAAAGTATAATTGAGGCGAACAAGATGATTCTGTTTTTACATCAAAGATGCTTTAAAGACCTCTCTAGCTTTCCCTGACATCACACTGACTGCTTGTCGTTGTTGCTTTGGTAACCATACATAGCCCACTGTCTTCTTTCTCCCTCTAATGTTGCTGTTGTTTCTATGTGCACATCTTTCTGCTTCACGCTGCTTCTTGCTCCAAAAAGGAGTCCGATTCAGACCAAGAGCAAGAGGAAGAGGTAAAAGCAACCACTGCTTCCCCCACCCTCTTCTACTAACTAGCTATGCTGACCTGTCCTGTCCACTGTCTTATCATGAGGACTAAATATAGGACAAGTTCACAAGTAGTCAAATATTATGTTTTAGATCTATTTTGTTGATTGAAGTATATTCGATTGTGATTTGTCATTGGCATTGCTCATTTTTGCTGTTGTGTTATATGTGTCCATTGTGTTCTTTTGTTTTTAAAGTGGCAGCTGTAATAGTAGTAGTCGTTTTAGAATATTCGGCACATATGAGTGGACGAAACAATACTAACTGTATTTCCACATTATTTTCCAGACCGGCAGTACGCTACAGAAATGTAAGACATTTTTTTTTTCCATTTCATTCTACTCTATAACATGTACTAAAATTGTTCTTATCTATAATAATACTGCATGCCTTTATTAATCAAACTAATATGACAATAACACTGATATTGTGTGGGTAATTAGTCATATTTAGTTGAAGAAAGTGTGCAGAGGAATAACCAGACTGATCCCCTGACACCCCCAGCTTAGCCCTTAGCTAAATCGTAGACCATATACATCTTGTCAAAGCCCTTTAAGCTTCATGTATTTTTGTCCCCTCACACAAACTCCCCTCGTCAAAGTTATGTTTCTCCTGAGGTCTAACTTCACTTTTTATTTTGCTTTATTTCTCAATTTCACACCTGCCTGATTGTCTTCGATTTATCTCTTTCCCCCTCACGATCTGAGATCTGACATTTAGAGAAAGAGTGAAACAGTGTGTACATCTATGTACATGAAAATGAAATGCATTCATAGTGTGCTGAAGTTTATTCGACAATGGCCTCTAATATTTTGCTGGCTAAATGCCATTTTTGCTGTGCCAATGTTGTTGTTTTTTTGCGCCTGTTTGGTCTTTTATTGGCTCCAAGCAAACCTGCTTGTGTTGAGGTGGGTGGAGTGACACAACTGGAGTTGTGAGGCAGCGCAATCCAACTTGGCTACTTTTTTAGCATTTTTACCTGCACAGTTATGCAGATCAGAGACAACACTGTTATACATATCAACGGGATGTGTGACTTCCAATCAATTGTAGTTGGTTGAGGCAGGAAGAAGGCAATGATATCAGCTTTTAAAGGAGATGAGAGGAGGGTGATGTGATTTGTTACTGAAGCACACTGGGGGCCTGTACTACGAAGCGAGTTCAACACAGACAAGATATCTTTTGATTATCATGCTTAACTAACCCCAACAATCCCGCTGAACGGTCCAGCAACGTTGGTTAACAACTCAGGTTTTCTAAATCGGGCTGTGAGCGCATTTCCCATAAATGAGCGACGTTTGCTGTATATGACCAACATGGACAAATCTGCTGTCAGCAGAGCAGCATATTATACAAACAAAGAGCAAACTAAAATATTTAACAAATATGAGGAAGTTAAACACATAATCCAAGCGACTGTGTGAAAATACAAATACAAGCTTATAGACCTATTACGGTCCAATCAAGAGCACGAGTAGATTGGACTATAATTAGATTTGTGTATTCCGTTAATTAGTTAATGTGTTACTTAGATGTATTCTTCTGGAATAGAAGATACTATTCATACACTTGAGGATATTAGGGTGTGTATGACAATATTCTGAAACGGATTTAGGGGCAAATAAACAATAAATATAAAACATACTTCAAAGTGTTAAGCATGCTTACTTTCATATCTTACAATCACCCACAGTATACATAAACTACCTGGAGCAAAGGACAAGGCAATGAATACAGTCTGTGGATAGGCATGGCAAGGCAAGAAGCTGACACACATAAGTCAATGATAATAATATATGATAAGAGAATATGTACTGATTCTGTGTTATTTTGGTTATAAAACTGTAATTTATGCTGCTGTTAGATTGCTGCTCGTTAACTCAGGTGGGTGGTGCATGCAGGAGGCTAAAGCGTTTTTATGTTTTTATCAGCAGTAAAGTTGTGTTGTTTTTGAAAGGTTAAACATCAAGGAATATGGACTGAAGAATAATATTTGATGAGATACAATTCTGTTGTGAATTTTGGAAATTGTTGAAGTTTTATGAAAATCTTTTTTCATAAATGTTGACTTTTGGACTTAAAAGTCACCATAAGAATACAACTGCAACACATTAATTAAATGGAATAGACACATGCAATTATAGTCAGATATTGTGCTCTAGATGGGATTTTATAAGTCTTTTATAAGCCTTTGTATATTAAGTGTGCAGCATAAATTGCCATGGCGGTCCACCCAAGTAAGAATTGAACCACCTGTGTAGGATTGTATATCCAGGCCTGAAGTTACCTCTCCAACCCAAAACCTGCTTCGTAGTACAGGCCCTTGAACTCCAGCTGCTGTTACAGCCTTTCTCCTCCTAATAATGTCTTCATACTGCTGCTGCCTCTTGTGCCATGCTGTGCCAGGGTTGTGCTGGTACCTCTGTGTCATCCAAATTCCAAAAATGAGTTGCTCCTGCACATGTGCGCTTGGGCTCTGAGTTCCTGAAACCGGTTGCTAGTGATAGCGAGAGCACCAAGTTCCAGGAGATTAGAGTTGCAGTCCTCTAGTGCAGCTAAGAGTAGTAAACCTCTTCACCCATTTTGAATCCTTCCCCTTCTACCCTGCTTGCTCTGTTCATGTAGTAATGAGCAAAATACTAAAATAGAAACAGGCAAATACAATTTACTTGAGCATTTAAATGAATGTTATATTAAAACAACTGCTGTTGTGAACATATATGGATGACATGCTACTGATTAAAATTGCATATGTGTAACAAAGGCATTATGCATATTTAATGTAGAGGTTACTGATACAGCATGTCATAGCAATTGTTTTGTAAATGGACCAAAAACTCACCACATTAACGAATGAAGGCATATTAACAAGCAGCCCTTGATCATGAGCACCTATCATCTACTAATTTCAGATTCAATCATTATACTTACTCCATTTACTCTTCACCAAGACCTCTCCATGAGCACTTCCCTTTGCTTTGCATGGAAATAACTTGCCTTACATAAATGTCTACGTGTGTGCTTGTATGTCTGTATGATTCTATGTATGTATTGTATGTCGTGTTTATGAGAGTTTATTTCTTCTTTTGCTGATGTAAAAACCATTTGTAAATGGTTTTGTGCACAATTTTTGTTATTTCACTTTTCATTATATAGCATTATAGTTCTATTTAAAATGTTTCGTTAAATATAAGGCTGAATGGAGGGCAAATGGATTAAAATATTACCCCTCCCTACCAAAGATTTTACTAGTATTCCAGAGATCCTCCTTCTGCATGGCAAAGCATCATATTTTGTATCACTGGCTTTCTTTGATAGACACAATTAGAAGTCTGAGTTGTTTTCAAGCCATTTTTGCCTGTTATCACATTGACATTTGTCATACATCCGAGCAATCTTGAGATGTCTTGATGTTGTTTCCTTTGTTTCCTTTGTTGTCCATATTTCTATTGTACTGGTTCGTTTGTTGGTTACATGGTTGTTCAATCATTTTTCAAGTTTTGTTCGATAGTTTTGTCTTGTGAGTGTGGGTGTGCTGAGTGTATATGCAAGTTATTTCCTGCTCATATCCTTTTCCATCGGTATTATTTAGCCCTTGCTTTTCCACAGTTCCCCAGAGACATATGCCAGTATATGCCCAATTCCTCTGATACCCTGATGTAGAACCCTTTGTGAATTTGTTGTCCTATGATCCCTGCAGTGTGCTCCAATCTTGTCCTGACCACATTCTCCAATGTCTGTCTCCTTTCATTTGAATTTTTGATTTCTTTATTCCTTACTTGTTCTTCTTCCATATGGAAGATGAAGAGACGCCGACATCAGTCCTGAAATCAGAGCTGATTCGAGAACCAGACCTTCTATTCGACGTGTCAGAGATGAAACAAGATTTGATCAAAATGACTGCCATCTTGACTGCAGACTCCACAGAGAAATCCCCTTCCTTAGGAAGGTCTGGTCTAGAGAAAGGGACTGAGGATGTTTCTGGAGAGCCGTTAGAAATAATGGAAAAAGACTTGGAGAAAGTCAAAGAGGACCTAGAAAAAGTCAGTGAGATACTGAGGAGTGGAACATATGAGGGTGAGGCAGCAGAGGAGGCAGCAAAAGCAGCTAGAATTGTCGAGGAGTGGGTTCTCCTCTCGGACAGTGAGATAGAAGTGGCCAAAAGAATGGCAGCCTTAGAAACTCAAGAGCCAGTCTTACGTGAAAGCAGAGCTATCAGGGCTCCCAGACCTAAAGCAATAAAGGACAGCGGTGACCTTAAAGAATACCTCCTGGATGCACCAGTAAGCTCCAAAATAAAAGTTAAAAAAGAGCCAGCTGTCCACGAAGAATTCACTGATGTTGTACTACGCAAAGGTGCAAAGCCAACTACCCCAACCAAGGTGCATGACAAAACAGCTGCTAAGCCAGTCAGAAGGAAGGGCAAAGACCAGGGGCAGGCAGAAGAATCAACAGAGGCGGGTGCTCTTCTAAGTTTGCCGACTGGCCCAGCATCACCTGTATCCCCAGTTATTGAAGAAACTCCCATTGGGTCAATAAAGGATAAAGTCAAAGCCTTACAACAGAAAGTGGAGGCAGAGCAAAAGAGCAAAAAGGTCACTGGAAGCAAGGCCTCACAATTGCCTGTTATGAGCAAACCCTCTCCAAAAGCCAAAGAAAGCCCTAAATCAAAACAGGGTCCCCCGAAATCCCCCAAAGCCAAATCTGAAAAACTTGAGGAGACTATGTCAGTTAAAGAGCTTATGCAAGCATTCCAAACAGGACAGGACCCCTCAAAAAGAAAGTCTGGGCTATTCGAGCTCAAAACATCCTCTACGTCAAGATCGGAGAAAACCACAAGATCAGATACCATCCAGTCAAAATCCATGACCAAAGCAATAACCTCACGTGTCTCTCAACAACGAGAAGTATCTTTGGATTCCAAACCTTGCAAGAAAGAGACCACTCAGCAAGACGGAGAGATAGAAACCAAGTCAGTTGCTTCCGCTCATTCTGAGCTAACTGAAACTGCAGACTTTGGAAATGGTGGTCTTGATGATAGCTCTGACAGCTTAAAACATGAGGGTGTGGCAGACTCCCTAAGTGCCAGCTCTGGAGATGGTACCCCTCATTTGAGCTCTGAGGACAGTGACAAACACGAGGGTCTTGCCACTCCAGGCACAAGCCCAGAGAGTCTGTGTCTTTCTCCCAAAACTGGACAGCAGAGCTCTACAACTTTGGCAGCAACTGGCACAACAGTCAAAAACGAATTTATAGACACAGAGAAGTCTGGACACTCTGGTGTAGGGACCACTGGTGACCAACGGTCTGCAGAATTGACTCTCCCTGTTTCTTCCAGCGAGGTTGCAGATGATCACACTACAAGTGAGTCCATATCTGTTAGGAGGAATGAGTCTAAGCCATCTAAACCTCAAAAGCTTACAAAGAGAATTTCAGACACTGTAGAAACTTTTCTTAGCGACGAGAGCCCTGATCATCAGCTAGAATTGTCTTTAATTAGTTTTCCAGCCTCTAGATCCTCTTCTCAGCGTCATGAAAGCTTAGAGCTGCCTTTAAAACAAGACTCAGATTCTCTCAGTCCATTAGCTGACGAGTCTTTGACAATAAGCCACAGAGACTCTCTAGAGGGTAGTCCTCTCATGGAAGAAAACTCCTCCCATAAGTCCCCAGATTCCATTGAACCTAGCCCAACCAAGGAATCACCCCCTCATGACTCCTTAGAGAGCAGCCCTGTAGAGCAAAAAATCCACCCATCCTTCCAATCATCTATAGGTCCATCTAGTAAATCCTATAGCCATCCAGATCCCTCCAAAGCTACAGACTTTCCTCAAGATGCATTGCGCGGTAGGCTGCTTCGAGACCATGAGGCTAGTGCTGATGATGACAGTTTTGAGCAGACATCTCAGATGACAAGTTCCGGTAAGAGTCCCCTCTCCCCTGATACTCCCAGTTCTGAAGAGGTAAGTTATGAGGTAAACCCCAAACCCCCTGACTATACATTCGTTTCTGTCCCATCCAAACCGGCTGTCATCCCTGAAGACCAAGAAGAAGAGGATACATCAGACAGCTATGAATCTAAAAGAAAAATCACTCCAGAGGAAGAGATGTTTAAAATGGCAGCCAAAATAAAAACATTTGAAGAAATGGATCAAGACGAGAGGAGCAAAAAGAACTCTAGAAAAGATTTGTTTCCCACAGCAAATGCCAAACTAGGGGATGACAGCTATGAAACAATAGAGCACACAAGTGAGAAGCTTTCGCAAAGTGAATGTGGGCTCAATAGACCCACTGAAGATTCAGAGTTAGCTCTTTTTGTTGATCCCCATATTAAAGTACAACCTCCCTCTCCTTTTTCAGCAGGTTTGCATGATGGACCCCACAGCAAAGAGGTCAAGAGCACAACAAGAACAGCCACTGTCAGTTCAGAGGGGCCTCACTCTGTCTCAGCCCAGCTGGAAACTGCACAGGAACAAAGAGTCCCACCATCTGTAAAAGTTGATGAAGACAGTACTGCCAAAAAGGCTCTGGTAACACCATACACTGAAAACAGGACTGATGAGCAAAAGGAGGAGAGTTTAAGGAAGTCAAAAGACAACAAAGGAGATGATAAGGATGGTCAAGAGTTAAGTGTTAGGCTAAAACAAGGTAGCAATGTAACAGATGAGGTAAAAGGAGATAAAAAGGAGCCTCCAAGAGCAGCGGAGGCTGGATGCAGTGCAGCTGTTGCCACGGGTCAAACAAAGGAAATGTTTAAACAGGAGGTCTGCATATATGATGACACAGAGGAGGATGATGAGATACTGGAGCCTCCCAGAACTGAGTCAAAAGGTGTCACTGCAAGGGTAGAAACTGATTCATGGTCTGCCATGCGGGAGGATGATGCCGCTTTTGCAGCTCGTGTAAAAGAGGAGGAACAGAAGATACTGAATCTGGTGGTGGACCGTCAGTCTCTGCAAGCAACTCCGGACACAACACCTGGTAGAACACCAACAGAAGAGAGCACTCCTACCAGTGAGCCCAACCCTTTTCTATTCCAAGAAGGGAAGCTTTTTGAGATGACCCGAAGTGGTGCTATTGACATGACTAAGAGGAGCTATGAGGAAGAGGGGGGTGGCTTTGCCTTTTTCCAGATAGGTGAACAGCCTTTAGATGAGCCTCTCTTAGAAGAAAGTAGGAGATCAGCAGCAGAACCTGAAGTTGGCCTCAATCTAACACTAGAGGTTAAGACTGAGGAGACTGAGACAAAAGAAGCAACTGATTATCAGCTTCAGTCCCCACCCGAAGATGATCAGCAAACCTCTAAAGCTGATGCCTCCAAATCTAAAATTCCTAAAATGGGCATTTCCGCTTCAGCCAAATCTACAAAGAAAGATCAGACATCTCCTGAAGGTCGAGACAAAAATGTGAACGAACATTTAGACAAAAATTCCCCTGACCAAATGATTACAACTGTACAGACAGCCGAAACTACAGTCACTAGATCAGTTTACTCTGAGCAGGGCCAAGAGTCCTCTGATTCATCTCCAGAAGAACCAGAGTCAGTGATAGAAGCGCCCAAATCAACAGGCAAGTCAAAACAAAGTGCTCCCACGAGTGTTAAAAAGACTCCAGTCAAAACACAAGCTAAGTCTGCTCAACAAGGTCGGGGAAAATCCACAATTCCCACTCAATCTCATGCAACGTCCTCTTCAGCCACTCTTAAAAAAGAGGCCTCCTTCATCTCTGAATCTAAATCAAGAATTCCCATTAAGGCTCCCAAGCCTGATTCTATTGTCAAACATGCTGGATCTACCCAAGACAAAAAGCTTAAGGTACCTGTGAAAAAGGATTCAAGAAGAAAATCTGAGACAGACACAGGTCCCTCTGTAGATATCAAAACCAAGACACCATCTTCCAAAGCCAAGAGCTTCTGTGAGGGGGACTCTACCAGGTCATCTGCTAAAAAAGAAAAAGGTCGCCCATTGAGTTCTGAGTCAGCAAAATCTAAAGGCTTCCAGTCCAGATTGCCAGTCAGAGGTAAAAGTGGTCATTCATCAACACTCACGAAAGAGAAAAGTGAGCCAAACAAACAGTCCATTGAGTTCTTTGAAGAGATAAGCGATGAAGCAGCAAAACTTGTGGCAAGATTGGCACAGGCAGAGACAGAGAAAGAACAAAAGGTTGCAGCCGCCAACTCAGATGATGAGAGCAGTGTCATTGATCCATCAATCATAGAAAGAGAAACTTTCCCTGAGATGCAGTTCCTGCCCTCAGGAGACGTCTTTCCCATTAGACCACTGTGGGACAACCCTGTTGAGACACAGATGCAGCGAATCCGAGATGATAAAGTCCAAAGTCAAGGTATCCCCCCAGTTTAAGGGGCTATTCTCTATCTCTTGTGCCTCATTAGTACACTGTAGCTGTAAAGGAGCTGCCTCTCTGTCTCTTGTAGTTAAGTCCCATTGTAGTTGAAGAATACATGTGGCTGTGTCTTTTGAGCTGTGTTTGTGTGCGTTGTGATGTCTGTCTTTCCCTCTGTGTGCTGAAAATCTCAAGATTGGCTTAAAGGCTTTATGGAACTTGTGAAAACAACATAGTAACTTTTTTAAACATTAAAGAGTAATTCATTATTTAAACAATCATATGTAATGCCATTTATTTTCTAATGATTGAAATGTATGTTTCTTAATCATAGTCCCACTAAGATATATCACAACCATTCTTTACAGGCATATTATGTATTTGATCAAGGTTACAATTCTTTAATTTGATATCATGAATTAACAAAACAAACTGTCAGTACTACAAGATCAAGAAAGCCAGTGAAGATTTTTTTGAATACCATTTGTGAATGTGACTTGATTTGGTATATCTTGCGGCTCTGACCGCTCATGGCTGTCTGGTGGTATTTGCAGTAGATCCACAGGATGAGGCAGAGAGAAAAGAGCAACGGTTGGCCATTATAGCCGACCACCTGGGCTTCAGCTGGACTGGTGAGTCCCACCTTAGTAGCAGTGATCAAGCTATCAAACATACATCAGATAGACAGTATTAGTGAATTTTTTGCAGGCCCAAAAGAAACACAACTTAAAAAGTGTAATCATTAGAATAATAATTATATCTTCTTTTTGTTGTCAGAATTAGCACGAGAACTGGACTTCAGTGAGGAGAGGATCAACCTGATAAGGATTGAAAACCCAAACTCACTGCAAGACCAAAGCCATGCCCTTTTGAAAGTCTGGGCTGAGAGGGAGGAAAAGCATTCCACAGGTTAGTGAAAAATTTGGGTAAATATTTCTAATAACTGTTGTTTTTTTAAACAAGAACAAAATCGAAGCTCTTGTTAAAATTTAAAATGGAACTTTGAAGTCTGTTTTCTGTTTCAACAGAAGCAACACTGATCAAAAGACTGACTAAGATCAACCGAATGGACATAGTTCACCTCATTGAAACTAAGATAATCAAATCCACTCAGGAGGAGACATCATCACATACATATGCAGAAATTGAGCGGACCATAGCATTGGATCATAGTGAAGGTACACAAGCCAATGTTACCTTGAATTGATGATGATGAGGTTGTAATTTAGTCTATGTAGAATTTCTTTTTTACCAAACAGTTATATCAACTCTTTTGCATGCCTGCACTGTATCCTATGTCAGGTTTCTCTGCCCTTCATGAAGACATTGACAGCCCCAGGCCAGGCAGGCGTACAGAGACTGCACGTAGGACTCCAGGTTCAGGACTAGAGGTACCCATGGTGTCGGCAGAGGACCTGTCCTCCAGTTTGTCATCCCTTCACGAGACAATTGGACGACCAGAAACAGATTCCAAAGCAACTGGCCTTCTTAGAAATGCCCAGAAAGAGAAACTACAACAAGAGATGGAAACACCATAGTAAGTTACATGGACAGTTCAATTCATGTGACCATAGCTATAGTCTTTTTATATATCTACAAACATGGATACAGGTTGCACTTTACCTCAGATTGCTGAATGACCTACCAAACAAACATCCAGAGAGAAAAGTACAACTGCTGACTTTATTTTGCAAGCAATAGTTAATTAGTTAATCCACTGTAACACATACAACATATATATATATACATATACATACATATACATATAACATACAACAGCTCAAAAACCTACATGCAAATGTCAACATTGGTCAGTTTAGATACTTTTTTGTGTGATTATTACTCAAAAGAAGCATTTCTGATTTTTCTTGAAAGACCATTTTTCTTCCTTTCAATAAAAATGACTCATAATAATTTGAAAAAGAGACGACGTTTTAGATTCAATTGGACTTTATGTGATTTAAGTTGATATTTGGTGGAATATGTATTTATATATTATGACAAAGAATACTGAGAAGATGTAAGACTTATCAGCTTTTATTTATTTATCAATTCATCAGCTATCCTGTGAGTGAATATGCATTTTGTTTTCCACAGCTCATCACATAGAGTATATGAGGAATTGACAGACACGGTACACACAGGCAATATTAAACAAGTAAGTCCTTTCTTCACATTGTACCTCACCTCTCCCTACAACTTCCGATCCCATGTGATAGACCCTGTGTTCAAAGGGGGACCCATGTTAGGCACCCAGATTATCCCACCGCCTTACCCCACTATTGAACCATGTGATGATGAGGGGGGTGCTGGTGGGGCAGAGGGGGGAGAAGAGTGGAGCTTGGAATGTCTACAAACCACCAATTCTGAATACAATGCTGATTATTTGTCACCATGGCGAGAGTCATCTAATAGTTCTCGAACAGATGTATGCAAGAGTCAACCATTGTCTATGACCGACTTTGGGGATAGCTTGATTGAGTGTGATCAAGCTGAGCAAGACTTCAGGAAACTGTCTATGGAGCTTATGGAAACCGATGAGGTCCCTGAAAAGATTTGCTTAACAAAACAACCTACAAGTGAACTGCCTACTCAGCCTACTTCGGTGCCTCCATCTGGTTCCACTAATGCTATGACAGAATCCATGCTGACCAAACAAATGGCCAGAAAACACATGGATGAAGTTTCAAATCGACTCTATAAAGTCTTGTATGGATATGATTTTGAGTTGAAGGATTCAGATAATGAGGATTTGTCCGTGGTGCCTATGGATGCATCCTCTGAAGACGCAATTCAGGCTGGAGTCCGGAAAGATGAGGTTGATGGAGCTGCTAGACACATAAATATTGATGAAAATGTTTCAAACTCTTTGATTGAGATTGATGTTTCCCATGTCTCAATTTCAAGCGACCTTAATGTCAAATCCCATAATGGCATGAATCGAATCGACACTGCCACTCAGGAATTAGCAGGTCCCTCTGATGTCAGTTGTACCACTCCAGGTTTAATGTCTCAAAAACCAGAGCTCTTAAGCTCAACTGGCTTCCTTCAGGTGTCACATGACTCAAATTTTGAACAGCTAGATGTCCATTCAGTAGATAATGCTATGCCAGGTATACCAGGAGCAGAATACAGCTTTGAGAAAACACTGTCATTCAGACGGAATGAAAATGAGTTTGTGGTCTCTGTAGAGTATACACCAGAGATCAAAGCATCCAGATCCTGTTTTCCAGAATCCACATGTGAGACCATTTGTGAACTTTATAGCTTAGTTTATGATAGATCATCTTCACCTGAATGTGTGACAGATGCAGAAATATTACTGACAGAGAGCAGGGCCACATCACCTGAATCAGCATCGTCACTAAATGAGCTGAATGTTCTTGCACACGATTCTCCAATACCTCAGTTTAGGCCTTTGTCTCCCCTACCGCCGCCTATTTTTCCATGGGAAAGTGATGATGTTGGGGCTTCTGCCCCAGTGCAACCATTACTGAGTGTGCCAAATACTTATATGCACTTAACATCAGAAGCAGAGGAAAGGCCTTTGACACCAATGGTTTCAAACAAAAGACCATTTGGAAGGCAAATATCACTAGGCAGCGATATAGCTTCATCACCTGCTGCAGCTGCAGATGCTGGAGATGAATCTAAATCTGTTTTACCTGTTGTTAGTCATAGGTCACCCTCCCCTGAATCAATTGAATTTGTAGAGATAGCTGATCATAGAAGAAAATATACTGAACCATTGGTATCTGATACACAGAAAAAATCACCAACACCAGTGGAAACAGTATCTAAGGATGATGATGATTGGCTCATCTTGTCTATGTCTGATATTGAGGGAAGACCACTTTCACCAGAGTCAGTGCCTGGCCACAGACCAATGACTCCACAGTCAGCAATTTTAGACATTAGAGCATCCTCTCTTGAATCAGAGACATTCAATGAGTGTCTCGCCCCAGATTGTCCCATACCACAATTTACGCTGTCTGTGCATCATGCTGTTACTAAAAATGATCATTTACCAGACTCTGTTTTGTCAGATACAGAGTGTAAGGCCATGCCATTGCTATCATCTTTTGAGAATAGGGCTTTATCTCCTTGTTTAAGTAGTTCTGTAAGTGATTATGGGTCTAATCTTGTAACTGGCCTGCCTCTTGAAGAAGACATGACACTTGAACTGGCACAACCTGCAATTGTTGTGGAAGAGGCATGTGCTGAAAAGCAGTTTAAAACAAAAACAAGCATTACCATTGATCTAGAAAAATCCAAAACTCAAGAAAAATGTTCAGTCAATATTTTGTCACAATCTGAGGACAATCCTATGAAACATAATGAAAATGAAGGTCCCACGATACAAACAGTTGTACCTAAAGGCAGTCAGTCTGACCAAATAATTGTCACACCACCAGCGGGAGTTTTGTCAACTAAAATTACAGAAAAATTATCTCATGAGTTGTTTGATGAGGGAAATTCAAAGCAGGAAATTTACAATCCTTTAACTGGAAAGACAAAGTCTGCTAGAAAGAAAAAATCTAAGAAATCAGTCAAAACTGATAATGAACCTGTGCAGAATGATACAAAATATCTAAAAGAATCACCTGAGTTTATGGTTACATATGTAGCCCCACAAGGATCCGTTAAAACTCTATCACCTCCAGAAACTGCATCTGATGACCTACCATTCTCATTGGCATTGAATAAAAATTCCCCTGAAGATCAGCAGTTTCAACGAGAATCAGTTTCTACACCTCAGCATCATATACATTTATCCTTAAATGAATATCCAGTGCCAGTGTACAGTTTAGCATATGGTGCAGAACTGCGGAAGCTCATCGCTCAAATGCTTGACCCACAGTATGTAGGAGTGAATAAACCAGGAGTGCTTCAGTTTGCTGAAACAAGAACAGAGTCTTATCAGACAAGGTCAGATGCAACCGCTGAATATAAAGCTGCTGGTTTGCAATCCCAAAATTACCAAAGATCACTTTCATTTGATTCTGAAGCACAATATAGACCCATGACACCGCAATCGCTGGATACACTTAGACCAGATTCCTCCCACTCAGGGAGATCTGTGGATAGTCAGCAAGCTTTAATGCCAGATTCCCCTATACCTATGTACTTTTCCTCTTTCTCTGGATCATCCCAAGTTTATCACAGATCAATGTCAACAGAGTCAGTATGGTCAGATCTGGATCTGGAGACGGATTTAAACATTTCATTTCTTATCGAGGACAGACCAGCATCGACTGATTCAGTAACATCTGTTAACATATACAGGGCACTATCACCTGAGTCACCCATTCCTGTGTTTGGACAGGGTTTACCAGAATTTGTTGCTGGGGCCACAATGGCAGTATCCTCGTCACCCTTTTTAGTTGGT
Source organism: Lycodopsis pacificus (assembly GCA_028022725.1). NCBI lineage: Eukaryota > Metazoa > Chordata > Actinopteri > Perciformes > Zoarcidae > Lycodopsis > Lycodopsis pacificus. The sequence continues at coordinate 1,580,534 of CM051710.1, forward strand.
TCAAATTTAGAGTATGGGGCTATGTATCTGTCACAACTGTGCCCTGAAATTAGACCATCCTCACCTGATTCAGTTTCTGGAGATGACTATAGAGGTGACTTGCCAATACCAGAATTCAAAACAGGTCTGACTGAATCAATTCCAGTCATTGGTCATAGATCATCCTCTCCTGAGTCTGTGGTTTCTGAAGTCGAATATACACATTCAAGTATTTGTGAGCAGATATCTGACACACCGGAATCACAAGTATTGGAGACCACAGGGAGACCATTGGGTGGTAGTAGTCAAATTGTACCTCTTAAAGCAATAAGGGTACCAGTATATAGACTTGTTTATGATGCTGAACTTTGGAAGCTTAATTCTCAAATACATGATCCTCACTTTGTTGGGGAGACTTTTTGCAGGAAAACCGGTGTATTTGAGTATGCTGGAACAAGAATTGAGTATGTCCTGGACGATTCAGGTGTGAAAGAGGGAGAGTTAGAGGGTGGTGGGAAATTGGACATTGCAGATTCCTCTGATGCAGATGTTCTACAAACAATGCAAACAAAGATTGAGAAGGAAGAGAGCCCAGTGTCAGACTACAGGCCTTTATCACCTGGGGCACTGATAACTGAATCAGCTGTTTCCATGCTTGAAGAAAAGCAATCGGAAAAGACTGGTGCAACAATTAGACCAAACCAGCTGATATGTCAACTACATGACCCACATTATGTAGGAGAAGCCTTTGTAAGTAGAGTGTTTGAATATGAGGAGACAAGTAAAAACTGCATTCCCCTTGATTCACATGCAGGAGAGACAGGTAGGGCAATGTCACTTGGTCTTGGGGCAGAATATAGATATTCCTCCCCCAAGGGCCTGACGTTACTGAGTGTTCTGACGCCTGATTTGCAGGAGACAGGAAACTCTGTAGATGAGTATAGACCTTTGTGTCCAGATTCACTAATTCCCCAACCTTCTTTCTCGCTTTTTGAATCTCCACTGGAAAATCCCAGGGCACCGTCTTCCAAACCTATGTCAGATACAGAACTTGAGCAATTTGATGCTTCTTTAATTACTGAGTCGAGGTCATCATCTCCTGAATCAGAAGAGCGATGGGCCCTGTCTCCGGATACACCTGTACCTCAATTCATGGCAAGAGTCAAATGTTTTCCGTTGTTTGGTGGGTTTAGGTTAGCATGCCCTGAATCAGATACATCAGATATTGAGTATGGACCTTTATCTAATTCCCAACCTGGTACTGAAGATAGACGAGACTCTCCAGAGTCATTAGAACTAGAGCTAAAGGAGAGACTTCTGACACCTGATTCTGAATCAGAGTATAGGCCTTTCTCACTGATGTTAATGTCAAATTTCAGATCATCCTCTCCTGAATCAACTGGCTCTCTGAATGATTACACAGCTCTTTCGCCAGACTCACCCATTCCTGAATTTACACAGGCACTACAAGAGTCTGCCATATCACATATGGAGTTAAGGTCACAGATGTTTGATTTTGAGGACAGAGCAGAATCCTGTCAATCAGGTGTGTCTGACTCTGATCTTAGATGTTTGTCTCCTGACTCTCCCCTACCTCAGTACACCATGAGTGTACCCACTGTGTTAGGAGTAAGATATAGAGCCACTTCACTTGAATCAGTATATTCAGATGAGGATTTAGAAACAGATTTGAGTATCCCTTGGCTTTTTGAGGACAGAGCCACATCTCCTGGTTCAAGGGCATCCAACGATGAATTTAGACCTCTTTCGCCAGACTCACCTATTCCTGAATTTACACAGGGACTACAAGAGTCCGCCGTATCACATATGGAGTTACGGTCTTGTTCACCTGAATCAGTGTTGTCCGACTTTGATGAGGAAATTGAGTCATCTTTCCCAATTGTCCTGGAAGATCGATCTTCTCCTGAGTCCTTGGCATCTCTGAGTAAATACAGAAGACTTTCACCTGATTCTCCTGTACCTGACTTCAGTCAGGCGTTGCTAGAGACTGATCCTGAGTTCAATGCTTACAGGTCATGGTCACCTGAATCAGAGTCTTCAGAAGTCGAATATTGTCCTATGATTTCACAGATGTTTGATTTTGAGAACAGAGCAGCATCCTGTCAATCAGGGGTGTCTGACTCTGATCTTAGATGTTTGTCTCCTGACTCTCCCCTACCACAGTACACCATGAGTGTACACACTGTGTTAGGAGTAAGATATAGAGCCGCTTCACTTGAATCAGTATATTCAGATGAGGATTTAGAAACAGATTTGAGTATCCCTTGGCTTTTTGAGGACAGAGCCACATCTCCTGGTTCAAGGGCATCCAACGATGAATTTAGACCTCTTTCGCCAGACTCACCCATTCCTGAATTTACACAGGCAATACAAGAGTCCGCCATATCACATATGGAGTTAAGGTCTTGTTCACCTGAATCGGTGTTGTCCAACTTTGATGAGGAAATTGAGTCATCTTTCCCAATTGTCCTGGAAGATCGATCTTCCCCTGAGTCCTTGGCATCTCTGAGTAACTACAGAAGACTTTCACCTGATTCTCCTGTACCTGACTTCAGTCAGGCTTTGCTCGAGACTGATCCTGAGTTCAATGCTTACAGGTCATGGTCACCTGAATCAGAGTCTTCAGAACTAGAATATTGTCCTTTGATTTCACGGATGTTTGATTTTGAGAACAGAGCAGAATCCTGTCAATCAGGGGTGTCTGACTCTGATCTTAGATGTTTGTCTCCTGACTCTCCCCTACCACAGTACACCATGAGTGTACCCACTGTGTTGGGAGTAAGATATAGAGCCATTTCACTTGAATCAATATATTCAGATGAGGATTTAGAAACAGATTTGAGTATCCATTGGCTTTTTGAGGACAGAGCCACATCTCCTGGTTCAAGGGCATCCAACGATGAATTTAGACCTCTTTCGCCAGACTCACCCATTCCTGAATTTACACAGGCACTACAAGAGTCCGCCATATCACATGTGGAGTTAAGGTCTTGTTCACCTGAATCAGTGTTGTCCGACTTTGATGAGGAAATTGCGTCATCTTTCCCAATTGTCCTGGAAGATCGATCTTCTCCTGATTCCTTGGCATCTCTGAGTAAATACAGAAGACTTTCACCTGATTCTCCTGCACCTGATTTCAGTCAGGCTTTGTTCGAGACTGATCCTGAGTTCAATGCTTACAGGTCATGGTCACCTGAATCAGAGTCTTCAGAAGTCGAATATTGTCCTTTGATTTCACAGATGTTTGATTTTGAGAACAGAGCAGAATCCTGTCAATCAGGGGTGTCTGACTCTGATCTTAGATGTTTGTCTCCTGACTCTCCCCTACCTCAGTACACCATGAGTGTACACACTGTGTTAGGAGTAAGATATAGAGCCACTTCACCTGAATCAGTATATTCAGATGAGGATTTAGAAACAGACTTGAGTATCCCTTGGCTTTTTGAGGACAGAGCCACATCTCCTGGTTCAAGGGCATCCAACGATGAATTTAGACCTCTTTCGCCAGACTCACCCATTCCTGAATTTACACAGGCACTACAAGAGTCCGCCATATCACATATGGAGTTAAGGTCTTGTTCACCTGAATCAGTGTTGTCCGACTTTGATGAGGAAATTGAGTCATCTTTCCCAATTGTCCTGGAAGATCGATCTTCTCCTGATTCCTTGGCATCTCTGAGTAAATACAGAAGACTTTCACCTGATTCTCCTGCACCTGATTTCAGTCAGGCTTTGTTAGAGACTGATCCTGAGTTCAATGCTTACAGGTCATGGTCACCTGAATCAGAGTCTTCAGAAGTCGAATATTGTCCTTTGATTTCACAGATGTTTGATTTTGAGAACAGAGCAGAATCCTGTCAATCAGGGGTGTCTGACTCTGATCTTAGATGTTTGTCTCCTGACTCTCCCCTACCTCAGTACACCATGAGTGTACACACTGTGTTAGGAGTAAGATATAGAGCCACTTCACCTGAATCAGTATATTCAGATGAGGATTTAGAAACAGACTTGAGTATCCCTTGGCTTTTTGAGGACAGAGACACATCTCCTGGTTCAAGGGCATCCAACGATGAATTTAGACCTCTTTCGCCAGACTCACCCATTCCTGAATTTACACAGGCACTACAAGAGTCCACCATATCACATATGGAGTTAAGGTCTTGTTCACCTGAATCAGTGTTGTCCGACTTTGATGAGGAAATTGAGTCATCTTTCCCAATTGTCCTGGAAGATCGATCTTCTCCTGAGTCCTTGGCATCTCTGAGTAAATACAGAAGACTTTCACCTGATTCCCCTGTACCTGACTTCAGTCAGGCTTTGCTAGAGACTGATCCTGAGTTCAATGCTTACAGGTCATGGTCACCTGAATCAGAGTCTTCAGAAGTCGAATATTGTCCTTTGATTTCACAGATGTTTGATTTTGAGAACAGAGCAGAATCCTGTCAATCAGGGGTGTCTGACTCTGATCTTAGATGTTTGTCTCCTGACTCTCCCCTACCACAGTACACCATGAGTGTACCCACTGTGTTGGGAGTAAGATATAGAGCCACTTCACTTGAATCAGTATATTCAGATGAGGATTTAGAAACAGATTTGAGTATCCATTGGCTTTTTGAGGACAGAGCCACATCTCCTGGTTCAAGGGCATCCAACGATGAATTTAGACCTCTTTCGCCAGACTCACCCATTCCTGAATTTACACAGGCACTACAAGAGTCCGCCATATCACATATGGAGTTAAGGTCTTGTTCACCTGAATCAGTGTTGTCCGACTTTGATGAGGAAATTGAGTCATCTTTCCCAATTGTCCTGGAAGATCGATCTTCTCCTGAGTCCTTGGCATCTCTGAGTAAATACAGAAGACTTTCACCTGATTCCCCTGTACCTGATTTCAGTCAGACTTTGCTCGAGACTGATCCTGAGTTCAATGCTTACAGGTCATGGTCACCTGAATCAGAGTCTTCAGAACTAGAATATTGTCCTATGATTTCACAGATGTTTGATTTTGAGGACAGAGCAGAATCCTGTCAATCAGGGGTGTCTGACTCTGATCTTAGATGTTTGTCTCCTGACTCTCCCCTACCTCAGTACACCATGAGTGTACACACTGTGTTAGGAGTAAGATATAGAGCCACTTCACCTGAATCAGTATATTCAGATGAGGATTTAGAAACAGATTTGAGTATCCCTTGGCTTTTTGAGGACAGAGCCACATCTCCTGGTTCAAGGGCATCCAACGATGAATTTAGACCTCTTTCCCCAGACTCACCCATTCCTGAATTTACACAGGCAATACAAGAGTCCGCCATATCACATATGGAGTTAAGGTCTTGTTCACCTGAATCGGTGTTGTCCAACTTTGATGAGGAAATTGAGTCATCTTTCCCAATTGTCCTGGAAGATCGATCTTCCCCTGAGTCCTTGGCATCTCTGAGTAACTACAGAAGACTTTCACCTGATTCTCCTGTACCTGACTTCAGTCAGGCTTTGCTGGAGACTGATCCTGAGTTCAATGCTTACAGGTCATGGTCACCTGAATCAGAGTCTTCAGAAGTCGAATATTGTCCTTTGATTTCACAGATGTTTGATTTTGAGAACAGAGCAGAATCCTGTCAATCAGGGGTGTCTGACTCTGATCTTAGATGTTTGTCTCCTGACTCTCCCCTACCACAGTACACCATGAGTGTACCCACTGTGTTGGGAGTAAGATATAGAGCCACTTCACTTGAATCAGTATATTCAGATGAGGATTTAGAAACAGATTTGAGTATCCATTGGCTTTTTGAGGACAGAGCCACATCTCCTGGTTCAAGGGCATCCAACGATGAATTTAGACCTCTTTCGCCAGACTCACCCATTCCTGAATTTACACAGGCACTACAAGAGTCCGCCATATCACATATGGAGTTAAGGTCTTGTTCACCTGAATCAGTGTTGTCCGACTTTGATGAGGAAATTGAGTCATCTTTCCCAATTGTCCTGGAAGATCGATCTTCTCCTGAGTCCTTGGCATCTCTGAGTAAATACAGAAGACTTTCACCTGATTCCCCTGTACCTGATTTCAGTCAGACTTTGCTCGAGACTGATCCTGAGTTCAATGCTTACAGGTCATGGTCACCTGAATCAGAGTCTTCAGAACTAGAATATTGTCCTATGATTTCACAGATGTTTGATTTTGAGGACAGAGCAGAATCCTGTCAATCAGGGGTGTCTGACTCTGATCTTAGATGTTTGTCTCCTGACTCTCCCCTACCTCAGTACACCATGAGTGTACACACTGTGTTAGGAGTAAGATATAGAGCCACTTCACCTGAATCAGTATATTCAGATGAGGATTTAGAAACAGATTTGAGTATCCCTTGGCTTTTTGAGGACAGAGCCACATCTCCTGGTTCAAGGGCATCCAACGATGAATTTAGACCTCTTTCCCCAGACTCACCCATTCCTGAATTTACACAGGCAATACAAGAGTCCGCCATATCACATATGGAGTTAAGGTCTTGTTCACCTGAATCGGTGTTGTCCAACTTTGATGAGGAAATTGAGTCATCTTTCCCAATTGTCCTGGAAGATCGATCTTCCCCTGAGTCCTTGGCATCTCTGAGTAACTACAGAAGACTTTCACCTGATTCTCCTGTACCTGACTTCAGTCAGGCTTTGCTGGAGACTGATCCTGAGTTCAATGCTTACAGGTCATGGTCACCTGAATCAGAGTCTTCAGAAGTCGAATATTGTCCTTTGATTTCACAGATGTTTGATTTTGAGAACAGAGCAGAATCCTGTCAATCAGGGGTGTCTGACTCTGATCTTAGATGTTTGTCTCCTGACTCTCCCCTACCACAGTACACCATGAGTGTACCCACTGTGTTGGGAGTAAGATATAGAGCCACTTCACTTGAATCAGTATATTCAGATGAGGATTTAAAAACAGATTTGAGTATCCCTTGGCTTTTTGAGGACAGAGCCACATCTCCTGGTTCAAGGGCATCCAACGATGAATTTAGACCTCTTTCGCCAGACTCACCCATTCCTGAATTTACACAGGCAATACAAGAGTCCGCCATATCACATCTTAGATGTTTGTCTCCAGAATCTACTCAATCACTTGATGAACACAAGAGGTTGTCTCCAGACTCACCCCTTCCTTGTTTTACACAAAATGTTCTCAAGACTACAGCAGAAGTAACACACACCAGGTGTTCTTTCCGAGATTCAATATTGTCAGATGTAGACTATACTTTGACTTCATACGACACAGAAGTCACTGACATGAGACCACTATCACCTCATTCAGAGAGATCAGATGATGAACGTAAACCCCTGCCATCTGAATTGCCAATACCTGATTTTACAAAGACATTTGTAGAAAATATGACTGTGAGAGATAAATCACCCACTGAATTTTCCGGTTCAGATGATTTGTCACAAACTTTAGACCTGTATGGTGCAGATGAAAGGTCATCACAAAAGTCTTTTGAATCAGATAAGGAAGAATTACTCTTGCCAACCAAATCATCAATACCTGAATTAAAAGTTCCAACTGCCAATGAAGCAACCATCAATAGCACTGTTTTATCAACAACAATGGTACCTACCTTACCTGAGGAATCAGCAGTAATCTTAGCTAAATATAATCAAATTCATGATGCAGAGCTGTGGAAGCTAATTTCTCAAGTACATGATCCTCAGTACGAGGGAGAAACTTTCAGCAGTAAAACAGGATTCATGCAATTAATTGCCAACACAATAGAACATGAGAGGAGTTGTCAAGATGATGATCAAGATACTAAAGTAAAAGATAAAAATGAGCATGATGTCAAAAAACCACCTTTAGAGGAAACCTATAAATTTACTTCAACAGACACAGCCAAAGCTGATGATGGCTATCTTTGCACTTCAAGTGTACAAGTCATATCTGATGGACCTGTTTCAGAGTCATCTCTACCAGTGATTGAACACATTGTGTTGTCAGGGGCAGCTCCATACAGACAGGCTAAGTATACATTTAAAATACCTGTCCCTGAGGCACAAAATGAGGCTGATGGTGGTTGGGTGGTATCAGTATCTCCCACAGAGGATGATGATCTATGCTATTCACCAGAATCTTTGATAGACTTTAGACCCATATCCCCCAGTTCAGTCATGGTGATAGAATCAAGAGCATCACCAGAATCTGTAACATCAGTCAGTGAGTTTAGACCACTCTCCCCAGATTCCCCCTTACCTGAATTTACAATAGCAATGCCAGAATGTGTATCGTTCCTGAGATCAGCATCATGTTCGCCTGAAAATTTACCATCAGATATAGATTATGTCGCATTCGGAAATTTGGAATCTCAGTTTTCAGAATGTAGGCCATCATCTCCAGTATGTGCACCATCAGAGTATGAGAATGAGAGAGGAAGGGCTTTGTCGGCTCAGTCACTGCCTGAATACAGACCAATGTTGCTTGGATCCTGGTTGTCCATGGCTGACAAAAGAGCATCATCTCCAGAATCAATGCCTGAGTTCAATGAGAACAGGTCACTTTCTCCAGACTCTCCCATCCCTCAGTTTACAGTATCATTGGAGTACAAGCCTACACATTGGTCATCATCACCTGACTCAATTGGTTCAGATTCAGAGCACGAGCTTATGGTCACGTCATCAAGAGACAATGATAGACCATCTTCATGTGAATCCATTTCATCTGTCAATGAGTTCAGTCACCTATTGCCTGACTCACCAGTACCAGATTTTATGAGAATATTGTCTTCTTATTTTATGGATGCTACTCATGTTGATAGATCATCTTCACCTGTGTCTCTGTCATCAGACTCTGAGTTTGTTGCTCTACCTATTGATTGCTGGATTGATGATAGCCCAAGGCCACTGAGCCCTCAAACTGTGGAGTCAGAGGAGGAATTAGGTTTTTGTTGTGAAGGTACTGAACTTTTGAGTCATGTGACGTCTTATTTATTACCTGGTCAGTCTTCATTATTACCTAACAAAGGGCCATTGGCGGAGTCATCATTATTAATTCAAAGTAGTGAGACAAATGTCAATCCTAACTGTCAAAACATGACAGGACTGCAATCAGAAGTTTTGTCATACGAAAGGATGCAGCGTGGATATGAAGCTGAAAGTATCTCAACTTTACAAACCACGGTTTGTGAGGAAGACTTCCAGAAAGACTTTCTTGTGAAACCATCACCAGTTCAAGATGCAAAAAGAAAGGAGGCAAAGATCCTACACATCAGTTCTGGAGAATTAAAGATGAAGACAGTCTCACAAAGGGTAAGACTGAGAGCATGACAAGCAAGCAAATACTCCCTTTTGTTTTGGACAAATTCATTAACATGTCACTTGGATAAAGCAAATAACTGCTTTGATGAACTAATAACAAAATGGTGTGAAGTTGCATCAAATGCGTCTGGAATTTGTACGAAATGTCCTTCAGTTCCTTCAGTGGCATGCCATGGCTTCACAATAGTGTCCTAAACTTAAATGAGATATTGGCTGTATGGAAAATAATCATTGCACAGTGATGCTAACCTGGTGAAATGTTGAGGTCATTTTAATGGTGCATACTAACATGTACACAGATTTGTTTAAACTTATTTAGATCATATTCCCTTGCAGGCTCCTGCTCAGACACCAGAGGAAACACAGTTTCAAACAGATGTTGTGGTGTATGACCCAAACTCATTCACAACCCACAGAACTGTTACTCCAATTCTACCTGCATCTGAGAATACATCATGTTTAAAGTTGGGCTTATCACAAGGGCACCCAGAGTGGAAGTTCTCCCGTAACAAAGAACAGCCCAGTGAGCTTCTTTCACCCATGTCAACTCGGTTTTTGGTACCACCAAATTATGAAGCCGTATTTTCAGGACACCAAACACTGAGAGTTTCTCAATGCAGCCAAGCCTCTTTGAATGATTTGAGTCCAGTGTCTCCAGTGTTCAGTGACTCAATTTCAGCTCAGATTGTGACTGATGCCACCATCAAAGGAGAGTCTGAAAGTTCTAAAGACTTGGAATTTTTACCAGACTTTAACAGAGTCCTCTCTGAATTTGAATCAGAGGATCCAAAGGTCGTACCAAGGGAACTCAGTAAAAGATTGGAATCTCCACAGCACTCTGACTCAGATGTGGAGTTCTTCGACTGCAGACAAGCCTTCTCTGACTTCTCTGAACCAGAAGAAGTGAAACTGGAACATGAGATTACCTATCATATTTCTGAACCCCCGTCCCCAATGCCTGGGAGTAGCTCTGATGGCTTCCTGAAAGGAAGCCCTCAGTACACTGCTCACCCTTTCCTCCAAGTGGAAGATTACAAGCGCTTCTCTTCTAGTAGTGAAAGTCTCAGTGAATTTGCTTGTGATTCGGATGGTTCACGGGAGTGTCAAACAGACGGCAACCTCCCGTTGTGTGAGGAGCTGCCTTCCAGAGACCAGGCAGGGTATTACGATGATGATGACTTCCTGGGAAGGGTAAGGGGTTGGTGTTGAGCATGAGCAGAGTGCTGTACTTGCTTTTTTTCTAGCCAGGCCAGACTTGCTGCTGTGGTGCTGCAGTCAAGACTCAGAAGATAAACTACGCAAATTGGAACTTAACCTTAATGAGGCTGATGAGTGCTTTTGTGTGCATGAGTGCCTACACTTTCAAGGAAATAACAAAAAATTAACAATGTGATGATTCTGTGTCATCAGTAGGTGAAAAAGCTGTTGCCATTGGTGGTGTGATGCATTTGCAATTCCTAATTTTTAAGTCAGCATTGGTGACATTTACAAGCTGCTAAACAGAACTTAATTTATAATATATAATTCTGCATTCACACTTGCACCTGTTTGCATCCTTTGATTTCTGCTTGCTGTTGTTACCATCAGGGTACGAAAATACACATTTGACAATCAGAGGGTCTATTGCTGTGCCATTTGAAAATTAGAGTAGATGTTCTTCAGCCACACATACTTCACAGTTTAAAGGAGAGGAAAATAGCAATATACTGTTACCTGGCATATTTCCCATAAATGTTATTGTTGTGACTCTATGGGTCATGCTAACGTTGCACTTGCCAAGTCCATTGTAGAGATTTGGGGTAACAAGGATTAAAAAACAAACAATGGATGCACAAGCCTCCTAAAGCTTTTCAAATTATTTTTACATGTGGAATTTCAAGCGCTTGTCTGACTATAAGTAAACACAAAAAGTAGCACACTGGGATAGTCATGTTGGCTAACTGCATAGGGGTCTACCTCCGGGGAGGTTTTTTGCCTCCCATCCAGAGTTGTGCAAACCCAGCCTGCACCCGCAAAGCTGAGAGCTGAAACCAATCCATTACCCTCAATTATCTCAAAGTAAATTCCAACTTGTGACCTGACCCACAATCAGACATACTATAAGCTTGGCAGTACAGGCAAAAGCTATAGGGTTGGACAACAGCCTGTGGATTGGAGAGGCAAAAATCACTCTTCAGGTTTTCAATGGATAATGTTGTGTCTCCACCTGCTCAGACCATGATGTGAAGTTTATACTCAGATCATTTTGCAAATTGAATTGTTTATGTGCAGTTGACTCTAAACATGGAAGGGAGTAGCAGGACTGCGAAGTTTAAATAGCCCAGAATCTAACAACGGCCTATAGTGTATAGGTTTCTGAAGTATATCTGGTACCAGTATTACTCGCTGTGGCACTGTTCTGCTGATCATCTATTATTGTTTTTAAATGCAAAAAACCTTCACAATATAGATCAAGATGAAATAATTATCACCCAATTTAAATTAGACATTTTCCCCAAATTGGACATTTTTTGGGGGGCTAGATCTCAAGGGGTCTGAGACATCCTGTATTTCGCGCACTGGTTCCCATCCTTGCACGTTTAATTAATTTGAATGTTTTTTGTATAACTGTGCCTTCTCTTCATCTCACATCACTATTGTGTACAGCCATACATTTTTTCATTCCATTTGTCTGTACATGAACCTTTTTGGCAAGCGAATCATAAAAAGTGAGGTTGAGAGAAAAGAAGGAACAGCTGCTGTCTGCAGTGTGCTGTAGTAACACTGTGTAGACCTGATACATTGACCCATGCTGGATGTGTGCGCTCTCCCAGGAGATAGCAGAGGAACTAGGGTTGCTGTCTTCTGATAGCTCAGAGGAGGAGGTGCTGACCACCAGGGTGGTCCGACGCAGAGTTATCATTCAGGTAAACGAGCATCAGCTGCTGCAGCTGTGCAGCCCCAGTGCATTGAGTGGTGCAGGGTTTGTGGGAAGCAGCGCTTTAGTGCTTGTTGGTGTTTTTTTATACTTGACTCACGTTAATTATATCATACTGAATGTCGCTTACTTGCTTGGCACAAAAGTTACATTCTGCAATGCAAAAAGTTTTTTCTGTTATAGAAATGAAAGCCCCAATGTGTACAATGTTTTGTGACTTTGGTAGTGCCCTAGTGGTCAATACAGTGTCAATACAGAGACTGGAAGGCAGCAATGTGAGAAACCACTTTTGACAAATTTAAATATATATATCTTCTTTTTTTTTGCAAAAAACAAAACAAATCTATGCCAGAATGATCAGAATGATTGAATGATCCTACAGTTGCATCAAAGTTACACCCATAGGGACTTTAATATTGATGGGGTATTGATGGGTTAGTCATGTACTTTATATCACATGTTGTTTGAAATACTTTCTCTGATGCAAATCAGTTGGTTCCTCCCCTCTGCGCACTAACATGTGAACTAACTGATGGTATGTGTTTTGTCTTTTTACAGGCGGATAACCTACCAGATATCCCCCCACACACTGTCACAGAGGAGAAGTACACAGATGAGCATGGCAACATGGTCGTTAAGAAAGTAAGCTTTCATTCAAAGTGTCCCGCATATCCAACATCACACTTATAATCACAGTGCTATTCCTTGACCTGCATGATGAAAGATGTTTACCAGTTTACAGCTGTTACAGCAAAGTGATTCCCTCCCTGTTTCGTCCACCAGATCACTCGGAAGGTGATTCATAAATATGTGTCAGCAGACGGCATGGAGACACAGGAAGTGACCATTGAGGGCTCACACCAGGAGACGGTGCAGATTGAGGAGGGAGACACTGTCTCCAGGGTGGTGAAGAGAACCGTGATTCACAGTGAGGGAGAGCAGAAAGAGGTCAGGGTCATCTCCAGCACCACTTTAATCATGGCTGCATCACTGGGTTTCCATTATGTGACCTAAACATAATCTGTGTAGTTCATGAAAATCATTTTTTGCTAATAATCCTTGTCAGTGTGTCAGTAAGACTGCATCTAGTATTCTTTATATTTTGATCATGAAGAGATTTCTTTTGCCGCATTCAGAAGTCGTATTAAGTTTGAAAATACTTCTGACTAAAAACACTCGCGAAACGTCAAAGTACTCGGCACATTCTGTAGTACTAACCGTCCTTTCACATCTTCTCGTCTTCTCTCCAGTTGACCTTTTCGGAGCCCCTGGCCCTGGGAGCCGCCACAGCATCAGAGTTTGAGGTGGAGCCAGTGCAAGGTCGAAAGGTCAGCAAGGTTGTCAAGAAAACGGTAGTGAGAGGCGAGAGGATGGAGAAGCAGACGGGAGACCCCTCACTGGCTGCAGACCTGCCCTCAGCCAGGCAGGACTTTGAGAAGGTCAGTGTTTCCAAAAATGAATTCAAATGAATTTGATGAAAAGAGGATTGAACACATGTGCTGCTGTATGTGTTTGGAGATGATCTACTGGTCATGAGAGGAAACACATAAATCACAGTCTCGTGCTTTCACTAGATGCTACTATGTTTTGTGATATCTTGTCAGTACTTACAGATCTTTATGTCAGATAGTGTCTCTTCTCTATCCTCCTTCTGATCCGTCTCTCCTCCCTCGTTCTTCCCCTCCAGGCATTGAGTTATGCGGGAGGCTTTGGGAAAGTGCTCCTGCCTCATGTAGTAGAGAAAGAGATTGTGCAGGACGACGGTTCTGTGGTTAAAAGGTCGGACAGCAGCATGGGAATGTGTAGAAATGACCACAGTGTGCAGTTAGCAGAGCTTAACCTTGGACGCATGGCGTGATTGCACTCTTCCTTCTCCTCTAATGTTACAGTCCAAACTTTGATTTAGATTTGTACATGGCAGAGTAAATGGCAATTAGAAGACAATGTTTTACAACCAGGGTGTTATTGCAGTTTTAATTGAACTCACCAGCCCGTTTGCTGCGATCTGGGTGTTGCTGCTTCATCATGTCTCAATCAAAAAGTTTGCAAATGAAATCTTTTCATAACTGATAACTAGCAAAACTTTGAAACGGTTGAAGTATTGAATTTAGACAAGGTTGTGTGATTTGTTGTGACGTACCTGTTTGCAGACATTGGAAACGTAAACTGGTCACATGTAAAAAGTCTCCTTTCATCTTCTGAATATGACAAACTCAGTTCAAATGCTCTTCAGCTTACTGTAGCATGGAAACAGGCCAGTGGGGGAGCATGTCATTATATCAAATCTCTCTTAGTTTCTTTTTGTACGTGAAAGGAAAATGTAATGTTTATTTGATTTAATGATATTGTTTAACATTGGCAGTGGATGTAGCGTGACTCTTCTATCTTGTTCTTGCAGAAGCCAGATGCGTAAGTCGCGAACCCAGAAGAGGACTGTGGTGAGGGATGGCCAGGGGAAGCACGTGCACCTGGAGCGTCTGGACGACAACCCGGACGCCCTGCAGCCCGACGCACTGCAGCAGCACCTGCACCAACTGCTCCAACGCTACTGTGAGGACGACCAGGAGGAGGAGGAGGAGGAGGAGGAGGAGGAGAGCTTTGACTGAGCTGCTGCTTCCGCTGACCTTCCTTCTACATCTTCCCCTGAAGCCTTTGGTGATGTACGCTTCCTCTGATCAAGATGTCCCAGGTCTCCCTCTTGTTGTCCTCGCCAGTCACTGGATTCAGTTTTTTCTTTCTTCTTCTTTCTGTTGAAAAACAGTCTTTTTGTGCTGTGACACTCTTCCTTCCTTCCTTCACATTGTGTTTCATTTGCTCTTTTTGTGACCAAAGATGGAACCCCTCATTGTTGTCGGGTGATGCTTTTTGGCTGCTGTGGTGTGATGATGGTACGAAGCACCAAAGGTGGATCAAAGTCAAAAGGGGGCATCTTGGACGTTTGGCCTCATGCACAGGTCTCTTCTTGAAGAAACATTTGTACATAGAGGAGATAAGAACGTCATGCTTGGACTGGGGAATTCAAAGCATTTAATAGATTCGCCCACCTAAACCTGCTGTACATGCACCGATTCAGCTGGAGAATGGCACCGTACAGATGAGATTAATGTTACAGAGAGAATCAATGTGTGCATCACCATGGACTCTTTATACAGCCAACAACACCCTGCTGATCTGTTTACAAAGGCTGTGTGATCACACAGCCGCGTCTCTTTTTGTTTTTGTCTTTCCAACGTGTGTTGTGCATTCACATTTATCTGTCACAGAGCTGCCACTGTGTGTGTGTATATATAGAGTGTGTCTACTGAGACGAGGGATGTTTTGATGCAGATCGAGCACTTCCCCTCGCTGTCGTCCGTGTGTCATCCTCCACCTTCACATGCTGCTTCTCCTCACCTCGTACTGCAGCGGTGCTCATGCACCATCATCTCCTCCATCAAGCCTTCTAAGGGAAACAGCGGGCTAGGTTTTTTTTCTTATCAACAAATCCCAAATGCAGAGCCAGACCAACAATGAATGGGCCTACGAACAGCTATTGTGTGTGCATCAAAGCCTGATATATCTTCCTTCTCTGTGCCATAGTGTTTTGGGGGAAGACTCAAAGTCAGGATATCTCTGCGTCTGCTTTATAGAACTCTGGACGGGCAATTTAGTTTCTAAAATTCTCATTTTCACCCTTTAATGTCATAAAACATCTTGTGTCATCATCAGTTTTCATAATTTACAGTTTCCTTTTGTATCCTGCATCATGGCCCATTTAAGAGAGGATGAGAGTCTTTATTTAGAAGATTCTAGCTTGTCTTTCTGCCTGTTGTCTTTCACCAATTACCACATTTAACATTTTCGGGGAGCTAAAGTCCTCTGTGAACATGCGTAATGCTGCAAATCAATCGCTGTGTCAGGCAGAAACGATGCTTTGATGTGAGCTTAAATGACCACATTTACAGTTTCCCCCTAATACATTTAGGCTACTTAATTATTACAGCACATTATGAGGCTTTCTCATCATAATCTTAATATTCAATAATTACCAAACAGCCACTTTACCAAAAAGTGACATCGCTTTATCTGATGCTAGAGGGGGGGGGGGGGGGGGGGTCATCCTATTTCACAGAACTGTGTTTCTTGGGTTCCAGACATTTGCAGTAATGAATGCAACTAAAGGAGCTAGCATGAGTGATGTCATTCATTGTAAGTCAATCCATATCCACCGTCAGAGTTCTCACCAGAGCACTAACTGTGATCTGAAACAGTCCCTACGAAACGCCCTCTTTCCTCCTGTTTGAGTGACTACAGTGACCAGCAGGAAACGACTGAGTCTCTAAAATAATAAAAGTATATATTTGTGAGCCATTCTGAAAGATTTACGTCTCCAGTTGGGTTTGGGGCTGAGGGGCACTGATAGGTCAGAGTGCTGAGTGACGGACTAACACATTGTTGGTTTTGGTCTTTTCATGGAGTTTGTTGACAACAATAAAATATGGAATCACATCAGACTTATCCTTTACGTTTTTAGAAACCACACATAACATGGAGATGTTCTCACTGCTATCAAAGGATTGACACATCAACTTAAAATCAAAGTAAAGTCGGACTTCCACTGACATCTGTCATCACATAGACTACTTCTACTTCCTTATTTATTTATTGCCGTCCATTTGTGATCCCTGTATAGTCCAGCAGCTGAGGCTGAGTGTGGTGTGTATGTTTGGGTGTGTTTGAATGTGTTCTGCAGCTAAAAGTCAAGACAAATGAATATCTGTTTTCTCTTTGCCATCAAAGACAAACAGCTGGTTGAATTGTGTACAGGATGATCGTCATCTACAGTTGTAACAATACCATCCTCACGTTGCCGTTTACTTTGTGTCTGATCCGATGGAAGAATAAAAGAAATGTCAAAAAGAGACCACTGATTTGATAAATGAGCATCTTGTTTCCATGGTAATAAGAATATATACATATTAGCAGTGCATCTATGCGGGCATGTATGACTTTATTAAATTACTACTAAAAACAAACCTGAAACGCTAACAAGGCCTAGCAGCTGCAGTGTGTACATGGCAGAAGAATAAAACTGTACATGAGTCAAACATGGAGTGATGTCATTCTTTCTGACGGCAGCTGGAGGGAGTAATGCTGATTGGTGGCGTCCATACTTCTGGACAGTCCAATAATAATAATAATGATGATGGCTAATAAGGGAGAAACGTGGACAGATTTGTCCATCAAGCTTAGTCCAAGTGACAAAGAGTTTGAGCAGAACTAGATAAAACAACCCAGACATCTCAGAGTAAAAACACCAGTGACTCATTGAGTAAATATATTAGTACGCATTATATTAAGAGGTAATATTCATATGAATAAGTCTTCTCTGGGGCATTTTTTTTATTTATTCATAACCTAGACTGAAGTGGATGTAGTCACCTTTAGTCCCCCGTTGGTTTGTGGACGACTGTTTCAAAGTCTAGTTTTCTGGAGGCAGAAATGATTATGTGGACGAGAGCGTGGAGCTGGGAAGAGCGAGGCCCCTCGGGGGCCAGGTACCATTAGCAAGCTTGGTTAGCAAGGTGCACCTGTAATACACATAAACTGGGATCATATTTGGGATGCTCAAAACAAGCTGGTTTGTACTGACCAGAACAAGTTTACATCAGACTCCTTTAGAACGAGCAAAGCTAAAAAGTCACGTATGATGATGTATATTAATATATACACACACACACACATATATACAAACACACAGTTAGGGGAAAAGAAGACAAAATTAAACAAGTCCAAACCAAGTCTTTTGGCATACATCACACTTTTTATTTGATATTTCTGAACCATACATCAGGCTTGTCCCTTCATGGTAACATTACTTTGTGTACCAGTGTCCCATCACCCATTTCAACGCATCTTAGAAAGATAAAAACAAAGTGTGCTGTGTGAGGGACAAATGTCATTAACAAAAGAATGCAAACTGTTTCCTGGACACAAATAATCTTCAGTGAACACCCTGTGAGAGAGATGAACATGCTTTTCTGGAATTTAATTTCCCATTTGTTTTTTATTCACAGCACCCGAACCTGAAGTGTTTTAAATATGGACCTTAAGATATGAATCTGCAGCGATGCAAACAAATCCCCTTTCCCTTTCTGTTAACTAACAGTGAGGATTAAATAGCACAATAGAGTAACAGAATAAACTCTTATGTGATTTCCTGCCTAGAAAGTTGGGCTAAAAATGGAATTCCCTCATTATAAAAAAAGAATGTCTAACTTGGTGCGGTAAACATTGGCATACACCAGTCGGACATAGAATAAAGGACTCAATCAAGGAGGAAAGCATTAATAATGAGAAGAGGAAGGACAGGCATCAACAGCACAATATCAAAAGTAAACAAGAAATTAGATGATACAAATCACATCATTAGTTCCTTACTGTATGAAAAGATGATGAGACTGGAAGAGTCACAGAATTGTATGCATGTAGTCTATACATTCTATCAGAAGAGACTCTTCCCTGTGGTGATGGAGGTCCAAAGTAAAACACATGTTTTAATTGATTTTCCCTTATAAAACATGAAGTTAAAATTCCTAGAAAACAAAAGAAAATGTGGCAAACCAGAAAACAGATGTGTAAAATGAGCTGACTCAGCTCATATGGATACTGCTAAAGATGAAGCAAAGAGAGAGCAATTCACATCAATTACCAAAACGTACACATCACCAAAACAAAAGCAAGCTTGTAGCCGACCTTTAATACAATTCTAAAAAGAGTCAAAAGCAGATATGTGATATATTGGTCATTGTGCCAAAAGGCGAAAACATCACAACAGCTCAATATGTGCACTATTTAAATGAAAACTGTCAATACATGATGACTGGAAGTTACACACATTTCAGCAGGCAGTTCAAAATGAATGAACTGGAACAACTGGCTCCTCTGAAAACCACTTCAGTTTAAAACATACTGATCCAAACACACCACACTCTCACTACCAACCTTTTGTTTCTGTTTTTAACATGTACAATAATCTTCAGTCCAGCAGCGACAATATGTAAACAACACACAGAGAGGGCGGAGCTCTAGCGAGTGTGGACAGGGATTGGCTGAGGGATTTGATGGACAGTAGGTAGGCGGGGCCTGTCTGAATGTTGCAGGCTGTCGGGTGTCTGTCGTCAGAGACGGTCCTCTCAACTGAAACACACATCACACGTGGATTAAACAGGACATTTGAATTACTACATGTTTGTTTGCAAAGTCAAATATTTTGTACTTTCCTTCTGCTCGTAAATTCTTTTTAGAAATTGGAATGTCTCATTTTCCACAGCGGGGGTCATTAAACTGGACTTAATATAATGAAGAACTGAAGTTAAATTGAAGGTTAATAAGGTGAAAGGTTTGACTTTAAGGGTGGCAGGAGAAGCCAAGGCTGCAATCAATTTTATGACCACAATTTTTAATTCATGCAATCAATGAGGCATGTGCAATAAGGTTGAAAGCTTCACAATAGGGAAGTAAGTGGACCTTGAGTTTTGTAAACTGTTTGTTCCAAAGTAAGGAATGAACTGTCAACATTTCGTATAAATACTGATTATTTATTATAGTTCGAAGCTGAGTGCGATCAGGTAGCTCTGGCAGGAGACTGGACCAATCAGGACCAAGACCTCACGCCACATAAACAGCTTCTTCCCATCCGCAGTCGGGCTCATTAACAGAGCCCTGGACCCCCACTGACTCTATCATCCCCAGGACAAACTCCCACCGGTCCCTCCCCCGCATCCCTTCTATTACACCACGCTTACATCTCACTGCTGTATAGACCTGTTATCTGTTCATTGTTTATAGACCTGTTATCTGTTCGTTTGTGCACTTCATTATATATTTCACTTTATTATATATTTCATTTATTTTATATATCTCTGTAAATTTTAATATGTTTCTACTTGCACTGATTGTTGTTGATTGTTAAATGTTTGCACCTCCCGTCACGCCAAATTCCTTGTATGTTCAACATACCATGGCAATAAACGGTTCTGATTGTGATTCTAATCACTACTATCACGAAAACTACTACTTCATATTTTGCGCCAATTGATATGTTTGCAATCCATATTCTTGGTGCCTTAAAAATGAAATTCACTACATATTTCCGGTGCCCCGTGTGTTTAAGTCGCCTTTAACGCATTCATGCGAAAGCTTAAATAGCAAATTAAAACAAGTAGATCAGGCAAAATATAGATAAAATAACAAAAGCAATAAATATGTGTGTAAAAAAATATTAGATTTTATTGTCAAAAGAAATCTGCAGCCAACAGAATCCTATTGACCAAAGAAACACTTCAGACTGGTGAAGAACAGAGAGGCTGACAGGCCCGGAGGCGGTGAGCTTACTTGGCGGGCACGGTGGGAGAGCCGGAGCGGTGGAAGTGGATGTTCTGCCACTTGCTGTCGCGGCGGTGCCAGATACGGGTCTCCTCTGACTGCATGGTGCGAGGCATGCCGGTGCCGTCGATGTACTGGGTGAGGCGGATGTAGGCGATGCAGGCCGCCTCGTCCCCGATCAGGTGGACGTGGGGGTTGAGCAGGATGGTGTGGATGGGCTGCTTCCCCTTGGACAGAGCTGCAGAGGATGGAGAGGGGGGGTGGATCACAGTCAAACTCGATTCAGACTTAATGTGACAGCTCATCAGACCAGGGCTCAACAATAAGGATGGAAATAGCTAAGAAGTGAGCCATCTGGTTTCTTTCTCATCCTGGGTTGCAGGTACACAGCACTGATTGGGCTCCTGGGAGGAGAAGGTGTTGGTATCGACAAAGTTCACGAGGTGAAGCACAAGCGAGCATTTCAATTATCCTGGTTAAAGAAGGTTAGCTGGGTGGAGTTGGAGGATGTGAGCAAAAACCCTTATTAATTAACTTAAATAAAGATTAAACATAAAAATGAACTTTGGTCTTCGTTGTTCTTTGATAACTGCTAATGAATAAATCGAATTGCATAGCGGCAAAATCTGAGTTATAACGTTTTTATAAAATCTAAATAGTGAACGTAAAAAGACTTTTTGCTTGGAGTGTTTCTGATCGCTCTGCTGCATCACTCGACCATCTGAATCACTGACTATTTACCATTCTCAAAGTAGAAGCGGTGGAAGTCGGTGCCCTCCACCAAGTTGCCCAAGGCCTCAGGCTCAAAGGACGTGAGGCCGGGATCACAGATCTTCCTGGAATAGAACAACAGACGCAAATCTATCAGAGTCACAGAGAGATCTGTTCCGACATGCAGAAGTCAGATATTTGAAGTGAAAGTCAATTGAAATAGCTGAACTAACGTGTAGGCTTCAAAGTCTCCATTGTTGATGGCCTCAATCAGCTGCTCAGTGACTTTAATGATCTCCTGCTTACGAGCTGAGAGAGACAAAAAGAAGAGGTGAGATTAGATGGGAACACAACCCCTGGTCAATATGAAAAGAAGCACAAATTAAAGTTAAAAATGAATCCAATGTGGACCATGAGGACAACGTGGACCAAAAAGAAAAAATCACAACATCCTGGGACTTAGATTCACACAGAAATACACGGTCACGTAGAAAAGACTGGTAGGAAGTCAGTGAGCACGGTTCAGCATATACAACATCACCTTTCATGCTAAGTGGGCGAGCTAGGAAACAATGAATGGAAAGAATAAGTGCTGTTGTTACGGCTTGCTAAAAAGTACACCCACGACATTTACACTATGGAGATGTCATAATGGAGTGACACGTTCTTGCACACACACACACACACACACACACACACACACACACACACACACACACACACACACACACACACACACACACACACACACACACACACACACACACACACACACACACACACACACAGCGAGTCCATTTTTACCTTCGACAGCTTGAAGTCCACTGTAGTTCCCGGCTAACTGAATGCTAACAGTCGGCTGTGCACTGATTCCCTCAAGCAACAATAAGAGCAACAAACTAAGAACAGAAAGGCGGAACATGCTGCCCGGTAAACTTTGTGTTTTGGTTCGAGACAAAAATGAGCAGCTGCAGCATCAGACGGGCTGGATACAACCAGAATAGCCTCCTCTGATTGGCTGTTTTCATTAAAAGCTTGACACAGCTGAAATAATGTGGTGGACTTCACTCTGTAAACAGAGACTTGGTACCGATTAGGTTTACTGAGACCATCAGTTTGTTCATGGGGCCCCATGAGGCCAACATGTAGTGTAGATGCCATGTAGAGGGGACTTTGGACTGCTTGAACTGGATACAAGGAGCCTTTAATCCGGGCTGTTTGCTTGGTGTCCAAAACCAAAAATGGCATAGGAAACTGTAGCAACTACATTTATTCCAATTTAGCTTGAACAAAGAGTACCATACTTTTGTACATTTTGTGAGGTTATATATTTCTGCTCTCGGCCTAAGTAAGGGAGTCAGTTGAACATTTTTGATACAAGAACTGAGTTTCTTTCCCAAGTGCACTCATCCTCATCCTTACTGTTCCTCCTTTTCAAAAAAGAGGCCAAACTTGTCACGTTACATTTTGGGTCAAAACAAACTGACGTACTGGATAGACTGAGTTGCCATGTTGTTTCACTTCATTCATTCATCCTGACATGTGCAAGATAGCAGGATTCAGTTGGGAGTTATTTGGTTTGGTGTAGTCCTCATCAGTGACTGATGTATTTGTCTCTCTGACGTCATTTTCTGTCGACACAAACGCTGCTCTAGCTGTTGATGCGAGCTGTTAATAAGTTCAATCAAAACTGCTGATGTGATGGTTGTTATTTCTGTAAGAGAGCTGTGTCCACCTCATGCACAATCAATAGATTTGCCAATGATGTGACGTTGATATACAGTGCAGTCTGAAATGAGCAAAAAACGTTCTGATCAATGGAATGGGTGAACAAGGTTGTAAAGGGGACCAGACTTGGACCATTCTAGATCCAACCTTATTAAAAATCGACATAAACAATGTTGCTTACGCTGCAAGTGGCTGTCATATCCATTTGTATGCAGACGACACCATCTTGTACACATCTAGCTCCTCCATGAATACCACCCTGCTGCACAGCTTCAACAGTATCCAACATGCTTTCTCCAACTTTCACCTTCTCTTAATAAACACGACCAAAACTAAATGTTTGGTTTTTAACAGACACTTACCATAACCTGCCTGCACTCTCGAAATCTCCTCCCAGGATGGATCAGAAATCCAATTTGTGGATTCCTATAAGTACTCGGCTATCTGGCTCGACACCTCACAGCTCACCTATAACATGCAGAGGAACTCACTGCTTCCCAAAATCAGATCAAGAAGTGGTTTCTTGTACCGTAACAAAGCCTCCTTTACCCGCTCCATCTTAGACGATGGGGACGTTATCTACAGGTCCGCCTCCAACAATCTTCTCCATAAACTAGACGTCGTTTACCAAACCGCCATCCGCTTCGTCACCAGTGCTCCTCTCAGCGCTCATCACTGCAGCCTGTACTCTCTAGTCAGCTGGTCACCACTCCATACCTGCAGATGATCCACTGGTGTCCTGTGGATTGATTGAGATGTTTCTATGTTTCGACTCGCCTCCGGTTGCTGCCTTTTTGGCCAGGTCTTCATTGAAATGAGAACTGGTTCTCATTTGACTTATCTGGTTAAATAAAGTTGAAATAAAAAATAAAATAAATAGAAAGACTCACAATCATCTCTCGAGGTACCAGTGGTTTAACGAGATAAGAAAGGAGGGGGCAGGGTTAGCTGGTTAGCGTGCTCATTTCAGTAGCTATCTCTGCAGCACAATACACAGTCGTCTTTGAAATAACGTCACACTGTCACCTCCTCACATTGTTTGGCTTGAATTTGAATAAAAATACATTTTACTTAAGAATTATTAGTTTGAGTAACTGTTCCACCACTGTACGCAGCAGTACTAGTAACCATTTATAAACGAACACAGTACACGTGTATTGTACTTGTTGGGGTCTGGCAGCCACCTGCTGGACGACTGAGCTCCTCACCGGCTCAGCCAGTGCAACATCTGACCCGAACTCTGATCCCTGCCCCTTTAAGCTGACCCCGCCCTTGGCCACCGCTCAGCCGGAGCCTCCATTGGCCGACAAACAGCCTACCGCTGTGCAGACTGACCCGCTTATAAGCCCCAGCACAGCGAAAACTCTTTCTCTTCGCTCCGGTTCCGTCCGGTCCCTATGAAGACGCCCCGAGGACCGATCGGCCTCACTCACCCTCGACCACGTGCCATTTCGCCGGCCGAAACCGACCACGTATATTCTGAGTTAAGGCCCTCGGCCCACGAGAAACGCATACCTGATGCGATCCGTCCGCCGCCCTTCGTGCACACGCCACGGGACCAGAACGAGCAACCCTCCTTCTGCACCGTTCATTACCGGGAGACACGATCCGACAACGTGTCTCAGCCGACGTTGAAAAACTTTAAGGCCCACTCTCTGCAGGAGTAGGACCGTCGCAGCACCGCGGACCAGCTGTGCAAAAAGCCGCTTCGCCCTCAATGCCTTAATTTTTTCTTCAGGAAGAACAACCACAATCCTCCACGGACACTCTCCCCGTGGCAACGAACTTCTCACAGTAAGGATTCATGGTGTCTGGGCTAGCTTAGCTTAAATTAACCTAAGTTTAATTCAGGTTATTTCATTTATATGTTGATATTCCCGTGTTTCTGTGTGCTACGTGACTGTTGCGTAATATCAAGGTATTGCGCAACCCCTAGCGGTCCTCAGATCCGCTCCATTGTGCATTCCCGTATTCTGTTCGTGTTAAAGACACCGTCGCATTATACGGAGGTAAATATACCACCATCACGGACCAGAGAAGCTCCGTTGTATTGTGTATTAACTGCATTGACTGTTTCTTTGGGATTATTCATTTCATTTTTGTTCCTGCTCTCGTTTCCTTGAATCGATTCTGTGAGTGAAGTGTGGAACCGTGGCTATCACGCATCAGTGCCGTATGTTCGCGACGCGACAACGCAGCTGTGCGAGATATGGTCAGCGACCCTCATTCTCACTACAACGCGACATCGCACACAGAAGCTCTGATTCCTCTCTCTCTGCCTCCTTTCTTTCTCCCTTTCACATGCTGCACAGACACGCGTGATTTACACCCCCCCCCTGCCATTTTGTCTGAGTCACTCGACTCCGCCATCTGGTGGTGGTTCAGCTGTAGCATCTTAAGGCCCATCCACCATTTTGTCTAAGTCACTCGACTACGCCATCTGGTGGTGGTTCACAGGTAGCGTCAAGCCCCTCCTTTTCACACACGTCATCACCCACAGTCTAACCCCCCCTCTGCTATTTTGGCTAAGTCATTCGACGCCGCCATCTTTGTAGTTCTCGACTGTAGTGTTAAGACCCCCCCCCCCCTTCTTCTTTTTACACACACACACACACACACACACACACACACACACACACACACACACACACACACACACACACACACACACACACACACACACACACACACAACCCATTTTATTCATTTGTTTAGATATTAGGCACATAAAATTGTATGATGGCGTTTGTTGGTTGCAATATTAATTGATCTGATCATTTATTATTCTGATGTAATAAACCCTGTTATATTTTAAGGAGCAGTCGTTTGTGATTACTTGTGCATATGTATGTAATAACACCTGGATGTAGTAGTCAGTGTACGGACTCAATCCTTCACTGTCACTTCGAATGTATAGTCGTACCCGACTATTGACATTACGAGTGAACACTAATTATGAGACTTAGTTTTATCGTTTGGTTATTGGTCCCTGTTCGCAGGGTGGTGCCCCGTTATTATTAATAATCATTAATAATTGTTACTCACATTAATAATTCTATTGATGTCAAGAATTCAGTTTCTTAAAAGCTGATAACCCAAACACGCCCCTATTGATCCCAACATACTGTAGCTGCCATCATTTTAACATGGCAGAAGAAGACGGCGCAAACCCTTTTTCTCAGAGTGCTTCACTTCTCCCGTCTCTCTGAAAACAGAATAAAAGAAACAGAATCTTGCCTGATAGTTACTCTATGTTCCAGCCTGGATTAATGTCTTTTATAAAGCAAAGAAAACAGGTTTGTGATGGTATTCATCGATGTCACTCAGTATAAAATATGATCACTAGTAGCTGTACTAGCAGAATACTGCCACGCGCCACAATATCTGTGGGGTGGAAATAATGCCGGTTGAGCTTCTGTCAGCTGTGTAATCAAAGGTCTTTACCTCTGGGATACCTCGTAGAGCATGGACAGAAAAATGGAACACTAACGGATAGAAACATACACACATGTAGCAGATGGCGATAAATACAAAGATACAACGCAGATAAAGGGATCCATGGCAGTGGAAGGACTGCAGAAGAGATGATGGGCCACAAACCCACAATATTGACTTCAAATTCTAGGGGCGATATATTGTGACTTTTTACAATTCACGTTTAGAAAAAATAAAATGACACCACCATATATGCATAACATCTGTATACTTTTTTATGCAATCACAACATCTGCGAATATACATTTTTTGAGAATCAATACAGTATCAGGAACCTCTTACAGCCCTTATTCATACCATTGCCACTAACCAAAACTAAAGAATATTGTTTTGGAACCTTATTTAAATTTCCTACAAATCCTTTCACCTCACAAAAGAAGCCTTTGTTTTTAAATGTGCAACGCTGTCTTAACAAAAGCAGCCGTACGAGAGCTTTGCCTGAATTTAAGTCGAAAGACTTTTTGATTTAAATCAGAAACTGCCTGATATTAAACTCACAAGATTTAAAATAGGGCCACACATTCAATGCAAGCTTTTCATACTTAATGTTCAATTCTTTGTATTTTAGACACATTTCAGTTGTTAAAGTGCCTTTGAGACGCTATCTTGATCTTACTGGTGAATGAAACTTACTCAAAGGCAGACAGAGGATTAGCCAGATGGGGCTACCAGGAGATTCAATTCTATAGTATTGTTAAATAGCCTGTTCAGGATTCCCTGAGTTCTATTCATCTTTTGTTGTTACTCAGACCACAGCCCGTAGTTCTAGTCTGCCCTTGTACTGGTGTTAAAGCCTGAGATATCAGGACTGCTGTGAACTTTCTCTCCACTGAGCAATGAAGCAAATCTCATAACTATCTGCTTCTTCTGAAGCTCAAGTCATCTTTTCCTCACTTTGGAACCTGAGCTATTTCTGCTTCAACAAAAGATTTATTTTACATCAGCTTTTCCAAAATGGTAACTTTTAACAGACAAGGGCCATGTTTGACCTGTATGTCATATAACATGAAGCAAAGTGTTCAATTCATCTTTAAATACTTCAGATTAAACTCGGCCGTAAACTGTGAGCAGGGTCAGACGACGGCTCATTTTACTGAGGACTAACCACTAAGGGTTGGGAAGCACAGAATAAACACGGAGGAGTTGTGACAGCTTCTGACCAGTGAGGGGGGCTATGAGACAGAAGACAGTGGCTGATGTGTGGCCGTGTTGGAATATTAGTCCAACAGAAGTCTTTTTAATGCAATATCTCTTTTTTCTCAAAGTGTCACCTTACCTGTTCTTCAGAGCAGAGGACCTTTTAAAAATGGAATATGTAACCACTTAAATTAGGAGCAGCATTAAGGTGACCGTGTCTATGAGCCTGCAGCTAAACCCAGGATGTTTAGGGACATGTACAATTCTACTTCTTCTTGACAAAAGGAGGGAAAGCTTGCAGTTTCTTCCCAAGCACTGGGAGTCGGTGGGGCTCAGACTGGGCAGGGGCCCCTGCGTGGGGGTGTGATGATCAGAGAAAAAGACCAGAAAGGAAGATGTGAAGAAGAGGAGCCGGTACGCAGCCACCAGTCCCCACAGGATGTACTGGCAGCACTGTTCACCACTGGGCCAAACGCTGGGAGAGGAGGAGGAGGAGGAGGAGGAGGAGGAGGGCCTGTGAAAGGTGGAGTGGTCTAAGTGCTTAAGGTGATAGATTTGGGGACTGGAGGAGGGAGAGTGTGCTGAGATAAAACTGGGTACAGAGGATGATGATGATGGATGGAAGGAAATTTAGATGGACAAAGAGGACGATGTAGGAATGACAGGAAAACATGAAATGGAGAAAATATGAAAAGCATGCAGGAAATGAGAGTTTGTTCAAAGCACTTCATTCTCCCGCTCTAAACAAATGAGTTTGGAGAGATTATGTGAACATGTTCAGGGATGTGGATATGTAACAACTAAAGAAATAGTTTGGGTCAGTAAGATGTAACGATCAGCATCAGCTCTGTGTCCCTGTGGTACACTAGTGAGTAAGGAGCTCAGACTGTAGCAGTATTCATTCATCCGTTTGTAACAACCTGTAATCACAATATTGAAATCTTATCAACTTTATTGAAAAAGTTGATAAGGTCAACGTGTTAACACAGATCAACATTAGCATTGATTTGGCTCATGTGTCCATCAGGCTCTGGGCAGTATACGTCTTCAAGAGGTGACTTTTCAGGTTTTTCGAGTGTACATAAGAAATAACCACATGGAAAAGCCTGCTTTACATATTCCTGTGCAAATAAAATACTTGACAAACAAAAAGTACTATTTTCATTAAATTAATAGTAAATGTAATACTATTAATAATTATAGTATTAAAATAAGTATTTCCATATAAACACCCTTTGTTAATCGCATTGAACTAAGTGGTATATGTAAAGTAAATATCATATTTTCAGAAATATCTGATCCAGTATGTGCTTATGATATCAATTTAGATGTAATGTAATTATGTATCACGATATCTCAATATATGATCAAGATATGATTCCATTGAAAGACGATAAATGATCATGTTAGATTATCACCAGGCCGTAATAAAATCACCTGCTTAGTACGTTACTGCCTCCAACTGTCAGCCAACAAATACTGACCACTGGAGAGGACATTAGACTAACAGGAAGCCATCAACCATCCATCACTTAGATCAGTGCAAATGAGCCACAATGAAGAAATAACAATATGGAAGCGACAGTTCCTCCACAAAGAGCTTACTGCAGCAATCACAATGGATGTCAAGATTAAAATCCTCCGCTAATTTCTTAAAGATTTCTCAGACTCTTTTGTGGGCTGAGGCTCTGATTGGGGTCACGAACGCAAGAGAATAATAGCAGAAAGACAAGATGAGGGAATAATGTCTCCCTCTGAGAAAACTGAAGAGATGCTACTGAACATTATCATAAGTATAGACAGCAGCGTGGAGCTATTTGAATCCTATCAATAACAATGGAGGCCACTATACAGGACAGTGCCATGTGTGTGTAATGCAAGTATGAGAGCACACACACACACACACACACACACACACACACACACACACACACACACACACACACACACACACACACACACACACAACAGGGAAAGATGTGAATGTGAGGAGCCTCAGGGAGTCAGAAAACAATTTAAAAAATGTGAAGAGATTCAAATCTCATTGCTCTGTGTCAAAGGTCAGTTCTGTAATGAGCAATCCAAAAACACACACAATCACAAATCAATTCCACTCTCTGGACAACTAGAACAAATATCTCTAATGACCACTTCACTGACCTGAAGCACGAAGGTCCTCCTCCTCCTCTCTTTGAACGGCCAGCTATCAGGTGTCGTCTGCTCACACGTAACAGAATACTCGTCCCATAGTTGGTTGCTATTTCAGCAGCCGTACCCCAAGACTACTCTGAGTCCAGGTTTTGTTTTATTGCCATCAAACTATGACTTAAATAGTGATGAGTGGGACTTGCACAGCACTTTAATATTAGTATTTAATATAACCTTAATATTTGCCTGATTATCTAGTTGTTAACAATATAGGCTTACATATAGACATGTGTTGTATCTGGCAATACAACCATTATTATTTGTAAATGCTAAATGGACTGGACTTCAGCTTTTCTAGTCATCCGACCACTCAAAGCGCTTTAACACTATGTCATCATTCGCCCATTCACACACACATTCATACACTGGTGACAGGGGCCCATCGGGACTAACTAACATTCATACAACATTACCACACCGTAAACCACAGCTCTGGGAGGAATGTGGGGTTAAGTGTCGTGCCCAAGGACATCAACATGGACTAGCAGAGCCAGGGAGGAACGCCACACAGAAGCATCAGCAGGCAGAGGGACGGGGAAGCAAGGCCAAGGCACGAGCAGCCACAGCAATCTGCTGAACTCAGACATGTAGGTAACGACCAGCGGATACACGTTCCGGGGTGGAAATGGCACTTGTGGTCATTTGGTTCAACATTACGTGCACTGATCTCCATATCGTGTATTCTGATTGTGGCTCTTTTACCTGACGGTGACATACCGAGACCCCCGGACCGTGATGGTTTAGCAGGAGTACACAAACCGGTACAGCCCTAATTCACATCGTAACCCATTTCATGTGTGCAACCAGAGGACCACAAACTGGGGTTGAATAGGGCCCTCAGCTAACAGAAGCTTGTATTGGTTAGTCTGATCGCCCCTACCTCTCACATCCTCGTCCTCAATGGTAGTGTTGGCGCTCTCACTGGACTCCTGTGAAGAAACACATAAGAGACACACGAGTATCAGCAGCCAGACATACAAGCATCAAACATACTGCATCACTGCTGTATACACTGCATACATATATGCCAACACCAATTTACTCTATCTGCTATAAGCTCATGTCAGACAATATTATTGGCTCATTAGATGAGTCGATACAGTAAGACTAACAGGTTCATGTTGAAGCAGGAAGTCAGTCTGTAGACTGTGCAGGATGTTGAGAATGGATCCTGAAAAAACGCATTTGTGAATCGAGCCACGTCAGGGGAGTCTCAATAATCCCACAAATATACGTGTAGCGTTCTGCAAATAAATGCAGTGCGATCCACAAAGAAATGCATACAAATCCACAAACAAATGTAAAAAATCCACACAGAAATACTTACAAATGCAGAAATATATTTGTGATTTTTATTTACATTTATATAAATCGTAATTTATTTATTTGTGAATCGTTCTGCGTGCATTTGTAAATCGAATATATTTGTGAATTGTTGTGTGCGCATTTGTGAATCTTTATGTGTGCATTTGTGATTATTGAGACTGATCTGACCCCATATACAACACCATCATGTCACTACACAAAGCAGAAGATACGAGCATGCACGTGTTCCCACACTGTGGTCTGAACGTAGATCCGTGCTTGTGCATGGTCTTTAACAACATGCACAACCCCTTTGTCACACAACCATGGAACATTTTACAATGACAATGATAGTCCGTGCTTTTTCAGAAGATTAAACACCGGCATGTATGATGATGACACAAACTCATTTATATGTTCAGATCTTACATGCTAACAATCACAGACATATCCAGAATAGTAAAAACAGAAAAATCAAAGAATTACATGCAAGTTGATAACAGCATGCAATATGTGACAGAAATACCACAGTCCCTTGTTTTATCACATGACGTGTTAAGTGTCCAATGGCACACAAACATCAGCAGAAGCAACACTGAGGCTCTCCTCGAAGTGGCAAACATCAGCTGCAAACTACAGATTCAGACTGATGAGCTGTATACCTTGTTTCCATCAGCTGGGTTGTGGATAACAGTGGTTTGAGGCTCCTGATTTGAGAGGACCAACAGTAGGGAGAGAGGTTGGTGCAGAAAGGAAGTGAGTTAGGAGGAACGTTGAACAGAAAAGTATTAAGCAAGAACAGAAAAGAAAAACCAATCATAATCAAACAGAATCATGACAGCACTACTACACACACGCGGGATGTTATGCTCCCTGAACATCAAGTCTTTCACCACAGATCATCAAGTCTGACCCGCCACTGACGTTCACTGACATTAAACACAGACACAATGGCAACGATCCGTTAACAGACGTATACGCACCTTTCCTGGCAAACAGTTGTAGAATACCAACTTATTGTTCTACAACTAAAATATCCATGAAATTGTTGAACGTTGAATATAAAAGGCAGGCATTTGACCAACTACACACAACTTAATAGATGTATCAAACATATACCTGTATTACTGTAAAGAGACGAAACATCATCAACACTGGATGGAATAGAGAGGTAACATGTCCATATTCAGGATGGATGTCTTGCTCACTTATAGAGCATGCGTTTGCAGAACTGTTTGCTGTATTACTGCTGACATGTGTAACATAATACACTTTGACTAAACTCCCTGCAGGGGAAGGCTGCGCTGCACAGTCCGGATCATGTTCTGTGACAGGAGTACATGGTCCCTAGTCCTCCTCACGATTACACTACGGTTGTTATTGCTGTATTTGTGCTGTAGGTGGGCATGTTTTCTACTATAAAGAAGTGAAGGGTCAGGATTTTTGGCCTTGCTTGCATAGAAAGTGTTTGGATGGCCGTGGAATTCTCCCGGTTGAATTACCAATATTATCGATAGTTTGCAAATGTGTACGATTCTTGTAAGATAAAACATGTAAAAGATAGTAACCTTAAAACTCAAAAGAACAGTTCAACATTTTGGAAAAAACATGGATTTGTCTTCTCTTTCTATCAGTCTCATGTCTGTGCGCTTTGAAACTGGAATCCGAACGTGGTTAGCCTAGCTTAGCATAGAGACTGAAAGCAGAGGGGAACAGCTACCCTGGTTCTGTTCAAAGTTGAAGAATATATCAATACTTGTAAAGTTGACTGAGCAACATGTATTTGTGTTTGATTGATCTGTAAACAAACTGAAATGTAAAAATGACAACTTGTGGATTTAAGGGGAGTGTTGTTAGCAAAGACATGTAACTTCCTCTAAAACCACAAACTCCCATTTTGACATTTCTGTTTACATACAGCTTTAACAAAACATGACACGTCATCATTATTGATATCAATCTCTTCACCAGCAGCAAATATAAAAATGGGTATTTACAGTGGTAAGAAATACTGTATGTAGTTTGAGGAGCCACTTTCAGCTCCTCTAACGACATTAATGTACAAATCTACCCCGTAGCAAACCAGTGTTGTCTCCAGTTTGGTTGAACGTAGCTTGAAAGCCGTGGCAACATTAACATTAGCCACAGTGGACATGGAATGGCACCAGTGTTGCCATTAGAGCCACCATCAACAACAAAGGGAAATATAGCCCATGTACAGCAATGTGGGAATGCTGTAAAGCAATCCAGAAGAGCATGTGAACTCACGTTACACAACCACTAAAGACATCTGTGGTTCTGAAGCTTCATGGGGGAAAAAACAATCACCACCGACAATAAAGTGAGAAAGTAGTGGGGGTCAACATGCCACTGAAAGTATGGATAGAGACAGATTACACAGAAACAGTCATGCAAACATGCGGGCAGCAAGGCAGCAAGGCAGGGAGACAGAGTACCAGAGAAGGAGTGGGGACAGGCTCTTTGGGACTGGTGACCACATTGGCCTTGTTGTTGATCTGGAGTGACAGAGTGGACAGACAGGTACAGATGGGATAGGGCAGAAGTGACAAGACTTAGTGTTCAAACAGTCACTCTTCAAGCAGCTGCTGTGGAGGGAAAAGTGGAACGTTGTGGCTGAAGCATTGTTATCAGAAACAAGCCTGCTCACAGAGCTAGATGAAGAGAGAAACAAATGACCCAATCACTCTGTAGACGGATGATGAATTAGGTAAAACTCTGAACTGACTTTTCTACTCGTTGCATGAGTACTGTCTTCTGCATGTACCACCGTACAATCGAATGATGGTGTTCTGTTTCCTGCTCATGGTGCTGTGTTATGGCAGCTGTGGCTCAGCAGGTAGAGCGGGTCGTCTTCTAATTGGAAGACCGGCGGTTCTTCTCGGCTGCTTCAGTCCACATGGGCAAGAACAGCACGTACCCCTCATACATTGACTACATTCATAGAGCGGTGGCACAGACATGTCTAATAAATGCATCCCCGTTATTCTAGAGGAGTTGATTGTGAATATTTTTGAGATTGTTTGCCACCCAGCCCTATTTTATTTATGTGATACATTATATCACTGTATTGTTCACGTGGTGAAATGGTCAAATATGTTAAACTAGCCTACAGTGTTTCGAAAATGTAATAGGTGTACAAAGTGCAGTGACCTGTAATGAGAGTCATTAATATTCAGAGCAGAACAGCACATTGTAACATCCTCATGTCACATTTGATTCTAAAGTTATGGTGCTATTTTACAAGGAATACGGTGAAGTCATCAGCTTAACACTACTGACCACATTTCTCCAGGATGTCTTCTCACACAACATCAATCTGGCTTTTTAATGACAGGTGATTTTCCAGTTTGTACAAGGTTGGTGTTTTTACACAGATGCTCTTCCAAAGTGTGACGTCTGGGCTTCAGACTCCAATTCAATCAGGAGCAGCAACTGGTCTGTGAGTCTATGGCTGAACTGGCCTCCTGCACCAATCACATGGGGCCAGACACCTACGGTATAGGGACACGCACTGCCATTGGTTCGTCTCAAGCAAGCGTAAATACAAACATTTCCTAAAATGAAAACCATTAAGGGACTATGATGATGCTACAGATGCTGAATTGCAACTTGTTTTAAAATCTGAATTAAGTTGTGCATTTAATTCCGTTATCAAAGTAAGAACTGGATTTGGTGAAAGTTTCATATATTTAATAAAGTGAAAAACAAACATTTAAAAAAATGAGTTTATCGCTGTCCTATGTCCTCTCTTCGCACTGATGTACGATGAAATGAAAGACTTTCCGGTGACTCAACATCAATGTGTGCACGGTGATGCATGTTTCATGGTTGGAATGAGTAGACGCTGTGTTACAAATCAGTAAGATGTGGATCAATGGCTTCTGGCTGAGTTCATCAGTAGGGTAACAAGCTGGTCAGCGAACATGACTGTTGCTCATTTACAATATCACGTGCAGGGCGGTGGCCAGGATTTAAGAAAACACTTTGGTCAAGAGTCCAACTCCACCTCGTGACCCGCCCCCACCCCCACCCCCTTCTCAAAATCTTCAGTATCAGTATTCAGTTACGTTGTTGTGTCCAAAAGTAGATCTAAATGAAATGAAATAAGTCTTTGAAATCAATCCTAAATCGATGAAGTAATGGTTGAATAGCGGTATTCTCTCTGTGCTGTTTATTCAGTCATGCAGTGCCTCTCCAGCCTTAAGCAGCACTGTGGTGGGATTTAAACATAAGGGGTTCTCTACTGCTAACCAACTACCCACTGCAGATCCCAGTCTGGCTAACGAGCAGCAGCTACCCTCAAATGTTCGTCTTCCTCTTCTGCACTGAGCAGCCACAACACAACAAGAGAGTCTGAACCTACGTATATGCCTCACTGTGCACAAACGATCAATATTAACCCACAAAAAGTCTCTCAAGTTTATCAGGTGAAACCAAACAATGAGTGGAAACCATATTCAGTAAAAGATATTTGCTCATTAAAATGCACGTCCAGTTAGTTCTGCTGGTAAATGTCGTAAAGATGGAATACGGTACATTTCTCAGATCCTCAATCAACTTTAGCTTCAACACTGATTGGACGTCCACATAGGAAGTGTTGAATGTTCCCTTTAAGAGCTGGTGTGATACTTCTCAGAATTAAAAAGGTGAGGTAGGTACTTAGCATGAGAACAAGTAATTACAGTCATTGAAAAAGACAAATAAATGACGGCCACCAACAGGAGCTCATCACCAGAAAAAGAAACACATGAATCATTCAGGCAGCTTGATTAAAAGGGGCGTGTGTTTAAAAGGGAAATGAGCCTTTGAAAGAGAAGCACTTCAACATGAGCCAGTGGGATTCAGGGGATCGCAAATGTCAAATCGTGAGATAAGAAATTACCTCAAACTAAGATTTCCAACCTTTTTTAATCAATGTTGTGATTTGCTAAAGAGACCAAAGACAACAGCGCTAAAAAAAGAGAATATTAAACTGATATTCATCAGATGCAGAGAAACAATCTTGCTTCATTGGTGCTGAATGTGTAAATAGACGGTTGGCCAGTTTCGTTTCCTGCCCTCCGAACAGAAACCTTTGCATGCAGCTGTCAATAACATGTATTCACTGTTATATCATGCCTTTCTCTAGTCGCCCCCCTTTCTTGCCCTCATTGTTACTTTCTGTTGTGATACTAAAGAGCCTGCTATTTACATGTTGTTAACAATGTCTGTGCAGATAATGTGTCCTGAAGTCACATTAAGTCAAATCTACATGACCTACGTACATAAGTGGAAATTGTCCACATTTAGGACAGTAGACTGTCTAGAACCCCCAAGTTACTTTAAGCAGCACAAATACAACCTTTTCTGATATTTGGGTGATGTGACAGAGAGTCTGGCTCATCAACATCCTCAACAAGACAGAAACTGAAAGACAGATTTAGAAGTCGTGGGTGGTGATAGGACACACACACACACACACTTTCCTTGGTGGTGTCAATGGAGGATTTTCCTCATATGACAGCAGAGTGGAGAATGGCAGAGAGATGAAGTCAATCTCCCACCCTTTACTCATCATCTAATCATCGGTTATTCGTTTCCAACAGCTTCCTCTGCTCAGGCAGCAGATGTCATTGCTTCTCTCACACAGATCGACAGTGCAGAGGGACAATCATTGGGAAAAGTGTGTCACACCCATGTGGCCAAGATCAATGTACTCCTATTTTGTGAGACGGGAGCAGAGCTTACTTTGATGCCATCCGCTTTTTTGTTCAGCAGGCTCTTGGCTGCTGTTGAGAAAAAGATAACAATGCAAGGAAATCAGTGTCCAGCTAGAATTAACACACACACACACACACACACACACACACACACACACACACACACACACACAATATTAAAAGCTGGCCAATTACTAGCAACCTGAAAGTGGGCCCTGCTAAGATTGAAACCAGAAGAGAAAAATGCAAATCAACTTTGTGAATCATTAGCCTGGAACCTTCAATCAGATGCGTCTCAGCTGTT
Source organism: Lycodopsis pacificus (assembly GCA_028022725.1). Classification (NCBI taxonomy): domain Eukaryota; kingdom Metazoa; phylum Chordata; class Actinopteri; order Perciformes; family Zoarcidae; genus Lycodopsis; species Lycodopsis pacificus. Next base: position 1,617,711 of record CM051710.1, read on the forward strand.
TAGCTTCTCCTTCTCTTTCTCTTTCTCTGCACACTTTCACTCAACATGAAGATGCTACAGAAACCTCCATGACCTGTAAGGAGGGAGCTAAAATCATGCGTTTCTTTGGGTTTTGTTTAAAACCACCAGCTTTTCAGTTAACAAGCAATATCCGTGTGAGACACAAGCAGATGATTAGTGTCGTCAGGGAGAGCTGCACGGTGGTTCCATGCATCCTCTTACAGTCAGAGGGGTTTATTAACACGAGGGAATGGCATTGACATAGAATACCTTTTAGCAGCCATATTTTAGGAACATTAGAACCATAGTTATGACTCAAAATAGTGTCCAATTCATAATACAAGGTACTAAAAATCACCCAAATTAGAAGTGATATTTACTGTTATTAATTATAAGTGACAAGTAAACTTTTGTCTTATAAAATATACAAATCGTGGGTCTATATCAATAAAATTTGGGTCTATATTCATTAAAGGGTATTGTGTCAATAGAGGCTAATTGCACAACCTACCAAAATCCATACTGAGTAGTATGCTTTTATTGTCCACCACCTTCTGATCATTTGCTTTTCCAATTTAGACATTTTGTAATTTTGATACATAAAAGGTTTACTTTCATGGCCACCAATGGATGCCTCATGTCAGCTGAGATCCCAATACTAATACTGGTGCTTTAGTAAACATGCCTCAGTACCAAACCTCAGTGTGAGAAAGAGGTCTTACCTCACATGAGTTACCACACAGGGGGAAGGAAGAAAAAGACAAACGTTAACACTATGGTCACTGTCATAACACGGCCAACTGAACATACACAAAACATGGACTTGAGTAAAACAAATGTAATCTTGGCTCTCATTTGTCATTCAGAGAAACATCAATAAGGTTCCACTCGGTTTGAACGTCTTGCCCTCTAAAGGGACCTGAAGATGGGACTGCATCCATCTGTCTGGTCTGTCTCTGATGATAGCAACTGAAAGAGCTGATTTGCTGCCCTCAGAATAGCAGCATTTAAACAATACATAAAAAACATAACGACAGAGTTAAGGAGGTGTCAGCTGGGCCGAGCAGGACATCAGTCTTCATCGGTTCAGTCCTACCTGAGAAGTTGCGAGTGGCCAGCATAGTAGTCAGGATAGCACCCTAGGGAGAGAGACATGGACACTAAGAGGGACAAACTCCTTTGTTTACATTGCCAAAAACGTTAGTGATTATTGATCATTAATTATGATTTTTGTGATTCTACCAGCGTTTTTAAAGAGAAGACCAAATCTATTAACTTTCACATCAGAGTTGAATGCAGCATGTGACCAGTAGGATTTGCCCCATCTTGAATAGTTGTCACTCACCTTGAGTTTCCTTCTCGCGTTGAATTTCTTCAGGCACTCCACAGTTTCCTGTCTGTGCATCATGGAGGCCACCGTAGAGCGTTGCTGTAAACACAGAGACAGTGGTCGGTGTTATAAGGTTTGTCCACAGGCATTTCTTTTGTTAGGAGAAGAGCTGTTTGATTGCATGTAGTGATGACTGAAAGAGCGGATGTGAAAGTGTGTGTGTGTGTGTGTGTGTGTGCGACACCTACGCAGATCCAGGGGTGTTTGAGTGCATCAGTGGCGGTCACTCTCTTGGCTGGATTAATGGTGAGCATCTTGTTGATCAGGTCTTTGGCTTCTGGTGTCACTGTGTCCCACTCCGGAGAAGGGAACTGTTCGAGGAATGACGTTACAAAAAACAATAGTAACGTCTCAACAACCACTTAAAGTGTTTATATTTATTAGTGCTGGGCAAGTTAACGCATTATTATCGCATTAACGCATTCATTTATTAACCCCGTCAATTATTTTATCGCGTGTTAACGCATTTTTTTTCTTGAAAGACAAGAGACAATACATAGACATAACAACAAGACAATAACAACGCGTTAACTTGCCCAGCACTATATATATATATATATATATACACACACACACATATGCACCAGAGTCCCTTATTTTACTGCAACAGGGTGTGACACGGTGTGACAGTCTGGCCCGCTCAGTGATCCGGCGGATCTGTCTACAGTGGGCTGGTCTCTGCTGGAGCTTTAGAGCACTGAAAACGCTCCCGAAAACGGATGCGAAAACTCCGGAGTTACCTCCTAGTGTGGCAGAGTGAAAAGTTTGGAAACGATGACGTAGACACTCTTAGCAGTCACAACGTGTCCTTCACTGATTGGTCACGCCCCTATCATGTGATCATTCCCGGGAAGAAAACAAACGACAACAGCATTGATTACCGATCGACTACCAGGTTCATTTAACATGGACAACTGATGACAGGTGTTGCTGACCATGTTGTCTTTAGAAGCTGTTGTTCAGTTGAAGTCTGCATTTTATAATTCTGCTGCTGCCGACATGTGGAGGAAGCAGCTGTTAATGGAGCGATTAGCGAGTTATCAGACCTACTGAGAGGACGTCTGAAGTCACTGTTAGCGGCTTTAGGGAGGACGATGGACACAAAACGGAGGACTTTCTTTTCCTTATTAATGCTTATCTTGTTCTGCACAACTATTGTGAAGTCCACAGATAAAATGTAAAGGAACAAAACATTGATTGCTCTCCAGTATTACAGAGACTTCAGCCACCAGCAGAGCTACGAGTGAGAACAAACGGAACTGAGGAAACGAGTGAGACGTGTGTTGACCTCATTTATGACCCATAATCTAGTAAACCTTTATGTGTAAGTGTTAATATTAAAGTCAATTTGATGTGTGTGTGTGCGAGTGTGTGAGTGAGTGAGTGAGTGAGTGAGTGAGTGAGTGAGTGAGTGAGAGATGCAGCAAGTTTGAAAACTAAAACTTCGAAAACTTTTGGAGTTTACAGAGGAACATTTTAAGTCATTATTAAAGACTACTTTATTACTCTGTGTTTAACCAAGCAACCAATCTACTTCCTGTTTACACCGGCACCTGCATGCCCAGTGTACGTGAATAGTCACGTGATATTGGTTTTTAGGCTCGTTAGTCTGGATGGAAATAATTTCTAAAACGATGCAGAAACGCTGTGTAGACGGAGATTAATTTTGTTTTTAAACTTTGGTTTTAAACGAAAACGTATTAGTGTGGATGTAGCCTGAGCTGAAGAAGTTTCTGGTGAACCTGCAAGATTTCATCTAATTTTGCTGGAATCTGACCCGGTGGCACAGATGACAAGTATTAAGAATAACTATATAGAAAAAGACAATCTTCTCTCTGATGGTCCCTCTTCGTATGTAGGTTGAATGTATGGTGGAGGCCTGACTAAAGTGTTCAATGCATTTCCTTCTTCCAATTCGTAAACACCTACATTGTTTACATCCATGTTTGCTGGCTTACAGTCATCTTCCCTTTTTGTTGGAACATTGCTACTTTTCTTGAAGTGTAAACAGCCACCAAATGTAGAGTTGTGGAACAACGTGAAAATATTGGCAAAACAGTGCATCATGTCATCTGTGTGCTCAGGTGTGTGCATGTACAAAACAGGGACACACTCATCACAACATTGACCAGCACATAGTGGTGCAAAACACGGTAGGGTACTTCTCTCATCAGAATACCAAAGTGAGGTTATGTATTGGCTCTGATAATGAAATGTTTAAAACAAAGGCCAGCGCTATTGGAGTGTTTGCGATGATGTAGCACATCCCGACTCCGCCCCGGTTGCTTTTACACATTGATTTAAAGAGAGCGTGTGTGTCAGTATAAAACTCACATCATAAGCCCCAGCTTTGATCTGCTGGTAGAGTCTGTGCTGGTCCTCATCCCAGAATGGAGGGTATCCCACCAGGAGAATGTAGAGGATCACGCCTACACACACAAAATCAGCGTAATCATGAAATACATTTCAGAGCCGACTCTTTGAGAACCTACAACTGGGGGTAATGCACCAATTAGCTGAATGCCATCCACCGTAAAACAAGAACATACAACAATGTTAAGGACTCAATTATCACATCCAACAGTCTATAAAGTTGTGGTGAAACACAAGGAAAATCAAGAAAACTTATTTTAGTTTTCTCTATTTGAAACATCTGTATTTGGTTGCGTTTTCTCTATTTGAAACATCTGTATTTGGTTGTGTTTTCTCTATTTGAAACACATCTGTGTTTGGTTGTGTTTTCTCTATTTGAAACACATCTGTGTTTGGTTGTGTTTCCTCCATTTGAAACACATCTGCGTTTGGTTGTGTTTTCTCTATTTGAAACACATCTGCGTTTGGTTGTGTTTTCTCTATTTGAAACACATCTGCATTTGGTTGTGTTTTCTCCATTTGAAACACATCTGTATTTGGTTGTGGTTTCTCTATTTGAAACACATCTGTGTTTGGTTGTGGTTGTTTTCTCTATTTGAAACACATCTGTATTTGGTTGTGGTTGTGTTCTCTATTTGAAACACATCTGTATTTGGTTGTGGTTGTGTTCTCTATTTGAAACACATCTGTGTTTGGTTGTGTTTTCTCCATTTGAAACACATCTGTGTTTGGCTGTGTTTTCTCTATTTGAAACATCTGTATTTGGTTGTGTTTTCTCTATTTGAAACACATCTGTATTTGGTTGTGTTTTCTCTATTTGAAACACATCTGTATTTGGTTGTGTTTCCTCTATTTGAAACGCATCTGTATTTGGTTGTGTTTTCTCTATTTGAAACACATCTGTGTTTGGTTGTGGTTGTGTTTTCTCTATTTGAAACACATCTGTATTTGGTTGTGTTTTCTCTATTTGAAACGCATCTGTATTTGGTTGTGTTTCCTCTATTTGAAACACATCTGTGTTTGGTTGTGTTTTCTCTATTTGAAACACATCTGTGTTTGGTTGTGTTTTCTCTATTTGAAACACATCTGTATTTGGTTGTGTTTCCTCTATTTGAAACGCATCTGTATTTGGTTGTGTTTCCTCTATTTGAAACGCATCTCTGTATTTGGTGTTTTCTCTCTTTGCAGCATTTTTCCTAAATGCTGTGCATGTGTTGGTGAAGATGTCTCTGGACCACAATAAGATGAGAATTACACAATTATTTAGGATTTTTAAATAAAGACCAGTGTGGTAACAGACACACACTAAGTGCTTGTGTTTGCTGGTGGTTTTTGATTGGCTAGACGGTTTCCAGGAAAAGATGAAAGGGCCTCTATCTGAGGACGAGACAGGCTGACCACAAACACAACACCGGCTATTGTGTCTGTGGACTCAGTGAGTCAGCACAGGTGTGTTGAAAGGAGCATGTGTGTTTGATATCTCAGGTCCAGTGTTTTAGCACTGTGTATTAGGGGTGGGGAAAAAATCGATACAGCATAGTATCGCGATATTTTGCGTGGCGATATTATATCGATACACGGACACCAAGTATCGATCTTTTATTTTATAAACTATAAAATGTTTTATTTATTTTTTAGAAAAATCAAATCAATTGCTTTTTCAGTCCACTAGATGGTGCTGAGTTGTTTTCTGGTGAGGTCAGCAAAGGTCCCGGGTCAGCGGGATTGGTAGGAAGTTGGTCAAAACAAAGAGAGACATCTGGCCTCACAACGGGGTTAAACCTGCCAACAGTAGCCGGCTCATGGGGAGAGTGCAGCGCATAACTGTCTCTCTGCCCTCGACATCCACGCATTGCAAGTTATACTGAGTTATACAACTCTTATATCCTACTTATATAAGTTATAGTTCATATGCTGAGTTATATAACTCTTATATCCTACTTATATAAGCTATAGTTCATATACTAAGTTGCATTTAGTTCAGTTGGACTATGTAGTAATACAAACAGTTCAGTTTGTCAGGTTCATGCAACATTTATGACATTGTTGGTCAGTCTGTGTGCTTGACAATCATATTCTGCTGCAATGAAAATGATTGAAGTGAGATGAACAGACTGGAAACTATCTTATTGGATAAAACATGTTGACAGTCTTCCTTTAGGGACATCATTTGAAGTTGAAAAAAGTAATAAATCGCAATATATGTATCGTGACCCAAGTATCGCGATAATATCGTATCGCCAGATCTCTGGCGATTCCCACCCCTACTGTGTATACTTTGGATTTGACTGTTGCCATGATGTCTGTGTACAAATAAAAATAAGCAGCTGCTTCCCTCGGCCTCCCCAAATCAACAAACCAACAGTTCGCTCAGGGTCTTACCACATGCCCACATGTCTACTGGCTTGCCATATGGATCTTTCCTCAGCACCTCTGGAGACAGGTACCCCGGTGTACCGGCGAAACCTGGAATACACACACACACACACACGCACACGCACACACACCATACTTTTCTTAAAATACCCCTCTATTTTAAGAAAGGCTTTGCCAATATCACTCATTAATACATTTGTTTAGCCCGATAATGCATTCTCCACCTGCTCTATTTCGAAGTCTATCAAAAGCTTTTAAGGACCCTCTTCTGAAAACAAAACATTTCACAGTAGCTAAGGATCAGTGGTCCAATACAGTGAGTTCATGAGCCGAGGTTTGTCACCATCAACATGTAGCCTACTTGAAACAAAAAAGCCTTAAAGTAGCAGCAGACCCTTTGAGACGTAGTAGGACTAGTACTAAAGTCAGAAGATGAAGTGAACTGGTTCCAGATGGAGGCTGCAGCTGAGGGGAATAGACCAATTATTTCTCTGTTCTACAGGGAACATGGAGAAGAAATAGGTCTGAAATATGTCCAATCCAAAGTTGATATAAGAGCCGAGAGCAGTGGCACACCTAGTCCCTTTAGACAGGTACACAGGGCGGCATTGGTAAAATAGCATAATTGAAGAGGTTCATTGAATTTAGCCATTTTAGGAAATACGAAACTAGGACAAAAATCTCAATAGTTCATTTTTCTTGAATTAGCTCAGTAAGAACTTTCCTGAGAAAAAGTGCATGAATGTTAGATTGTAATCTGAGAGAAAGTCAAACATTTAGAGAGGTGTGAAATAGGATGTGTGCATCTGAGAGGATACACATTTTTTTACTTTTTAAAAGGGGGATGGATTTTTGAAGTAAAGTGATTCTTTAGTGTGTACATATGTAATTATAAATAGATGTGTTTACAGACATTGCATTTTCTATTTGTGTAAGGACCTGGAACAAATACTGTTATGACTATGAAGCATGATAACTGATGACCACCCATCAGCAAAAAAACCTGCTTCCCATCTATCTATATGATAGAAAACCAGTTGGGAAAATATTAAAATAATAATAATCACACCTGAAGAAAAAGAAGAAGAAAAACAATCGTATCCATGAAAATGGGCCTTTTGGGTTTGGCCATTTTTTGACAGAACTAAAGATCAGAAGATCCCATCAACATGGTCCCTACACCCCTAGAGCACAGACACTTTTAATTCTAATTAAACTATCCTAGAGCTATGTATATTAGCTCAAACATTCCCATTGATCGATATTATTGAAATAAAAGGAGTGAAAACTCATAAAAAATCAACCAAGAGTTCATTCCTTCATGACAAACTCATTTAGAAAGTTGCATATACTCACCGAACCATGCCTGCTGTTCTCCCTGCACCTCAATAGCCAGGCCAAAATCTGCCAGTTTGACCGCTGCCCCTTTCAACTTGCTGGCTAAGAGTAAATTCTCTGGCTTGAAGTGAAGAGACACAGAAAAAAAACTTTCAGTACCTTGCACAAATATAGTGATATCATTGTAAAATGAAAATAATCATGACTGAGGTAAAGCCTTTCAGATTTTGTTGTGTTTTTGTTACGGGCAGCTCAAAGGCTTTTAAGCAGCAGGAAGGGCTGTCAGAGTTCACAGAGTGACAACATTACGGACTGATGTCTCACAGTGAGTTTGAGCAGTCAGGACTAATAGCTGAGCTCCAGGCCAACTGAAGCAGCTGTCCAGTCCGAAGGACACATGTCTACTGGAGTCAGAGTCCAGAGTCCAGCCTCCACACACACACGACTGAACCTGAACGTAATCAGGCTCAACATGAGTCCGTCAGGAGCCACGGCAGACTTCGGACTTGTGGCATTGGGTGGATGCCATTCAACAAGATGCTGGCGGGCTGTCGTCGAAGCGTGTGTGTGTGTGTGTGTGTGTGTGCCTGGCTGGTGGAGACGGACTGGTTGAGAGAGACGGACACTGACTCATGCCAAACCCCAGCAGGAGCTTCAGCAAATGTTCGGAGAGGATGAATAATGTATTTGCTGACATTTTCAAAAGCGGTTTCCTTGATGCAGCCAAATGGGAGATGATTCAGAATGACTGAGCTGTAACGTAATAACAATAAAAGCGAAGCTGCTTTTATCTTGCAACAATTACACCAAGCTATCTTAAAAACAGTGTTCACCCTGGTTGTATATTATTAAGGGCCACGGAAGCCGTAATTCATTCTGAGCCTCTCACATATATTAATTCTACTTTTATTTCACTCTAACATACTGTTCCTATGTTTAACAGATATTGCTACATGTAAAAAAGAAGTTGTAGCCCAATCCCTGTAGTTCGGATTTAACTGATGCTATTGCAGCATTGTTTTGAACAGTCGCCTCTCAGTGTCTTTGAAGACATCTAAATCCTGCTTGTAGCTACCAGTAGCTCCTCACAGGGTGCTGATTGGTCCACAACACTGGGGTTCAAACACATTGCTTGAAGATGGTTTTTTGTGTGATATTGTGAGAAACCAGCTGTTGTGCAAGCTAATGGAGAAGCCCTTTTAATCCCAACAGATAGAAGTGTCATCGTGGCTCCCTCAAATGTAGTGTTGATATGCAAACCTGTCTCCTAAGAAAATTACGCTTGCATTCTAATGTGCAACAGCAAATCAAGTTTGAGGCAATTTTCTTTTCATCAACATAAAAATGTCATGAAAGTTTCTGCAAATACACAAAACGTTCTGATCTGCAAATTATTTTCAAGTTGTTTCAACAAAAACATTGTCTTGTAGCCACTACAGCATGATTGACATTTGATGTTTCGGCAACTGCCAGCTGTCAGTTCAGGTTAGGCAAAGTAAATAGCAAAGCACAACACGGGTGGGTTTGCTTCATTAATATGTAGATATAAATATCTAAAACCAGCATCTTTCTAACCTAAACAAAGTGTTTTTGTTGCCACCATATGACTCAGAGGATCTTTGCCAGTGAAGCTGCCATTTGGCTGAACAGATAAGTAGTAGATCAATGAATTTGTTTTGCTTTGTCCCTCCCTTTTAAACGTGATTTGTTTGTTACTAAACATGTTTCTGGTTCTGGATCATTGATGATACAGAAAGAGGCTTCCTGTCTATATTCTCAGAAGGTACACCTGAGAAGCCACATTAGGCTGTATGGAGAACTTGGTGATCACATTCAAATGTTATTCCTGTCAATCTCAAGATTTGCTAAAGAGTGAAGATGATCTGTCGATACATCGGAGGCCTTGTATTAATGAGCAGACAAGGAACCAGACAACAACAAGAGGATGACAAGAACAGTGGGATAACAGCCAGCAAACATCCTATAGTCAGACTGTCTCATGTTTATCGTTTTGTATTAGAGATATGATGTCCCTTCAGGGGGGTTGCCGTAGAGAAAAGGCGACTTCCGCTGCTCTCCCTGCAGACTACTGGACATCGCTGCGGTAAAGTCAGCAGACACTCAGATCTCCGTGGTCAACTCAGCAGACACTCACATGTTAGTGCACCTATATGCTGACATTCACCGTAAACGCATTTAAACGGCACAGATCGGGAGCGAGCGAAGGCCTTTGAAAGTTAGCAGAAACATTAACGTGAGACAACATCCGGTTTCTTCAGACGAACATCCGGTTTTCAGAATAAGATGCCAGCAAAGTATGAATTATATTCACATTAAGTATGAAACATGCTGCATCTCGTGAACCAAATGTTGTTGCCCTTTTGTTCATATAGCAGTACTTTAAAATAAAAGTGCACATTACACTACTTTTGAATTCATTATTGAACTTTTCCATAACAATGAGATTAATCGCAAAAAATTCATGCGATTAAATATTTTAATCGTTGCCCAGCACTAAAATATATATATATATATATATATATATATATAGATAGATAGATAGATAGATAGATAGATAGATAGATAGATAGATAGATAGATAGATAGATAGATAGATAGATAGATAGATAGATAGATAGATAGATAGATAGATAGATATATATCTATTACATAGATAATGGACATTGGTGAAAATAGATGTAGGAGAGGCCAAGAATGAATAATGGCTGCTTACACATACTTCGTTACACTGTTTTCATTCCAGGAAGCATCAGATATTTCATCAAATTGGATTCATCAGTCAATGTTAATATGTCAACGTTGCTGAGGCAGTTAGTAGAGCATGTGTGAATTCTGAGGCGTGCAGTTCAGAAAGGGGGAATAAAATCAATCAAAAGGGAAAAGAGAGAGGGAGGATTCTGGGTAAATGCATTCATCAGCATCATGCAGTCATTGCAAACGCTCCTCACCATCGGTTTAACCCAGCCCCTTCTCTTACCCTCAACTTGGGTCTCATTTTAGTCCTTAGGGCCATCATTTCTGTTAGTTAACAATTTATTCCCAAATGAAATGTCAAGAGCTAGAAACACAGACATTGCTAAAAAGAAGTCCGAGAAGGGGGTTAGATTATCAACCAACTTTTAAACAAACCCTGAAGTTCGCTAGACTTGTTTGGAGGGCAAACCGTACCATTATTACCCGTTTGTTGTTAACATCCATTACAGTTTAGTCGGACTTCCTGGTTTAACTGTGACCTACTTATGGTTTACCACCTGAACATATTTGCTGGGTATACATACTCAAAGACATGACTGGGTTTCTGCAATGTGCAGTTCATATCAGATTGATCAGGAGTTATGCTCCTTCCTTGCTACTGGTGTGCAATGGCTGTAATTGGATTCTGTAATACTGCGAGTCATCATGCTAATAGAATTACTGGCCGGCTAAACCAGGCTGGGGTTCTGCTGCGGTCTGGAGGACGACTACTATTACTGACAAAGGCACAATCTCAACCTGCTGGCAAACACAAACAACTTCTCCCCAGGTTTTAAAATCTTTATCTCAAAGGAGAATATCAGAGATTATCCGACAACTTACTCTCACTAGTAATTGCACATAACTGGGATTTTCTTTCAGACCAAAATTAGAGAGATAAGGAAATAGCAATGGTGATTAAAAATAAGAAATACAATTATTTTGTGTGTTCTATTTTATCTAAATATTCTACTGATGCTGCTCTAAATGCAGCTTTCTCCTAATATTCTATTACAAATGTAACCAACTGTCTCCGGTGTGGGAGAACTACTTAACATCCAGTTGTAAATGTCGTTGTGGAGGATAGCAAAAAGTAAAAATACTTTAACTTTGGACAGCAATGTAGTCCACCATTACCACTGCCGTTATCATCGAATTTTACAGTCCTGCCCTTGTTCACTAAAATAATATTGTCTGCCTGATTCCATGTGAATGCAGCATAAAACAAGTCAGTGAACTACGGCTGGGTGGCTGAGTAAGGTGTTGGTCCACCATGAAACTCCAGAACAGCTTCATAATTCTCTGTCATAGGTTCTGAGTGTCATCACATACCGTGACGGCATGACATATAATTCCTAATACTTTCCTACTCATCAAACCATTCAGTGAGCCCTTGTGTGTAGAAGCATGGGCATTTATTCAGGTTCTTTCTTTAATTTGTCATTTGTCTGTGTATGGATTTTTCAGATTCTTAACATTACACAACATGCATTTGTTTGCCAGGTTTTTGTCCAAAGGGACATACACATGAGGAACAATCCAAGCCAAAGCAGATCAAAGAGAAGCCTTTAACAGCAAGTGCTGAGCATAGTGGCTGAGTAATTGGGTCCTCAGCACTGATCTGTTGTGTTTTAGTGGTGGTCAGAATTCAAACTGAGATATTGGTACTTTATGAGTGGGTTTCCTCTGGTTTAAAGCTCTGAAAAAGCTAGGAAGTGGATCTTAAGGGGAACTACACAGATTTTACACATCAAAGTTTGTTGAAGAGGTCTTATGGATCACTTCTGCATATGTCATTTAAAAGTTATACAAATCCTTTGTCTCCAGAGGGAGTTGTGAGAAGTCTGATAAAGGCTCTCAAGGGATGTCTCTTGAGTCTGCGTCAGTTGAGACTCAACACTGCAAGTTTGAGAAATAAATACACCTAGAGGTAAAGGGTTAGAAAGAAGCGATCGAACCAGATCTCTGTTGCTCAAGGAGGGCAGCTCAAGGCTACATTGGTCACAACTACCATAATGTAATATGTTCTGTAGCAGGCCTGAATGGGCCATTACTGCTCCACAAAAACAAAACACGTGACGAAACTCTTCACATAAACTTTAGAGCTTTACAAGAACTTTATTAAGACAGCTATGTGTCACTTTCCTGTTTGCTCGTGTTTCCTCAAAACCCTTATCTTGAGAAATGAAATCACATGAATACACACACAATGTGGAAAACAGTGTTTTGGAGCCCCTGCTCTGCAGCTTGCTTATTTGTTAAGGTTGTATTTGTATTGCTTTGTGTTTCTGCAGTGAGCCGTAGCAGCTGCCTGGCAACAGCCAATCAGAGTGCAAAGAGGGCAGTCGGCAAATGCAAAATCGGAGCTTATGTATAAACCAAACTCCAGACACACCTGGTTCATTTGATTAGCAAATCAGAGCTTTAGGCGCAAACACAGGGAGGAAAAGCAGCATGAAAGATGGAGACCACTGTGGAAGTAATGTTCACTAATGTCGAATCAACATTTCACCATGATGAGACTTTTGACCTAAATGCATTCAAATAGTCCATATCAGAAGTGACCCTAACCCCATATTGCTTCTGTATCCTTCAATTAGAAATAGTTCTATGACCCAGTTAGAAGATGGTGTTTGAGTACATTAACCAACTTTACTACTATAAGTGGGCATCCTCCATGGACGTACATTATTCTCCAAATGCAGCCAAAATCACATTGGGAAACAGGGGAAGTTGTATTTCAAGAGAAAATAACTTGAGCAAGATAACTTGTTCCAAGAACTAAAGTCTCAATGCCAGCAATCCTGCAGTCATTTAACAATGGGCATAATCATTTTAACTACAACTACAAAGGTGCAATCAGTGTGCGCAGACCTCCGTCAGGTGTTTGCAACGACCTCTGCTGTGGGATTGAATGAATACAACTCACAATGGGCTGTGAGGCGTCATAAAACACACTTCAATCAAACTCAATAACAAGCAGTGATGTATGCGATGTCATTACTAAACAATTGCTTTTTATATTATTAAACATCTTTCAGTCAGTATCAGTCCTCCCTCTGCTGATTCACTGCATGCAGGTACCGCTGGTAGACGATTTGACATTTCTATGAGCCGAGCTAGCGCGCTGTGCTTGTGTAAAACACCAGCGGTGGATGAGAGACTGCAGACAGATCACACTGAATATTCACTTTTCTACATGTTTATGCTTGTTCAACAGATGGATAAATAATTGCTTTTTGATTGTGAAGGTTTTATTGCAACAGTAAAGAGCGTAGTTGTCATCACCTAGAGCAGTGATTCTCAACTGGTGGGTCGCGGACCCGTTTTCAGTGGGTCGCGGGCCTTTGCCTGACAAAAAAAAGAAGAAAAAAAAAAAGTTGTGATTTTATTTTGAAGGGCATTTTTTATGCAGCGGAATTATTCCAGCATTTACGGCACTTGTTCAGCGGTGCAGGAAAAACACCGACCAATGCGTTGTGAATCACATCACGTGATGCAGCTCAGCCAATCAGATATGAGTATTCTGACAAGTTTCCTGACTTGAGTGAGAGACACACGGGGAGAGACGAGGATATAGAGAGCAGAGCAGGACTGTTGAGCTGTGAGATGTGAAAGTCAAATCATAGGATGATTTCCAAAAGAGAAAAATATCCAGAGAGACCAGAGTCATTAGACTGACTGGACAGACTCATAGAGGTGAATTCTTCAAACACTAATTTCTCTTTTTAGAAGATGAGAAAAATATAATATCGTGGCTTTTTCACTTCACCCTGAATGAACTGAGTTTAAAGCTGCAGGGCAATTCAGTGAAAATAATTTTTCTAAATTGAATTTCGTTACGTAATTTATTTTTTAATCCAGCCGTTATTTAACTTGAAATGAGAAGAACATTTATTTATGTATTTCTATGTATTATTTATAATCCATCCAGTTCAATTTGAAAAATTAGAATAATATTTGTTAAAATATAATTGATGTGTACTTTCTTTATTTGATTTGACAGTTGTTTACTACACAGAGACGTTACTACTAGACTTCTTGAATATAGATATACCCAAATTATATATATAATTTGGGTCGTGGGTCCCGGCTTGTCATTAAGGGGTGATGGTGGGTCCCACAGCCAGACCAGTTGAGAACCACTGACCTAGAGCAGCGGTTCCCAAACTTTTTAGGCCACGCACCCCCTTCTACATCCCGACCAGGTTCACGCACCCCAATCAGTCACAATACCGCCAGAATATCCCCCGTGTGAAATCCGGGACTTGGTTTTATGGTTCCGAGTGGCAGGCGCTCACCCGATGGCGCTGGGTCTCCAGCCGCCCCCGCCGCGAGGCACCCGATCGTCGGGTCTGTCAGCCCTCGGAACAGGCCGCGGGGCAACAACTCGTGGGTGGCGGGGTAGAGGCGAGGCAGATCACAGACAAATAATAAAGATTAGAGTATGGCAAAGATATGTTGATGAGAAACTTATTTGTAATACGTCAAACACAAACGTAATCAGGGAGAAAATACGTTTATGGTCAAACTTAATTGAGAATGCATTTTAGTTTTGGGGGAACGGAATTTTTAGGAGACAGGACTGCACCATTAGACCACCACTACATTTTTTGAGAGGGGTGCGCGAGCACCACACTTTGGGAATCCCTGACCTAGAGTAATCTTCACTTCATTGTCTCCACCCAACCTCTCTGATCTGCTGTTCATCGACTTTGCTGTGTGTGTGTGTAGTTAGAGGAGATCTGCCCCGACAGAGAACAGAGGAGATAATAAAATAAACCAAACCTTTAAAAGTAAAAGAACCAATAACGTCAAAGTGTTTTCAATATTCCAGTCTTTAATAATTGGGCACCTGTGCCTATTTAACCCCAGGTTTCAGTACCTATCCCTTCCTCAGCACTGTGTGTAGTGCTAGTTCCGTTAGTTGATAACTAAATACACCGTCTTCAATGCTAAAAGTGAGCAAATAGCCAGAATCAAAAAGCAACGCTCTGTGGTCCGATAGAACACGTCAGAGGCTGAAAAACGCTGTCAGTCTCTTTGTCAGGATGTTGTTCCCAGATGCTGTGTTGGCTGTTTTCCACGATGACACACCAAATAAATACAAAGAGCAATTGTTGCACCCATGCCACTGTGAATATGATTTAACAGACATTTAAAACACTGACATCAAAAAGTGTGAGGTTCATATTTTATCGAAACACGACTCTGGAAGATAGGAGATCCAATGGAATTGGGGAAGTAATGGTGTACTGACAGGAGTAGAGCTGGATCAGCGTAGATGTGTAAAAGAAGAGGACCAATGCGGGGGGGGGGGGGAGGTTAGCATGTTGGAGTGTGGGGCCACAGGATACAACGGAAAAGATCTTCACGGTGAGTGTACTTACCTTGAGGTCGCGGTGGACCACGCCCATCTGGTGGCAGTGGAGCACGGCCTCTAGGATCTGCTGAATGCAATGACTGCATGCAAACACCAGGGGGCCATGTGTTAGTGACAAGCGATCACTCACTGTCTGTGGCTGTGAGCTGGCTTTGACACTCGGGGAGCCGCTGGCCGTGTTAGCAGAGAGACTGTGCAGCAATGTGGCAACGGACCCTCCCAGCAGCCATAACGAGGCCCGCTAAGTGGACCACTGACGCAATGTTCAAAATGTTTATCCGTGTTGCCACGGTTACCAACTGATGTTTGCTGTGACAGGCCCAGGAAATAAAAACATAGGTGTAATTTTTGTAATCATCTACAACTGTGACAACACGGCCAGCTCTGTCCCAGAGTCTCCAAACAGAGGTGGTGTTAGCCCGTGGCCAGCTGGAGGCCGGACCCTGAGATGCTGAGGAGGGAGACGAAGGTGTGCTGTGGTGCTCGGTAATAATAACAACAGTGGTGATGAATGCAGGTTTTGTTCCTCCTTTATTCTGTCAACACAACAAACTAGAAATTACTGAAACTGAAATGTTGACACTATTTATAAATATTAAAACAAGAGTGTTTGGAACATAGACTCAGGACGTATCGTCTCTGCATTCGATCAGAGAGATACTTTTGTGGCCATCTTTTAACGGGACAGTCGAAGAATTATAATAATCTCCTCAGGCTCAATGATACATTTTTTTTGTATCAAAACCATGATTGAATGACTTATTATTTATTCCAAAATCAGCAATAAGTAACGATTTCTAAACAAGCAAGAAAAGTTGAGCAAATGTGCTTCTGGCTATAGCCTACAGGCAGACAAGGGTGGCCAGAATATGTAGTCAGCAGTAGCTACTCAATGCTAAATATGCAATTTGGCCAAACTTGCAGACGTTGCCAGGTTAGGATGATCTCTGCACGTTTGTGTCTGTACTATTTGCGCTCAGACAAAAATAGTTTCCTCAAGGAAGAAGAACTATTCTATCCTTTTGTGTGGTAAGTCTTTCTCTAAATAGACAATCTAGTTGGTTGCCTCACATTCACTGTTCAGAACTGGTCCTGAGTCAGGGCTACCATTTCAGATCAGTAGTTAGCAGCTAGCTAGAAGCTATAGAAACAGATTTGTACACAGCTGACGGGTGTCATGGTGTACTCTTGAATGAATAGTTTGTGGACTTTAACATACAGTATGTGGGTTGTGCTTAGGCTTGACATAAACATCTCGTTTTAAAGTAGTCCTATGTAGACCATCACTACTACAAAAATAAAATAAACTAATTAAAATTAAAATGGCAGTATTGGTTGAGGAATATGAACTATTTCTCTCTAACGGGCCTGATGTAGACGGAGCCACATCCTCTCTGAAGTGTCCGATTGATCTTACAATAATTGATGTAATGGTGACGGTGGAGGTGCTTCAGGTTGAAACGCAGCACAGATCTGTGATCTGATAATAAAACCCAAACCTGAGCTACTAGGACAAATTTAGTATCATAATTTGGAACCCAAGTTGTCATCCATTTATACTGGTGTCTAAAGCCACAAATCGCTCTTCTTCCTCTTCCTCCTCCCTCAGGTGACAGCCTCTCAGTGGCTGTGTCTGAGCATGGCGTTGGACAGATGCTACATGCACTTTGTGCCCTGGCATTCAGGAGGGGCAGGCCATGATGAGATCTACCCCCCCCCCCCCCCAATACTACACCACCTACCGCCTCCTCTCCAGCCAACCTGCCCACAATGCCCTGCAGCAGGGGGATTTACCGACACTCCTGTCAAGTGGCGGTGTGTGGGTGACTGGTGGAGGAGGGGGTGTGGTTTGGGAGGAGGCGGCACTCAGTGAAAGGTTAATTGGTCGATTGGTCAGGCAGTGGAGGAGCGAGGCAAAGTGCCGCAGGTGGGCAGGCCTTTGTCTTTTAGCTGTTACTGTCGTCACTTACTAACCTTAAGGTCCCTGTGCACTATGCCATTTACGTGGCAATGATTTACACTTTCTAGAATCTGCTGTATGCAGTGACTGTGGAGGAGAGAGAGACCAGGCCAGAAGCAAAAAGGAGGGGAAGAGGGAGAACAGGTAAATGTCAGGAAACAGAGGAACAAGAACAGGCTGACAGAACACACCCAACACATGAAACAACAACACCTACTCGACAAAGGGGAGGATCAAAAGGAATAGAAATACGATGATTCACTTTCTCTTCAGGAGTACGACGAGAATATCTGTATCAATCTCATGTCTGTGTGTTAAGTACAGAACTGGAGTCAAGATGATGTTAGCCTAGCTTAGCATAACGACTGGGAGCAGGGAGGGAAACAGCTGGCCTGGAGATTTAAGTGCTGAATCTATTTTTTAACAGTTTATCCATCCGTCCAGCACAATGCAGCATATTACTATGATAACTATCATGCAGGCTGCCAGATACAGTAGAA
Source organism: Lycodopsis pacificus (assembly GCA_028022725.1). NCBI lineage: Eukaryota > Metazoa > Chordata > Actinopteri > Perciformes > Zoarcidae > Lycodopsis > Lycodopsis pacificus. The sequence goes on from CM051710.1 coordinate 1,635,785, forward strand.
ACAACTTTTGCTATAGGTCTTTGTGCATGTACAGTCGGACAATCACTGCACCCAGCTGTTAGCAGAAGAGAAAATACTTCAAACTCATAACGCGCCCTAAACCACTAATTAGATCCCTTTATTTAATCTGTACATGAACAAAAAGGTAAACATGACAATAGTTAATCAGGGATCTTTTTGGTGTATTTTTGAACTGTTTCACCTGCTCCGGTCTTTGTGCTAAGCTAGTTTAGCCACATCAGTAGTAAACACACAGACATGCGATTGTTATTTATCTTCACGTCACTCTTGAAAGGAAAACACATGGTTGAACAGTTTCTTTAAGCAATTTCAATAGACAAGTAGAGAACAATACACGTGCATGTTCTTTCCCATCTATAAAGTTCTTTCAGATGTCCTCTTTCAAATATTTTCTTACAAATCAATAAAATCCACTACGGAACAGAATCCAGATCCTTCACACATAAAGCTGTCTGACATGAGAAGAGTTACGACGATGACGATGACAAATTCTGCCGCTGCTCCAGCAAGTGAAAGTTAAACTTGGATCTAGCTAACTGAAAATATTAGATGAACCTTGAATGGAAATGCTCTGAGATAAAGAATCAAGCTTTACGGTACATCAGAGAGGGTTCTTTTTGAAGTGGATTTTAATAGCTGGTCAGAAGGTACTTTTGGGGAAAGTAGATTCACAATCAAAGGACAAAGGTAGAACAAGAAGTAAGAGAGGTTTTGGCAATAAAAGTCATATCAAAGGTAGCACAACAGGAAACACTTGTGCACTGCATCATGAAGAGGGCCTGTATTATTGTGTGTAATTCACATAAAAGCAGCTTATAGGTAATCTCATGATCTGCATGGATATCATTTTGTTCTATAGTGCGTATCTGCTTGAATATGCCTTTGATGCCAAAGTAGACTAAATGGGTTTCCCCATCACATTTATACAGTCAACTCAGAAATACAACAGAGCTTTACACTAACCTGGCATCGGCTTCGCTGTAGTACTCCCGGGCAACAATGTCCTCAAACAGCTCACCACCGGTCACTCTGGAGGAGAGAAAGGAAGTGACACAATGAGAGCGAGAGAAAATACATGCATGGCAAAGTGGTGAAGTGTAAAATCACAGCTGTTTAGGGGAAAAAAGGCTCAATAATGTTGCACACTAACAAATCCAGATGAGATATTTTTTTCTTACCAACTGGGTCAAAAGAATGATGTTGTGCTTTCTGGCCTGGAGGGTGAAACGACTACAATAATATCTTTCAGCAGATATGCTCACATGATATGTGGACATTGTTTATTCAGCTGGAAGACGTTTCCATGTCTTTCCACGAGGTTATGGCTAAGAGCCAAGTCGAAGAAAACATTCCTGATGATGCCATCTGTGTCGCATTGACAGAACTATCTCCACAGTGTTGAGTTGAAGAAAGGTCTGGCTCTACACATTATCATTCTGTTACAGGGGGAAAACGCTCTGCCTTCTTTGTGTCTCTTGAAACCAATCTCAATGGTCTCGGGTGCCGCTAAGCACAGGATGAAACCACGATGCTCTTGTAAAATAGATGGCACAGAAAGTGGAAGGTGTTTTGTAAAAAAAAATTAAAAAACACTGCAAAGATTGGTGGCAGACAACGGCTCAGATTGCACAAAAAGTAGTGCTATGATGTTGGGTGTTACGGCGACTGTGAAGAATGCAAATGCAGTTCCCGCTGTTCTGATTGCTTAAAACAACTTTATAGAGCGCCTTTCTACTCAAAGCGCTGTAACCTACACGTCATCATTCACCCTTTCACACATCATTCATACACTGATGGCAGAGGCTGCCATGCAAAGTGCCACCTGCCCATCAGGATCATAACTAATGCACATTCATGTACCTGCAGACTGGAGGAGCTGGGGACCACGCATATGTGGTGTGTTCTTTACTATGACAGTTTCTCTAAAATTTGATTTAAAAAAATGCAATACATAACCTTGCTTACAGTATTGCAATACCAGATTCTTTCCAAAAGCCTCTGCCTTGTTTGATACGCGGCGGCTTATATCCCGAGTCTACATCCTGTGAGTCAGACTATCAGGTTAGGTTATCTTAACTTGGACTTTCTATGATAAAAGTATACCAAAGAAATGGACACTCACCAGGAAGGGAGGGACCTAATAAACCCAATAAAACCTAATATGAACCTAATAAACCCTAGCCCTATTCTTAGGCCTCTGCTCGAAAATTGCTTTCCCATACTGTAAATCTGTAACTACAAGGTCTACTTTGATAATTGTGATGGTATAATACAGGTAACACTTGTGAGATGTGTTCAGATGTGTAAATATTGTGTATATGTTACTGGTTAATAGTGAATGAAGATGGCACACAGCTCAAATTGAAATGTTTCAGGTTTGCCTGAAAAAAAAGCACTGAAAGGATGAATATCTTTTTTTAATGATGCAGGTGAAAGCTAATCATAGCACAACATGTCAAAAGTCTCTCTGCAAATAGTTGCTTTGATAAAGTGAAGCAAAAAAAAGTTATAGAGGGTTTAGTACAGAGAGGTCACGGGAGGTCGAGCTGATTTGTCATTTTGGAAGCAGCTGTTCCAGCTGTTCCATTGTACTTTTATATACTATATAACTATATATTTCACTTGTTTTGTCACTAATATGCAGTTTGTCACTAATATGCAGTTTGGCATCATTTTGAGAGCCTGAGGCCTCTCTGTGTCTGTGAACCATGCATCCATTCTCGTCTGCCTGTGTGTATGTGGAGGCTATAACAGCCTATGATTGGTCAATTCGAAACTATGACACCTTGTTCGACGAGTCAGAGTCTCAGGAATGCAGGGGTGGTAACGTGGGCTTGATTGACAGAATCGTTAGCCGGAAAAAAACAGAAACGCGCCGTGCTTCGCCCTGCGTAAAAACTGCTTCGCCGAAAGTGAAATCCCTTCCCCCCCACGGTCCCCCAGGCTTGTCTGACCCCCCCTTTCACCAGGAAAGGATTGTAATGGTTTCACGGAGAGACATTCTGAAGATATCTGTGGACTCTGTGTCGAATGCTCGCGTTTTTTGCTATCTCGGTTGTCCGTGTTAGCGGTTCGATTTTTGTTCGCAGCTTTGTACGGAGTGCATGGCTCGCCGAGTCATGGTGAAAAATATGTGATATTGTAGTACGTCTTCTAGATATTATATTAGTTTGTGTATAATTGTGTTTGCAGTGTGTAAAATGGCTTACATGATGTTTTTGCCCAGAATTTTCTTCGTTAAGTCGGTATATAATATGTGTGTAGCATTCATTATATTTGCTTCTGAAAAGTGCATTCTACGACACGCTCTTCGCTAAACGGTCTCGCTTGAACCCCAAATGGTCCTCGCTCGGGCTTACTATTAGCTAATGAAAGCGGTTATTGAGTTTCATATTTTTTGAAGGGATCCAGTGTTTTCTGAACTCTAACCATACAAAGGATTTAAAGTCAGGATATGTCTGAACATTTCTTGTCTTTTAAGTTGCTACTGACCGTAATAACCACATAAATAAACTGATCTACATGTGTAACATTGATGGAGTAAACTTTTACATGTTTTAAACACTTTACAAAAGTAGGCCAGTGGGTCAATTTACTCAAAACACAGAGAATGACTTGAAATATATTCTCTTTTCCATGACCTGTGGAAAACATGAGCACTCTGATGAGTCTTCAGGGACTTCCATATTAAACTTGAAATGACTTTGGTGTTTTTGTTGGCCTTCACTCAGCTGAGAGACTCAAACAGAGTGTTAACATCATTCTCTCTGAGCAAGCATGTTCTCCCAGTCTTTCACTTTCTCAATAAATAAAAAGTTAAAACCGATGGAGATACAACTTATTAGCTTCCTCCTCCGTTCATGGCTAATTTTCACACTGACATTACCTCACAGCAGTGTTGTTATACCTCGTCATCCAGGTCATTCCATGCAAGTTTTCTCTTTAGGAAGGATTTCTATCTGTGTGTTGTTTTTAGCAAAGAACACCCACTTCTCTTTCTTATTGTCAGATTAACAGCGTTCAATATACGTTGGAAGCCATTTCCTTTCTGGCTGCCAGGTTAGACTGCAAACATCCTCTGACAATACACATGAGAGCAGAGGAAGGGAGGAGATGGTAAGTTATGGAGGGAGAACGGGAGGAGTGAGAGATTTAAAGGAAGGAAGGAAGTGACAGAGCAAAGCCCTGCATACCAGGGTTACCATGAGGAAACCATACTGACTGCTTCATTAACACAATGGGATCCAATGTGGATGTAATAGAGGTTGATGATTTAAATAAAAAGCACATTTACAGGCAGGCAGGCATACATAGGGACCTGAAGACAATTAAATACCAACATACCAATAGTATGTTTCCTATTTAATTTATTTACTCTGTCGTGCTTCATGCTGGAGGAAATGAGGCAGAGAGCTCACATTTTCCACTTCATAAGAACACATTGGGGGAGGAAATCAGGCGGCAAGGTCATGTTGACTAACTAGCTCGACTTGGTCACTGAAATGTTGGCTTGGGCAATAATACATAACAAATGCTATCATTCAAAATTCCATCCAATTAAAGTAAACTGAGCATGAGGACTTATGAAATGATTTCGTTCCACAAGCCATCTGGCCCACATGAATGATGGTTTGGGTACAGTGTTTTACTCAGAAGAGAGCTTACAGAGCACATCTGTACGACATGGCAGGGGAAAAACATGCAATTTAATTAAAGTTGGACTTTAATGTCTTTTCATTTGGTATTTGAAGGTCTTTGAACAGCGGACATTTTGATGTGTCACATAATACAATGCTAAAGAAAAAAGATACGAGTCAACGATTTGATCTAACTTCTTAATACTTATTAGGGGTGGGAATCACCAGAGATCCCGCGATACGATATTATCACGATACTTAGGATACGATATTATCATGATACTGCGATATTCTGAGTATTGCGATAACATAGGCCTATATTGCGATTTATTACTTGTTTGAACTTCAAATGATGTCCCCAAAGGAAAACTGTGTCAACATGTTTTAGCCAATAATATAAAGTTTTCAGTCTGTTCATCTCACTTCAATCATTTTTATTGCAGCAGAATATGATTGTCAAGCACACAGACTGACCAACAATGTCATAAATGTTGCATGAACCTGACGAACTGAACTGTTTATAGTCCAACTTAACTAAATGCAAACGTGTGGACTCAGTATATGAACTATAACTTATATAAGTAGGATATAAGAGTTATATAACTCAGTATAACTTGCAATGCGTGGATGTCGAGGGCAGAGACAGTTATGCGCTGCACTCTCCCCATGAGCCGGCTAATGTTGGCAGGTTTAACCCCGTTGTGAGGCCAGATGTCTCTCTTTGTTTTGACCAACTTCCTACCAATCACGCTGACCCGGGACCTTTGCTGACCTCACCAGAAAACAACTCAGCACCATCTAGTGCAGTGATTCTTAACCAGTGGGCCACGGCCCAATGGTGGGCCGCGAGCGCCACCTAGAGGGCCGCGAAAAACTTTCAGTTTTGCACCTGTGGGCCGCGGGACCGCATAGGTTATCAATTGAAGGCACCAGAGATATCACTGTCATCCATGAGACGCTCAGTTACAATATAGCTTCCCACCACCTGGTGGCGGTAATGCGTCAGTCAGTTGTTTAACAAGCTACACTAAGCAGAAGAAGACACTCAGCTAGCCGCTAGCCTGTAGCAAAAGTTATGGATAAGTTTTTAAAAAGAAAAAATGAAGATGACAGTGGTGCCATACCCCCCCAAAAGTCTAAATGTGTGCGCAAGTACAATCCTGACTTTCTTAAGTACGGCTTTGTAAACGGAGGCAACGAGGCAGAGCCGAGGGCTCAGTGTGTGGAATGTGGGCTAATGCTGTCAAACGAAGCACTGAAGCCTTCGAAACTAAAGCGGCACCTAGCGACGAAACATCCAACGCTCGTGGGAAAGCCGGTGGAATTTTTCAAGAGAAAGGAAAATGGGCTACAAATGCAGAAACGGTCTGTCGTGTCACTGACTGGTAACTCAAAATGTGCTTTGAAAGCCAGCTACCTCGTAGCCAGACGTGTGGCACAAAGTAAGAAAGCATTCACCATAGCGGAGGAGTTGGTTCTGCCTGCCGCTGTGGATATGTGCCGTGAGATGATCGGGGAGGCTGCTGCAAAGAAGCTGCTGACTATCCCACTCTCAAACGACACCGTGAGTCACCGTATCGCGGACATGGCCTCAGACATACAGCTTCAGCTTCTGGAAAGAATAAAAAGTAGCCCATTTTACTCTTTGCAACTAGACGAGTCCACTGATGTCACGAATGCCGCACTGCTGCTGGTTTTTGTTCGCTATCGCTGGGACAGTAGTTTGCACGAAGACATACTGTTTTGTGGAGAGCTACCAACACGAGCTACGGCTCAGGAATGTTTCGGCTGCATGGATAACTACTTCACTGAGAACGGCCTGGACTGGCAGAACTGTGTTGGGGTGTGCAGTGATGGTGCAGCGTCAATGACCAGCAGGCATAACGGCGTCGTCAAGCAGATACTTGATCGTGCACCAGAAGCTAAATGGACCCACTGCTTTCTCCACCGTGAAAGCCTTGCAGCTAAAAATATGTCCCCAGAGTTCCATGAGGTGATGGATGTGAGTGTGAAAACCATCAACTTCATTAAAAGTAGAGCTGTGAACTCCAGATGTTTTGCCAAGCTTTGTGAGGACATGGAAGCAGATCATGTCCAGCTGCTCTATCACAGTGAGGTGAGATGGCTCTCAAGAGGACTGGTCCTCAGGCGTTTGTTTGAGCTGAGGAATGAGGTCTTCTCTTTTCTCACTGAGAAAAAATCTCCTCTGGCACATTACTATGCTGACACAAAGTTCACAGCTAAACTTGCCTACCTCTGTGACATTTTTTCACTGCTGAACCAGCTGAACATCTCACTTCAAGGGAGAAATACCAACATATTTGTTGTTTCAGACAAAGTTCAAGCTTTCCAAAAAAAACTTGCTTTGTGGACAAAGAGGGCCCAGGAAAAGAGGATGGACATGTTTCCACTTTTGTCTGACATTTTGGAAAACTCTCCTCAGGTGCAGATCAGTGACTCAGTCTCTCAGCACCTCTCACAACTGGCAGAGAAATTCAATGACTACTTTCCTGAGGATCCCAGAGACGGACACATGTGGATTTTGGACCCATTTTCTGTGGATCCCACTGAAGATGATGTTGCTTTGCCCTCACATCTGGAATCCCAGCTTCTGGACGTTTCCACCGACAGCACTTTAAAGTTGCAGTGGGGCAAACTGGACCTGGGCTCCTTCTGGATTGCTGTCTCAAAGGAGTACCCATGTCTAGCACTGAGGGCTGTGAAACACCTTCTCCCATTCACGACCACATACCTGTGTGAATCAGGATTCTCCAGTGTGGCCACAACTAAGACCAAAGCCCGAAACAGACTCAGAGCAACACTGGAGGCTACTCTGAGAGTGAGCCTTTCCCCCATTCCACCCAGACTGGATCTGATCGTGTCTGAGAGGCAGGCCCAAGTGTCTCATTAAGAGGTGGACACATATGAGTTCATGTAAGGCTATATTTTCATTTGCACTTTATTTAAATTTTATTTATAGTTTATTTAATTTGAAACTTATTATTTTGAATGTATTTATTTTATTACCACATATTATTTATCAAATTTCCATTTTTTTCTCAGATTTTTTGAGAGTCCCTCTTTTTCTGTAGTGAAATCTAATTATTGATTATTTTTGAGTTAATAAGCCTGACTTGAGCCTTTAAATTTGTTCTTGTGTTAGCTTGATTTGTTCCATGAATTGTTAGCCTGTTGGGCTTCTTGTTGTGTATGCAGGTTGACATACACATGATGAATAAATGTTTTTGTGATCATCACATTGTATCATCTCATTTATTCAACAAGGGTTTTGCTTGTTAAACTGTAAGTGGATTTAATATAGTCATTGAATACAAATCAAACCAAGAGTGAGCTCAATTAGTTAAACTAATACAGTGTTAATATTTGAATGGGCCCCGGGCCACGTTGTGCTTGAAAAGTTGGGCCCCGAGGTCAAAAAGGTTAAGAATCCCTGATCTAGTGGACTGAAAAAGTAATTGATTTGATTTTTCAAAAAAATAAATAAATAAATAAAAAATCTTTTTTTTTTTTATAGTTTATAAAATAAAAGATCGATAATTGGCTTCCGTGTATCGATACAATTAACTTCAAATTTGACACACATGTCAATCAGACCCCTAAGCTCCGCCTACTTAGATTTTCCGCCATATTGAATTTAGTGTAAAACACATTTCTGCGAACTCCTCCTACATGCTTAGTCCCATTACTACTAAATTTGCTGTGGATCATTATTGGATCTACCTCATCAAAAGTTATGAAAAGCTTTCCAAGGTATGGAACAATAAACTTCTTAGGGGCGTGGCTAAATATCAATACACATAACTTCTCAGCCGTTTGTCCTAAAATTCCAAATTTTGCAGCATATGTGCACATCGCATGCTGTAACATACCCTGAGAATTGTTTTGCATTCAACCACTAGGGGGCGCTACAGCAAACCCGCGAAGTTGTGCTTTTTGTCACTTTTTGCCGATTTCAGCCTTCCTATTTTAACGACCTCCTCCTAGAGAATTTATGCCATTAACTTCTCCTTTGGTCAGGATGCTCCTAAGACCTTTGTGATTAAAAGTTATCAAAATTGAGAGTTTTCATCGAAGAACCTTGACGTGGCGTGGCGGCCATTTTGCCTCACTGTTTTTGAAAAAATAAATTCTTATAAGTTGTTATAACTCCAAGGTACATTATCCAATCCGCACAAAGCTTCTTATGCATGATGCTACTTCAAGCTTGAACATATTTCAATTGAAAAAAATGCAATAACTCATAGCGCCACCTACTGGCTAAAGGAAATGTCATATTTTATACCTTCCTTTATTCCTCCTAGCCTGGTGACCTGATGAGTCTCAAATTTGGTACGGATAGCCTTAAGACATTGTTGATGCATCATCATGAATATTGTGAGTTTTTGTTGCACGGTGTTGCTGTGGCAACGCATCGTTCGCCATGAAACAGGAAGCTGATGGTTTAGTGTGTTGGGATGCTCAAAAACTCATGGAACTTTTTACATGTGTCATAGGTCATAGGCTGACAGTGTATATGGGTTTTGGGCTTGGCCGTTTTAAATTGCTTCTATAGTGCCCCCTACAATATTTAAAAAGAGCAGCCCCAGCACTATGTTTTGGCTACATGTATGAAACTTAGTAGGCAGATGTATCCTATGGAGACTTAAAGATACATCTCTTGGGACCATGCTCTAAACCCTACCGGAAGTCTGCCATTTTCAATTTTGTATGAATTTATACAATATTTCGACGATGCAGCCCTATGTACGTTTTCACTATCTATATATAAAATTTAGATGTAGAACATTTGGTAAACAGATGTATCACATGTAGACTGACAAAAAAGCCCCTGGAGCTCTAAGCTCTAAACCCAACCGGAAGTCAGCCATTTTGACTTTAGTGAAAAAAAAAAAAACACATTTTTGTGAACTCCTACACGCTGGCTCCGATTTCTACGAAATTCGCTGTGGATCATAAGTGGATCTATTCTAGATCATCAAAAGTTATCTAAATCTTTTTGATATCTCTTTGAGTTTACAAGATATGGACCAATACACTTCTTAGGTGCGTGGCAAAATATCAATACACAACTTCTCAACCATTTGTTCTAAATTCCCAAAATATTCAGCATATGTGCACATCGCATCCAGTAACATACCCTGAGAATTGTTTTGCATTCGACTACTAGGGGGCGCTACAGTAACCCCGCAAAGCCTACTGGCTAAAGGAAATCTCTGATGTAACTCAGCTGGACTTGTTCCAAACGGTCCCAAACGTCACATGCTTGATAACACTCATGGCCTGAGGATGTCTTCAAGCTAATTTTCCCCAATACTCACAGTGCCACCTGCTGGCGAAAGGAAATCTGCGTTTTTTGACAAACACCATCCGATTTACGTGACTTTTACACAATGTGGTTTACACATATAATGCTACGTCTAATCTTCCATGGCGCCTCGGTGCCAAGACATGTGATTGGCAGCTGTCAGCTTGTACCTCTCCTCTCTCCTAAGCAGGATGTGAATGTGTGCTCGGCTCGTGTTTAACCATGTGGTGTCTGAAATGTGCATGAAGGTGCAAAATAAAAATGCTGCACTTACAAGTCAAAGACCAGATAGTGGAATCCTTCCTCTGATATGCTGTCATGGAGCCGCACTGTGAGGGAGGGAGGAGAGAGTTATTCAGTTATGTGAACTACTACAACCTGCCACATTGGCAGCAGTAGTAACTGTGAACTGCTGTCGTCTCTCAGTGTGGTTCAGAGTGTCAGACAGCATGTAGCTTTCTCTGGATTAAACTGCTTGTTGAAGTTTTGGGCACATTTTTTGGGGGCCTTTTTGGATGCAAAGCAAATCACAGTGAATCTAAATAAAACAACCTATATCACATGGTCAGTACATTTTATTCAATGATCATATACATACATACATACAGGTACATTCCTGAAAATTGACCTCTGCATTTAACCCATCCTAGATATTAAGGCGCAGTGGGCTGCTGTGAAACAATCGGGGAGCAACTTTGGGTCCAGTGTCTCGCTCAAGGACACTTTGACATGTGGACAGAAGCAGCCGGCCTTGTGGTTAAAGGACTAAAGTGCATGACGCAGGGCTCGTCCTTTTGTTTATATCGCCACCTAGCGTCTGTGTCGGGAGTGATATCCAGCGAGGATTGTAACCAATTCAATTTAGAGATACAATGGTGACTGGGTCCGCCCACTTACTGTCAGAAAGAAAAACACTTGGGAGTGAGCAGGTGAAAGCTTCGCGAGCAGAACAGCAGTGATAGAAATCGCGCTCTAGGGGACGCCCTTCGCCCTGAAAGCATGGCCCTCTACACCAGCCTTCATAGACCAGCAAAGTGCCTGACCACACCTCTGTTTAAGACCATCCATGGGCGCACTGACGGGTGCAAGTGCATTTGCTTTTTACACAACGTGGGTGCTGAGCATTAGATTGACATCTGCGCTGTTAACAATGAAACCGCTTTGCGCCAGGTGTCATGATTTCACCTGTAATCATAAATGGTGACATCATTTAGCAGTCTAAGAAAGGAGACACATTCCAGGAATGTACAGAATGCACTTTGTACGTTAAAATCATAGTTTGGGACAATATGTTTATTTGTTTTCTTTCCGAGTGCGATGGGAACATTCTCGTTCTCATATCGGTTTGTTTCAGGATGTGGTTGCAGGACGCATGCAGGAGGAAACAGCTAGCATGGCTCTCTCCAAAGTGGCCCATGAGTGCTGGGCAATTCAACGGAAACATACCGTCATTATGTGTAGCGGACATCCAACCAGAGATTTTGACACTGAAATGTCTACGACATAATCTAAACTAATAAACTTCTTTCAGGAACTGCTCTCACGACCTTTAAGACCCCAAGTGGTCAGACTCACTATGTGTCTCGGCATAGGTAGGGATAAAGTGTCTGCCTGCAGTGATACAGTGCCTTGTATTCACCCCCCTTGGATGTTTCATCCTTTTGTTGCTTTTATACATGAAATCATGGTCAGTATAATTTGGCTTTTTTGACAAGAATTTGCAAAAAAAACGAAAAAAACCCTCTTTAATATCAAAGTGAAAACTGATTTTTAGAAAATAATGTAATTTAATTAAAAATATATACGGTAAAGTAAAGATTGCATAAGTATTCACCCCCTTCAGGTCAGTATTTAGTAAATGCACCTTTGGCTGCAATCACAGCACTGAGTGTGTGTGTGGATGTGTCTCACTCAGGCTGGAACATCTGGACACTAAGATCTTTCTCTATGCTTCTTCAAATCAGCTCAAGCTCTGTCAGGTTGCTCAGGGATCGGGCTTGAACAGCTCTTCTCAAGTCCAGCCACAAATTCTGGATTGGATTGAGGTCTGGGCTTTGACTTCCACTCCAGAACATTCACCTTGTGGTCTTTGAACCATTCTGTGTAGCTTTTGCTGTATGCTTGAGCTCGTTGTCTTGCTGGAGAATAAATCTTCTCCCAAGTCTTTATCTATATCTTTCTGCATTCATGTTCCCCGCTACCTTTACAAGCCTTCCAGGGCCTGCTGCTGAGAAGCATCCCCAGAGCACGAAAAAAAATATATACGACAGTATGTGTTGGCTGGTCAAACCTGTATGCCAACGTTGGCCAATTTCCTTGTCATTTACAGGACCAGTGTGTGGGATGTAGTGGCATCTAGCGCTGAAACAACTGAATATCCTGAATCCGGAGTGCCGAGTTATCTCGACTGCAACGATCATATCGCATACTTCTCAGAAGTCGGTCAACTTTCTGCAAGATCTCCAGTATATGAAGCAAGAAGCTTTTGAAAATAAGATTAACAAAAAAAGGTTGTCTACACTTGTTGTCATGTCAACGTATCAGTAAATGTGTTCAATTTATTTACTCTTCGTGTGATATCTGCAGGTTTCAGCTGCAGGTAGCAAACATTCATTTGATTGGCATTCATAGCTTTGAGCGAAATCCCTTATTAAATCCTAAATGGATTTGATAAGGGATTCAGATGTGATATCTGGATTTGATACTAGCTTCATATTTAATAAAAAGCTGTTGAAACCAAATCCTTGACAAATCAGGTTAGTAAACAAGATAAATTACCATTTAGAGCGACAATAATGCAGGTTTAAACAGGCACAATGGAAAGCTCAGCTACAGTTGGTTTTGGCTCTATGTTTCAATAAGATATGACTGATTTGTGTTTGGCTTATTATCATGTCAGTATCTACAGACTCCATTGGTAATTCAACCAGCAGTAAGAGACCGATTGTACTGTGAATGTGTGAGACTGTGTGAATGTGAAGTAGGGAGAGCTACTTCCAATTTCAGCAGTGGCGGGCCGTCAGGGCCTGCAAGGCCTTCTCTGCTGGCCTAAACAGAATCACAAAGCTATATCTATTTTATAATTTAATAATTTTTCTTAAATACACTACATGTATTATAATTTATAAAAATATTTTTCCCATTATCTTATTTTCTCATTGCACAGCTACTGTCTTCCTCAGTTGCTCTGCTTCCAGTGCAGCTTGTTTTAAGTAGAGCTTTTGTCCAATCAGATCTCACCTCTGTGTCTCTAGGTAGAACAGAGCCAGAGGCCTGCAGACTCTCACCTGCAGCCAGTGCAGATTAAAGTAAATGGGGACGATATTGTTGATTGTCATAGTGTTCAACCAATCAGATCTTTAGTTTGACATGTTGGGCTTTGACTATCATAGCCTGCACACCGGCCTATAATGACGTCAGCATTACATGCCGCTCAGTGTCCACGTATAGCTTTGCCGCGAGTGCTGTGATTAGTCAGTGGGCGAGCACGTGACTATCGTGAAACGAAACTTGACAGCCAGCAGAGACTGATGGGTAGTGAATCACATCACGTGATGCAGCTCAGCCAATCACATATGAGCATTCTGACTAAGTGATATGTACCACACACCATGACAGAAGGTGCTGAGACGAGGAAAGACATTGCAGAGCAGTACTTTCAATGGTCGAGTTGTGAAAGTAAAATCCTAAGACAATCTCTTTGGGCTTGTCATTAAGGAGTGATGGTGGGTCCCACAGCCAGACCAGCTGAGTACCACTGTCCTCCATGAGCACAGAAAACATTATATTTTCCGGAATATGAGCTTCTGCGTTTTCCAAACGCTCTAGTACTTTTCAAACGTATTGTAAGTCTCGTACCGAACGGTACATACATAGATACATACATTTACTACGTACATAGTTACAGCCTTAGAAACTAATAACTGTGGCGCCATCATGTGGTTATAAGGAGGTATTTCAGCTGCAGGACAACAGTGAAGGCCAAGGTATAAAATGCACGGCCCGCCACTGAATTTCAGTGATATAAAAGGTTCAAGACCAACACGCCAGAGCATGAGATGATGGGTGAAAAGATTCCCCTGTAGCCAATCTCTGATTTCTCCGTTAGCTCGTCAGATTGACATCTCAGAGACCTATCACCACGACAACCTTAAGGGAATGAGGGCTTTCCCACAGCTGGAGGCTCTGTGAAAGGAATAGCAATGAGAGCAGCGCTACCTGCTACAAGACAATCACTATGGAAGAGCCAGGTCGACCTCCAATAGTGTGGCCATGTTTGAGCAGGCCAGTAATGACAATCTCCAGTGACCCATTCAATTCTGGAATCAATCAGTATTCACTATTCTGATAACGTACATTGTTAACACAATAAAAACAGAATGAGGGTAGAATGGACATTCTCATGCAATCTCTGACATGTAAGTTCATTAACAACTATTAAATATCTTAACTTAAACAGACTTTAATCAATCTCAAATATCAGCATTGGCCTTCAAATCCAATGTGTGGTGGGCTCTACATGGTTTTCTCCTCATCTGTTAGAGTTAATATCTATTTAAAGAGCTCTTTTAGTGGCTGTTAACGAACCACCCATTAAAGCCTCTGCTGTCAAAATGTAATTACCATATTTCACCTCGGTTTGGTTCCGTTAATGGACCTGGCAACCCAAACCTCTGTAAAATAACCCTCTTAACTAAACGCTCCTCTGTGATCCGTCGGTTAGTCAATATCTGACACCAGGACAATGGACGAGCAAACAAAAAACCTGGCTATCTTCCATTTGTCTCTGACCCCCCCCCCCCCCCCCCCCCCCCCCAATCCTTCTTTCACACAAAAGGGACCAAAGAACAAATAAATGTCAGTTTTCAATGTGTGGCAAAGTCATTACTGAGATGGCAATTACAAATTATTGGTTTTTGTGGCTCCTGTATCAATAGTTCAGAATCTCTACGTCTCTTGGAAGTGCTTATTATTATTATTAAGAGTATTTGTATCAGCGTACACGCCACGTCATTTTACCACCTGAAGCCACACACGCGTTGATGCTTTAAATGTAAGCCTCTGAAGATCAACTCAAATACGTAATGTGAATGAATACCGATAGACTGTGTAGCAAAACCAACTGTTTGTGTGCGTGCATGTGTGTGTGTGTGTGCGCGTGTGTGCATCGGAAGAGTCAAGGAGAAATGGCAGAGCGTATAGTTCCAGGTGGAAAAATAAAAGAATCTTTGTATTTTTCCAAAAGAGAACGATGGGTGGACTAAGAAGTGAGCCTGTGAATATAATATATAACGTAAAGTGGGTCACCTGCATCTTCATCATGATGGTTGATGACCTTTGATTGTATTTTACAAAGCTCATAGTGCATAACGTTACGCCGAGGCTCAAAACAGGAACTAAAACGGTTAATTTGACTATCTGTGAAAACTCTGTGTGTGAACACACTTCCTTGAAGTCAGAGAGAGAAAGACAGCAGCAGATGAAGGAGAGGTACATCGTGCACACACTACCTCTGAAGATTGTGTATGAGAGTGACAGAAAACCATTTTAACATTTCAATAAACTAATGGTATCATTCAGCAGGGGAAGAAGTAGGCCTCCTCAGATATCTACTGAAGGAAAAAGCAGTAATAGCGTAAAATACTACAAATTAAATTCCAGCATTCAAAATATTTTTTAGTATGAAAGTAGGCTACCATCTTCAAAATATGCTTTAAGAGAACCACAAATGTAAGTACTCATTATGCAGAATATTATAAGACATTTTTTGTTCACCACTTACCCTTCTTAACCCGAGCCCTATTTTTAGGCCGCTGCTCAAAAATTGCATACCCATACTAAAAAGAGTGTATTTCTGCAACTACAAGGTATTTTTGAATAATTTTGATGTTATAATAAAGGTAACACTTGTGAGATTTGTTCAGATGTGTAAATATCTGTGGATACGTTACTGGTTAAGAGTAAATTAAGATGGCACACAGCTCAAATTGAAAGGTTTCAGGTTCGCCTGGAAAACAAACGCACTGAGAGCATGATTATCTCTTTTGAATGATGCAGCTGAAAGTTTAAACCTCTCCCAAATCATAGCACAATATGGGAACAGTCTCTCTGCAAATTCTGACTTTGAGACAAAGTGAAGCAGAACAAAATGAGAGGTTTTAGTACAGACACGTCAGGCGAGGTCACCAAAATGGTGATTTTGGAACCAGCTGTTCCATTGCACTTTTATATACTATATAACTATATATTTCACTTGTTTTATCACTAATAGTGTTCAATCTATCCAAATACATAAGTTTGGCTTCATTTTGAGAGCCTGAATCCTATCTGAGCCCTGTTTTGTGTCTGTGATCCATGGAGCTGTCTCGTCTGACTGCAGTTTCTCTGTGTCTATGGAGACCTAACTCAGCAGCCCATTGGTCGATTTCAGTCAATGAACCCTCCTTTGACGCGTCCGAGCCTGTAGAATTGAGCTGGGACAACATGGTATTGATTGACAGAATCGTTAGCCAGTCAGAATCAAAAGCGCGCCGTCCCTCGCGAAGCGTAGAATCCGATACGCCGAAAGACAAATCCCTTCTCCCAGCTCCCCTAAGTCAGATAGACCCCCCTTTCTTCAAGGAAACAGTTCAATGACAAACAGGATAAACGTCAAACACATGTTTGAATGGAAATAACCGGGTTAGCTTTTAGCTTTGTGCTGGTAGCTTTGTCCGGAGTGCGTAGCTCGCGGACTCATGGAGAATAATACGTAATATTGTGGTAAATCTTCTAGTTGATTATATTAGTTGTGTAGAATTGTGTTTGGAGTGTGTAAAAATGGCGTACATGATATTGTTGCCAGACCTATAATTAATACATCATTGATAAGTTGAATATATTATATGATTATTAATCTGATTCTGTAAAGTAACTAAAGTTATTAAATAAATGTAGTATATTTCCCTCTGAGATGTAGTGGAATAGAAGTGTTAGCACTAGTTAGTACTTCAACACTAGGGATGCCCCCGGATACCCAGGTCTAAAGGGGAACCGGTAACAGCAGTGAATACCCGGAGTATTGATGCGGTCCAGAGTTAACGCATCTGCTCTCGTTACTTTAGAGGTTACAGAGGGAGATCTCCACAGAATAACCTCTGTTGCAAACCTCCTCTCTCTGTGTCTGTGTCTTTGCACGAGGGGCGAAACAGACTCACATCATGGCAGAGAGAAGAAAAAGATCCAAAGTGTGGCTACATTTGACTCCAGTAGAGGCTGAGAACTGTCATCTCAAACTCAATAAAACCCTGAGAAGTAAGAGGAAACAGCAGTTTATCACAACATGTAGCCAACGAGCAGAACATCGATGTGCAGAAATGCTCAGTTTTATACTGTTTAATGAAAGCTAATCGCTCAACTAATTGTTTAGCTGCAACTGTATTTTAAGGATTTGGGAACTTTTTGTAGATTGTCGGGCTGAGGCTGACATTTCTGCTCATGCTGTTCAAGAAAGACAATTTGTTTACATATGAATACCGGTAATAGAGCAATGTTGATTCTTCTTTAATTAATTGTCTTTTTTTCCTCACAAAATAATCAAAAAGAACTGATAAGAGTATCGATACAATCCTAACGATACAACACTGTACTTAAGTAAAGATATTGAGAAAATGCACGTAGTTGTATTTGACCACGGTTTAATAACTGTTTTTTCAACTCAAGTCAATACATACCAGTTATTAAGTATTTTGTTTAATAACTAGGCTACTAATATTTGTAACATCACAATCAATTTGGAAAGTAAACAACAAGCGAGTTTTTGTGGAACAAACGTCATTTTTTCAATGTTTAAGAGAGTGCATGAAAACCATCAAAATAGAGCTTGTTTATCAAAAATGTCTCCCAGGGGAGAATCCCCCAGAGCGGTGCCAGCTAAACTCTGAATGTCCTCAAATCCTAGACACACCCCTGATGTGTATAACTTCATTGGTTAGGGCTGAAGGTTCGGGTGGTCAGACCGTCTCATATCTTTAGATCCAAGAGTTTGAAGGCTTTCCAGATGCCAAAACACTGCACAGAATTTGATGATACTCTGAGACAAGATTTTACATCTGTAGGTAAACCGTAGAAATATGGGATTCAGGTTACCAAATGTATTTATTCGATGGTCGATGCAGCACCTGGAGAGATGATGTCACATTGCTGGCTGCTGTGTGGGCCAGCCTCGCTGCATCACCAGGCTGGCCCAGTTTGTTTTCCACACAGATCTGAATTAGTTTGGAAAATGTCCTTCAGGTCAAGGATCCATTTCTTCAGGTTATTTTCCCCCTTGTTAAATGTTCTTCCCTATCTGAAGGGAGCTCTACCTCGAAGGCCTAGAAGGTGTCGCATCTTGTACAGATTGTAAATCGTTTGGGAATGTATTAACGAAATTAACTTGAGGAGACATTGCAATGTCCCGGTCCATGACAAAATGGGTGTGTGTGTATGAGCAGAATGTGTACTTCTAAATATGGTTGATGATTAAAGGGTCAATATATACAAGAAGACGTGGATTGAGGAGCACAACCTCTAGCTTCCTACTGGATAGTATGTTATCAAAAGCACAAATGATGAATATGTCATTCCAGCGCACAGCATAAATTTTTAATAGATGTTCTATACATCTACAAAACCATCTTCAGGGCTAACCTTTGTACGTTTTGAAACACTTGGATATATACTAAACATGACTCCTCATGGCAGCATAGGGAGGACAGAAAGAGATACAGTAAATATAATGGGAGTACCGATGTTAGCATGCTTGAGCAGGCGACAGATCCTAGCCTCGCGCTCCAACTTCTGGTGATCTGTGGAGACAAAAAGACAACATATCTGTTATTATCCGTCTGCTGAGGCCTCCTCACACTCTTCAAACCTCTCTACAGAGATTCCACATATGAAACACCACCCACCTTTACCTCCACAACAAATGTGCAGTAAAAGTCATTACTGTGTACCGTCACCAAGAGATGGACGCGAGGAAAACCCTGGAACATTCAGAGTACTCCTGCTAAGACAGCATGTGTTATCTAGTCAAACCATGAAGTCAGAAACATATATACTATGCAGCGTATATTCAGCTAAACAAAGACTAAGTGCTGACAAAGAGGAACAGCAAGTCCAAGCTCATCACCAAGAATACAGTAGTTTGTAAACACCAAGTCCCTAACTCCAAAAAAGTGGGTTTTAGAAGGGGTCATTGCCAATTCACCAATCGGGTAGAGGCCAATGCATCTGTGAGTTAACATGAGGGAGAACCAGATGTAGAAGAGACGTCATGTGACAATGAAAGCAGCAAAAATTATTTTGCTTTATTAAGGAGGGACACCTAATTTATTTCAATAACAAAAGAAAACATTTGAATTGCACAGCATACACTAATGTTATCCCTCAAAACTCTCCCCATGTAGTGCATTCAATTGCCATATTACATTCTGGGTTTTAAGGCTCCAGCCAAACTTGTTCCCCCCCCGTCCCAAAGCCTTCCGGAAAAAGAATTTGAATTGCCCTGAGGTCAGAGTGTAAACCATCAAAAAGGAAAGCCATCATTTGCATTTGTTTCAGTCCTAAACTCAAGCACTCAATGCAAATAAATAAATGAAAATGAATAAATGAATGACTGCAACAGTCTCGATATGAAGTTCACTCTTTACTTTGAAAATAAGAGTTCCAACTTAAGGTCCAATTTCTTGCCTTCCATCAACTATCAAATGTTTGGCAATTTGTTTAAAAAAATATGACTAACACTATTTTTCTATTATCAAAAAATGACAGATTAATGTCGATCAAGTAACAGATTAATCGACTAATTGTTACAACTCCAGACTAAGCCATTGTCAGTGTCTACTTTCTGTGAAAGCAACCAGTGAATGCAAAGAGTAAATTAACTTCTTGATGTTCATGTACAGTCCATTTAGCTCTTCATGCTGTGGAATCCTCTTACTGTGTGCAGGCCTTGGTATTACCAGACTGAGAGGATGTCAAGTATAGAAATGTTAACACCCACTTACTGGAACTTGCTCTTGAGAGAAGAACTCTCATGAACTGGAGGGTTTATTCGTCTGCCAACACCACTTCACAGTTGTCCTGATTCCATCCAGGCCATTGCTGTTATCAAACAGCAACTGTGCTTGAGTTATTCTGAGACTGTAGTTCAGAATTAAGTAAATCAATACTAACTAAATAAGGACTTCAATGTGTCCCTATTCATGCTTGAGACTAAACCAATCAAATGGTTTTCACTGCACATTTGATAAAACCCTTCAAAATATCAAGTTTACAGATGCATCGCTCAGTGAAAGTGTTGATTGAAATAACTAATTTCTTTACAAATTAATTTGATTTACTAAAGATCACCTAGACACTATGGCAATAACAGCAGAAACAGAATGGAGTAGAGTACTCCATCCTGTACTGTGAGCAGCTCAGACATTAAAGACAGTCACTGGGGTCATCGCCAATTCAGCTCATTTGCAATTTAGATCAAGAGGCTTAGAGGAGGATGTATTAATGGAGACTAAGTTACCCAAAAGACTGTTGAATATTTCATAAACAGCTCATGTTAAAGTATTGTATTATTCACCATTGTGGATCAAAAGTGGGCTTGACACAGCCATATCTAAGAGGCTTTTCTATCACGAAGGTAGAGCTCAAGTGTGCACAGCACTACAATAGGGTGGGCAATACCACCTTAAAATAATCCTGTGTTACTACATGGTATAGTAGAAATGATGTTCATGAAGATTCAGAAAACACGTAATGTATATTGTAGTCATTAGAGGTAGATCTACCCATAACCAAGCCACTCCCACACCACTTTTTATGTGGATGTCAGTGTTGATAGTAAATGTAGGTTACGCTGTTGTAAGCTTTTTTGTTGAGTTACCTCTTATTGAAATGCTGAGTGAATTTATACTGGGCTTTTAATTGTGTAAGGTAAAAGTGGAAGATGTGAAGCTGACGATGTGGTTAATAGTGAGCTGTTGCCATATTGGTAAACTCTTCTACACTATGTTTTGGCTGGGCGTCAGTAGCTCGCGTGCAATGCATTCTGGTACATGTAGGCACTGTCGGTGCAGCTTCGTCAGCATGAGAACTCAGCTTTCTTGGTCAATATAGCAGCACTGAGAAATGTATTGCTTCAATGGCTTACATGTACCACCAGCTCTGATTTGACGTCCACATAGGAGGTGCCAAAATCACTTTCAGTCTCTCCTTTTTTAAAGGAACTATCGTCGAGTGACATTCATCATCTCACGACTTTGAATACTGTTATACAAGTCTCGCTAAAAGCAGAGCAACATGGCTCTAGAGACGGCACGTTCAGCCAGTAGGTGAGTCGATTGTCTTTGGTCCAGTGTGAGATATCTCAACAGCAATACTAGATAGAATATTTGGTAGATTCTCATAATGTCCAAAGATCAGTTGGGAATCGCTGGATCACATGACACACGAAAAGCTGTCTTCAAGTACAGCTTTAGTGTCCGGTAAGCCGGAGCGCGGACCAATCAGCGTCCTGTGAGCATCACTTATATCAGAACTGGAGAGTATTTCTTCATTATTTTCTAACTGAAAAAGATATCTTTCGCTCTTCTTTATTTTAATTGACGGATGGTTTATGCAACCACCTGCCAAGTACTTTTTGAAAGTGCCTGCCCTTTACCAAACTCAGATGGTTATCGGCAACAAAGCATCTGGCAGGTCAGGTTACACCAGAGGATGAACCTTATTAAAGATGTTCATGATGCACTGACTCTACTTCTTGCACAACCATGAGGTTGAAAATTTTTACTTCAAGTGAAATATCGTAATATGAAATTTCCTCATGAACAGGATGGCTTGAAATAACTTTAGAGATCTCTTTTTTCACTTAGTAAATTTGCCATTTGATGTTTTTATCTAAATTCATTTTTATGATTTGTTGTCTATATTCGTTTTACTGTAAAGCACTTTGTAACTTTAAAAAGTGTAAAAATAGGCATCATAAATAACTATTTCAGAGACCATTCAAGTTAACTTTCTGCAACGTATCAACCAGAGGGAGCAGTGCTAATGATGGGAGCAGGGTTACTTACACTGCTTTTATTTCCTGTGTTTAAAACTGCATCTGTTAAAGAGGGTGTAGCTCCTGATTCCGATGCAAAGTTCACCACTTTGACATGTAATGTTGGCTATTTCAACAACTACGTTGTCAGTAAACTGTAAATATAATTACATGTTCATATTAGTGCATTATCTGCACCAAGCAGGAACTGGGGAACTGACTTGACAAATCATAAACCAATCAAAATGCTGCTATGTGAATATAAAATGTGCCCCTCCAAATAGCCATGAAATGTGAACCAGCACCAATGAGACGTGCTACTGCTCCCTTGCAATCTCATTTTAGTTTAGCCAGATGTGATCACAGCTTCTCCAATAGCACCTCGCTTTACAAGTCTGTAATCCTACTCAGACCAATGGGATGTGCTTTTACAGGGGCCATTATCCTCACTGGGTGAACGTCTCCTCCTCTCCCCGTCTCCACAGCATCTTCTCCACCCGCTGCTAATCTGTGACATAACAGGATTTACAGCATGAGTGGCGCTCACTCACCATCTCCAGCCGCACTGCAACCGCCGGCAACTGGTCTTTTCCTGGCCATGCTCCCTTAAATCTCCTTACTTTGCTTCACTGTATGTTCATGTAAGATTTAGAACGAAATGTAGCTTTTACTATAATTAATATCTATGTGCTGTTCCACTGTCCCATTCATAATATGGGTTGAAAGGGAACAGATTTGCATGAAGCTGGGTATCGAACCGTAATACTTTTTTGGTATCATCATAATAAATCATATATTTTAGCTTCAAAACTGTATTGTACTGAAAGACGATGCGTGTCATAGCATAGTTGGCTTAATTGTAGTTTGGTAACTTCTCTTTATTAATCATTACATATGCAATAAAAGGTGAATCTCTTTTCTATGAAGAGGAATTTAATATAAATGCAATTTATCCACCAATCTGTTTCATTCAAGCAGCATAAACAAACAAAGCTGCCATTTCTTATTCGTGAAGACAATCCAGGCATCGAACCAATCAACTGTGTCACAGTAGCAACATGTTTCTCTCAACAATTTGGGTGACTGGTGATGAAGCAAACATGATGAGATGAAAAGAACTCATGTGGATGTTGGTGCTGAATATACAGGCTTCAGGCATCGCCACATGTGTTCTCCATTGATGTTGTGGTGTAGTATTGTCATTATTAAGAGTCAAGTCAAGTCAGTTTTATGTATAAAGCCCAGTTTCACAAATCACAAACTTGCCTTAGGGGGGTTCATAGTTTGTACTACATACCGCCTTCACTGTAGAGTAGGAAAAACTACTAAAAAAAGTAAAGTAGCTCGTCGACTATAAATAGGTCTAAGACCAAAACTTGGATTGTTCCAGTTTCTTCGTACTTATTTAGGCTAACTGAGACGTGTGCTGTACTCCAACTTGACTTTCTGTAGTTCCTTTAGTACTAAACACCAACTATTACAGCTGTGTATTATATGTAATAATAATCAGATTTTATCAATTGATAAGCCTAAATATGCTGCTTTCATTGGTCAAGTTTAAGGTTCAGGTCACGTCGGGACATTCTGAGGAAACTTGAAGCATTAAATGTACACACAGGTGCACTGTTTATGTATTCACAATGTGTGGTCTTAGCTTCTTGGCCAGACCATGGTGTCCCCCCAAGGACCACTCCAATTCACCATAGTACGAAGAGTAAAGAGGTAGCACGATGCTTCTTTCCCACACATGTTACTCATCACAGAGCAGACATATCGTCAGGCTGCCCTAACATTAGAGGGAGCAACCCTTCTTCCAAGCTACTGACCTTTGAGCACTAAGGAAGTATGAGAAGAGATACGTGCTTCCTCACCAATTTCACCTGATGTCATTCAAGTAATAGGTGAGTAATGGAGTTTTGGTGCCAGGAGACCAAGAGAGTGAATGTGACACAAAAAAAGAAAGAAAAACAGTTAAAGCAGCCCCGCCGCCACCACACTGCCTACACACATCCTAATGCGTTTCCTTTCCTTATTCCCCCTGGCAACATCTCCCTTCACACTTCCTGGCTCTCACCTTAAGATGCTCGCTCCAGCAGAGTGAGCCAAAGAACAGCATAGAGTCAACAGGAATGCAGAAAAAGCATCATCAGATGGGGAGAAGACAGGAT